>CM070015.1:2338759-2938759 GCA_036247105.1 Cirrhinus mrigala
TTCTGTGGTAATCAACAGGAGGCTACACATGCTGTAAACAGTCTCACCTGAATCTATATTCTTTTATTATGAAGAAATGTGACAAATATATGAATACTTTAATGCTGATACAGACTGAATCTGATCTGTATTAGACACTCACACAAGGAAGAAATCCCAGCGATCATCATCCACATCGATGAAACTGGCCGTCTCAATGAACCACATGAGAAATGTTTGCAAGCGCTCATGGTACTCTCTGAAGCCTGGACACGAGATATCCACCTGAAATCATGAAGAGCAGTGAAGTTAGTTAAAATGAGTAGAGGCAAAGTCAACATTTCCTAACAACACTTTTGCATAACACGGTACATTGAAAAAGTCAGTCTAAATTCAACATAGTTATAAATACAACTTTCATTTAACTTTCTCCATATCTGAAACTTTTATTTTCTGCAGGTAACAAAGCCTATGTGAGCAAGAAAGAAATAACATGAATCAGTAAAGCCATAGCGTAACACTCTTCACTATCCACGATCCAAACCTGTTACAATGACCTGAAAACTCGATCGTATTCCAGTTTGAATGCTGAATGACATTGCCAGCTGTCCGAGCGGTGACTCAACATGCTGTGAACCACTCTGTACCTTGTGTATCTGGTAGGTGAGATCCACTCCTGCCTCCACATTGTGAACTTTGTAGGTGTGCAGCAGACTGCCGAAGGGTTTGAAGTTGGCCTCTTTCTCGAGGAGAGAGATGAAGTCATCTGTGTTACAGCAGAAACCAGCGGGAATGATCTCTCTGATCTTGCCCTCCACATCATCTGGCTGAGAACAAACACAGAAAGAGTGAGCGGCATTTAAATGACTAACTACCAACATTTCAACAAATGACTAACTACAAACATTTGCTATGAGAGAACAGCATTTATGAAAGAGACCAGTGTATATTACAATTCAAACAAGAGTAACAAAGCAAAGTCAATATTTAAACCTCTAAGAATCACAAGTAAAGAACCATGTAAATCTGAAGTCACATTGAATTTTACTCAGTTAAAAGAAAAAAAAAAAAAACATGTATATGCGAAATCTTTCGTGTCACATGATCTTTCAAAAAAATCATTTTAATATGCTTATTTGATGCTAAAGAAATGTTTATTACTAATGTTGAAAACAGCTGCTTCATGAGGCATTTTTATTAGGATGTTTTGATGAACAGAAAGTTCACAAAAACAGAATTTGAAGTAGTAATCCTGTTTAGAAATCATGTTTCACTGTAACTTTTGATCAATTTAATGCATCCCTGCTGAATAAAGTGTTCATTTCAAAAAAAAAAAAAGCATTGACCCCAAACTTTTGAATAGTAATGTACATCTATTTCAAATATGCCTTAAATATGACTTAAGAAGAAGATGGCACCGTTTCCATCCAACGGGCAAAAAGAACAAATCATCACTTCCTGATAAACTGGCACTAAATATCACTAAGAAGTGTAGGAGAAGCCACTGAATATAATAATTTTCATGTATAATAAATTACTCGCGCCTCAGAGCGAGCACACAAAACACAATAAATGCAGTCATTGGTTTCGGAGGTGGATGCCTGCTGTTTGGGAACGCAGTTGTGTAAGACAGTTCTGGGAGGCAATTATACAGAAATACTTGAACGACAGACTTTGCTTGGGCATATAAGAATGACCATAACATTTCAGATGCTGTGCAACAAGATCAGTGCGCTGGTTAGTTTTTTTTGATGATTTTTTTTAAATTTATTCAGCAAATGAGTTTCTACCTTCCATTATTCACATGAACCCTTTTTCGCACAAGTCAAAAACCACCTCGAGCAAGCATAAAAAAAACGTTTCTCCAAATTAAGGGATTTTATTCCGAAATTTGCCTTTTCCATGACTCATTTCTGATGCGATACTTTAAAATGTGCATAACAACTGTCAGATTTTACTGTATGGCAAAAGGAAGTGTGAACATTCTGCTAAACTCCTCACTTTTGTTACATGCAATAGCATGAGGGTTAGTAAATGATGACAGAATATTGCACTGAACTATCCCTTTAAAGCCAAAGATCCGCACACGAGACAGAACGTGTGCATCTCTATAGAGGAAACACGCGTTTATCTTAATCTAAAGCACGTTTCAAGCTCCCACAGAGCGAGAGTGGTTAACTCAGCTGTGTCTAGTATACAGTGAAAGCAGCTGAATTTAATCATATAAACTGAAGTGGCACATTTATGAGTTATGCGTCTATTCCCCCGGCGCTCGGCCTTACATATAATCACAAAAGAGCCCTAACAGAGTAATTCCCTATTGTTCTGTCATTAAGCTATACTTCAGCTGTGATTGGCATGGCGCAAAAAGGAATTAAAGGAAAAAAATACATATTTTTGTGGCACAAAAAGGAGACCCATTAGGCAATTAGCAATGTCAGCTGAGGAGTTTCCAGCCCCCCTCTTCCTGTGCCTCCTCTGAAAGACCACTTAATTGAATACATTTACTACTTATCTTAAACCATGAATATCAGATGAAGTTCCCCCCACCGTAATGTGTCCCAGCTTCTCACCGGGCAATAAAATTTAATGAATTGATCTCGACTTAACAAAAAAAAAAAAAAAAAAGCCCGGACATGTATAATAGGCTCCTGTGTTCTGAGGCTGGTGAGCGAACTCAATCAAACGAGTTTGCCCTCTCCATTCACGGGCTTTGGGGGCGGACAATAGCGCCGCCCCCCTCCTCCACCCTCTCTGGGATTTTTTTACCCAGCAGAATGCGCACCCATGTTTGCATTGTATCCATTTCCAGCGGGGCTGACATGAGAACACTTTGTATTAAGTTGCTAAGCAGGGCCCTTTGGCCGCGTGATGGGCCGCGCTTGTGTCGCGGGACTCTTCATTCACAACGGCCACAAAACATACGTCAAAAGGCTAATGCAACACGCCGCTAATTCCTGCTCATTCAGACATCAGCTAATATCAGAAGGGGATCGGTGCACCTGCAGCTCAGTAACACTCACTATTGTACCACTGCATTATGGGAGCGAAGAGAGGACGACAAGAACGGAGCAGACAGAAAATGGTAAAAACAGACAGTTTCTCAGGCAAATTGCTCAATCGCACAAATAAAAGCGCGCCATTGTGGCGTTCCCGTATTAACTAACGCCGCTTAAGGATCCAAGACTCTTCAGAGTCTTGAGGTTGGTTTTGAGAATGCGTCTTCTTTATACGATGGGGTTCAACAACAGCATTGAATCCAATTACACTGAAAAAAACCTTTTAATCAAAGACATCTTCGTCTATGAGGGAAAAAAAAGATGTAAAAAGAACCCAATATGAGCAACGGTGAAGCGCCGTAAAAGAAAAGGCATAATAAAATCAACTATCCTCACACAATAAACACCTTAAGTATGTTTAGCGGCTATAATTACATGCTACGCTTAAAGGTGGAAGACATTCAGAAATGCCACTAAACAGTCACGTGGTGTCAGCACACAATATGTAATTAGTTCTAATACTAATAAATTCAGGTCTACAATCCTACAACTACCCAAATCAAATCACATACACAAGCAAGCTTGCTCTAATACTGTAGAAAGGATGAGCTACACTATAGGTCAGTGTGTCTGTTAAACACATTTGCTCTCTGTAAAAGGTTTTATTAGCTGGAATCAGAGTCTGGGATGGTGTATGAATAAGAATGTGTGTGTGTGTGTGTGTGTGTGTTTGTGTGTGCAGTAGTAAAATAGAGGGAAACACAGGGAAATCCAGCAACTCATATACTTGCTCAACACCGGTGAACGACATAAATGGAATAGCCCTTGTTTAAAAAAACACTAATACAAATGGCATCATTTACTCATTCCAAAATTATATGACTTCCTCTCTTCCATGGAATACAAAAGGTATATCCTAATTTCTCTCTCAACAATAAAATGAACAAGTTTGCAATAGGCTTTCCTGTAGCTTAAACGCCAAAGTCATGTGTTCGATTCCCAGGGAAAGCAAGAAATGATAAAATGTAAAATGAGTCCCTTTGAATGCATTGTAAGTTGCTTTGGATAAAAGCGTCTGCCAAATGCATAAATGTAAATGTATATAAACCAACGGTTCTCCATCATGGAGTCTTCGCAAACTTCTATGGAGACGTCAAGATTGCTTGAAGGAGAAGTTCACTTCCAGAACTAAATTTTACAGACAATTTACTCACCCTTCTTGTCAAAAACATTTCATGCAGACATAGACGAGCTTTTGAGGTTAAAAAGTATATAAATTGTCAATTTGTTTCGAAAATGACCGATCATGTCGCTATATAAGACCCTTCTTCCTCGGCTGGGATCATTTAGAGCCCTTTGAAGCTGCATTTAAACTGCATTTTGGAAGATCAAACTTGGGGCACCACTGAAGTCCACTATACGGAGACAATTCTTGAAGTGTTTTCCTCAAGAAACATACAAGAAACATAATTTCTTATCGACTGGAGAAAGAAAGACATGAACATCTTGGATGACAAATGGGTGAGTAAATTATCCGTGAATTTTTGCTGTGGAAATGAACTTCTCCTTTAAATAATTTAAAATACAACAAAGAAGCATTATAATACGCTAAAACAACTAGGAATCTAAATATTTCTTATTTAAATATTTTACATTTTTTAGAAAGTGTGATTTCTAGACCTAAATATTTAAAAAATAAAAAAGCGTGAGAACAGTCACTTAAGAACATTCAGCTCTTAAAACTTTTTGAATTCTGAAATTTAATTTCCAGAAACTAGGAGTGTCAGGCTTTCAAATATTCCTGTGGACAGTGGGAGGCCTTGGAGTCAAAAAGGTTGAGAACAACTGCTAAGTCATTTGATAGATTTATGTGAAGAACATAATGAAATTGTCATTATTCACTAAAATTTCCCCCTTTTTTTTTTTTTTTTTTTTTTAGCATTAAGATGAAATAAACAATGACATCAATGATTTTTGGTCACAAGACAAGTGAAAACCAATGCTTTTTAGCATAAAACGGCACCAACGTGCCATAACATAAATTTCAGTCTGTTCCTACCGCAAAGCTATCATGTGACAGATGACTTGGAATAAAGCGCACAATTTCTGGACAAGAGCAGAAAGAACATTTCTCCTTTGTTATCTGGCACAAGAAAAAGTTGTACATGTTTGGATGAATGATGAATTTTCCATGACATTTTTAAAATCTAATTAAGAAGCACTAGAAAAAGCAGGTTTTGTGCAACATTTGGAGAGAATTTCTCTCCAGTTTTTAAATGAATTCATCAAATTACCCTGAGTGCAGCTGTGATCTGCTCTCTATAAATAGGACTAATATCACAACACAAATACTGAGCTTAACTTGACATGGCCAGCCAATCACATCAGCAACATGTAAACAATAAGAACAGACACTCACCACTGCACTGCTAAAACTGATGCTAATAAAAGATGATCACTGTGCCAATACTGTAAAACACCCCTGAAGAGTGCTTTTCATTCAATGAGAGTTATTTATTATAAATCCCTGTAAATGCCAGTTTTGCTCTTTGTTTGGCTCATTGACTACAGCAGTGTGAGCACAAGCATTCTAGTATTGACAGGTGTGGTGCGTTTCCTAAAGGACAACAGAGAACAAGTCTAAACTTGCTTCTGAATGCATATTAAGCATATAAAGGCATCAAAGCATATAAAGAATGTAGTTACACAAATCGTATATGCAAGGTGTAATAATAACAACAACAATAATCATCATCATCATAGCAATTATAGTAAATTTAGCTAAACATAGTTAGTGGGCATGAAATGGAAATGTATTTTCTATTCTCTAAATGCATCTTATTGATCTTACTGTAAATTATTAATATATGCATTTTTTGTCTATTTAATTCTCTCATAATTTTCTCTGGTGACAGACTTTTCTCTGGTGATATTCTTGCACTTTCTTACAATCGGCTGCAAGCTCATTTAGATGTGCCTCCGTTTAATCAACGTCAGATGGACAGAACCAAATCCTCGTCCTAATTTTTTTCTGATAATCTGTTCCATTGTACATCAGTATTCATTGAGATACTGTTATATTTTTTATTCATAATTTTAATTTGTTTTTGTTTTATAATTTCCCTTTTGTTTTTACTTAAAGTGTTGTTTTTCCAATTTTGATGTATGTTTATGTCATTTTTACCTTCTTTTTAAGTTTTTCTATAAAGTTTTTGTTCATTTTTATTTCAGTTGTAGTTTTTTAGTACATAAAGTTAAACTAAATTAAAATGAGACATGCATTTGGAAACCAGGGAAAATAAGTTTACTTTTTCATATTTTATTTCAATTAACGTTTACTTTAATGCTTTAATGAAGAATTTTTTTATGGATTTAGATTTAGATAACTATAATTAACCACAAAAGCCAGTGTGTTTATGATTACAAAAATTAATGTAAATATTATAAAACAAATACCAGTTTGCAATCTCAAGGAGCATAATGCACTGTTTTTGTACAGCTAAAATAACTGGATGTTAAAATTTTAATTCCTAAACATGCTATTGCTGGAAAATTATGACATATGATGTTTAAAATAATCATTTAGAATTAAAGACTACCATAAATCATGCTCTCTATTTTCTTAATAAAACTATATTAATCTATATTAGCCAGTTGGATACTGTTATCGACTTGAAATATTAAAAAATGGGGGAATCTGAAACAACATTTTCATTAAATGACAAAACACCAAATATTTAGGTTAGAATAAAGTCCGCATTGACTGGCTCCTACCCTTGCTTACTGCTGAGTCCTGCGTATGTTGGAAAGGCACATGGCATGCACGTATGCACTGAGGTGCGACGTATAACTGCCTGATTCTATAGTCAGCTGACTCTGACAGCATTCCTCTCTGTTATGACACTAAATGCTGCTCCCCACCTGTGCAGACTCTGTTCAGAATGTGATGCAAATGTATGCATATTTTCAATGGACTGTATGCTTACAGAAACTGTGCATGTAAGCAAAGTAAGTGAGACGGACGTATATGACAAACAATGAACAAGCTGTACCTCCACACAGTCAAACTTGTCTGTGACCCTGGCCGTGTACTTGACTTTGAACAGCGTGCTCAGGTTCCCTGCACTGTAGCACAGCTGGATCTGAAGACCTTTGTAGCCAAACGCCACTTCACTGTGCCAAACACACACAGAGTTATTACATTTTATTAATTAATAAACACATGTATAAGAGTATATGCAATGGTGTGTGATACGTACTCATCTCCATACAGCTGATGACTGTACTCAGGGTGAAACGTTGCGCTTTCATCATCTATTTCCTCTGGGAACCGCACTACATCAGACAAAAGATTAATTTGATCAACTATTTATAATGTTAGACATTTTTTCTTTTTAAGTGATGATTAATGATTTACCTAATTTCAGACATATAGCTTCATTAGTGTCACATTTATACTCCGCAAGTTTCTTCTCCATGTCATTCATAGCTGTAGGAAAGGCACAAAGAAACATGTCAATCATAACAGCACAAATAAAACATCCAAACTATCATTTTTGTCATAACTACACAACTCAGACATGAAGATACTACATTATGATACAATATAATAACGCAGCTGATGCTGCACTGCAATTTCACAGATTTTAGTACAGTGGGGTTTAAATGTTACTGCCTGAAATAACTTCACTAATCAAATAGAACTAACTTACATTTCTTTGCACAGAGAATAAGATTTTCTTTTATTGCTGTTTGAAACATCTCAAATCATGCTGGAAAACATTATCATCAGGTTTTAAGTGCTTTAAATTATTTACTATAACTATACAATTCAACTATACTGATCATATCATTTGCTATACTGATCATATAATTTGTATTGACAAAAATGTACTAAAATGCTAAATTGAAGCATCTGCATTATTGGGCTTAGACTTTTGGATGTGTATGCCAGTATGCCAGTATATATTAATGAATACATATATGTTTCAAAACATATGTATCTTTACTTCTGCTTAGCAGATTTATACTCAAAATAATGTCAGATATAAAAGCATGAACATATCTAATGCACGTTACACTGACAGCTTACATAGGCACAGCATACGTCGAGTTAACTTGCAGCTGCAACCTATCTGATCATCCTAATGTGCGATATTTTACCTGTGTGATATTGTGAGTTCGTGTGTGTTTGTATATCTGACATTAAAAACAAACAGTTAACCATGTAAACAAACATGTGCTGCTCATCTCTGTGTTGATTAGCATTTAGCCGCAGCTAAAACTCTGTTTCTCTAATCTGTCTGCTCCCAGCCATCAGCACTCAGCACCGCTCAAGCTCTAACATCACATACATACACACGCTTCACAACAGCAGCAGCAATAAAACACAACCGCTATTATAGATGGTTTTCACACTCACCCGCCATTTTTGCACGTCTTCTCCGCTCAACCCGCCAAATGCCGAAACTACTTCCTGTTTACCCACGTGCTTCCGCTCGCTAACGCCATTGGAGGAAATTTCGCAGCGTTGTTTTTCTCATCGCATCAACATCAAGATTCGGCTCCAACAAGCGTTTTAGTATCACCGCTGTACTCTGAACGTCACCTCGAAAATGTAGCATTCATGTTTATTTTCTTAAAATGATGCGCTTGGTAAAAACAAACACTTAACGTAACGCTTAACGACTTAACGTAAGGAATAAATAATGTTCCCTTAATTGTAAATGCAGAAGGCATCTCAAAACCAGTCATAAGGGTACATTTTTTAAAAAAAAATTTATACCTCAATATAAATATATTTGAAAGCTAAATAAATTAATTTCCATTAATCTATGGTTTGTTAGGATAGGGCAATGTTTGTCTGAGATACAGCTATTTTAAAATCTGGAGTCTGAGGGTGCAAAAAAATCTAAATAATGAGAAAGTCATCTTTAAAGTTGTCCAAATGAAGTTCTTAGCAACGCACATTACTAATCAAACATTACGTTTTTATACATTTATGAAGTGTCTTCATGGAACATAATCTTTACCTAATATCCTAATGATTAGGATGACAAAAAAAGAGGATGGTATGAAAAATCTATCATTTTGACCCATACAATATATTGTTGGCTATTGTTACAAATGTACCCATGCAACTTACGACTGGTTTTGTGATCCAGGGTCACAAATAAATTACATCTGGTTTCAAAATGAAGGATCACGTGTCGATAAAAGCAAAAAACACTACTTTAAAGTGGCATGTAAATTAATTAAGAAATAAAATTCAATAAAATAAAAGCCTTTATTAGGTTTATTTTGATTTGTTTTAATTGTCAATCAAATATTTTTTTAATTAGTTAAAATTCTATGATACAATATATATTTTTTAATAATTTAAACTAAAGGCATTACAGAAATGCTACTATTATCAATAAATACTTTAAATAATTTTAATAATTTATTATTATTTGTTTACAAAATTAAAAATAGGGGAGGGTTAAAATTGAAATTGTATGAAAACAGTCTAGCTCAAGCAAATACAATAAATAACCGGGTTAGTCTCTATAATCTGACCAAATTTTTCCTAGACGATCATAAAATACCTCTACGAGAGAGAGACAGAGAGAGAGAGAGAGAGAGAGAGAGAGAGAGAGAGAGAGATCAGGATCAGGTAAGATGTAATATGTTGTCAAACACTAAATTGGGCCTTTATGAAGTGGGCCATTATGTCAGTTGACTCATAGATTAGATACACAGGGAAAATTTCCTCCAAACGGGGAAGACAGTGTGGGAGCTCAATAAAATACATGACCTTTCCGCAGCGGAGGATGGAATGGCTGTGCAGACTGACCCTGGGAAATTCTGTGTCATTATCCCTGCCATGGTGATTCTGAGCTGCACTGGACAATCTACTCAAACTGCTTGTGTCTGTAATATCCTGACTGATTCCCTAACAGTACTGGATTAGTGGTTTACTGAAGGCACGTTCATGACCTCTGGTAAGTTACAGGGCTGGCTCAACCAGAGAAGAGTAAAACATGTCGAGTGATTTGTGATCTGAGAGGTGGATTCCTGGGAAAACCCACTTCTGCTCTTGATATGAGGAGGAGCAAGCAGTGAATGTGAATTGTGGTCATCTCAGAAACCTCCATTACATCTTTCAAAGACCATCTTCTTCAGCATAAAATTTCTGAAAAAAAGCATACATTTACAGCAATTTCAAGTATGTTAAGTGATAAGTCTTCCATTTTTAATCTGTTCCCTCAGTTTTCATTCCAGTTTTTATAATAAATTTTTTGACTGCTCTGTATGTATACAGTGCCTTGCGAAAGTATTCATACCTCTTTATTTTTTCACATTTTATTATGTTGCTGCCTTATGTTAAACTGATTGAAATTACTTTTTTTCACATCAATCTGAACTCCATACACCATAATGACAAATCAAAAACTGAATTTTCACAACTTTGTAAATTTATTTAAAAAAAAAAAAAACCCTAGTATTCAAACCCTTACTTCAGTACTTAACTTTTTTCACCTTCACAGCCTCAAGTCTTTTTGGGTATGATGCGACAAGTTTTGCTTATCAGCAATTAGCAATTATCTGCCATTTTTCTTCCCACCTCTTTACATTTCAAGATCTGTCAGGTTGGATAGGGACATATGTACATTTTCAGATTTTTCCAGAAATATTTGGTTCAGTCCAGGCTCTGGCTGGGCCACTCAAAGACATTCACAGAGTTGTCTATAAGCCACTCTTGCTGTGTGCTTAGGGTCATTGTTCTGTTGGAAGGTGAACCTTCTGCCCAGTCAGATGTTCTTAAAGGGGTCATCGGATGCTAAGTTCACTTTTTCATGTTGTTTGAACATTAATGTGTGTTGGCAGTGTATGTACAATTCTACCCTATAGTGATAAAACTCCATTCAGTGTTTTTTAATTAATCTGTAAAAATAATATCCCCTTTTTTCAGAGCAGAGATGTAAGTTAGACAAGAATATTTCCAATTAAACGATTGAGGTATTGTGTTGCTGGATGTAATAATGAACATAGTGGTCGTCATTTACTCCCGACATCTGAGCTGCTGAAGATGCAGTGGATTACGTTTGTTTGTGAAGGGAATGCGCCTCCCGATCTACATATATCCGTCTATGTTTGCGCGAATCATTCATGATCCAGCTTCACTTACAGCAGAAGAGGGTATAAGCGTTTTTTTATGAATCTTTGCAATCGCCTTTCCTAATAATGTGCTAGTTAGCAAGTTTAGCAGCTAAACATGCTAAATGTAGCTAAAGTAAACAATCTCTCAGAGCAGCAAAGAGAAGAGAGGGGCGGGGCGAGCAGAGCTCATTTGCATTTAAAGCAGCCTCGACCAGAATGAGATGATTTTTGCAGAGCTGATTTTGGCAAGGTAAAAAGGGTGCTGTTTTACACTACCATGGAGAATTTTTAACCAAAATACATTATAGACTTTTCATTAAGACCCTAAAGAATCATATCAACTTGTGGAAAATGAGCATCCGATGACCCCTTTAATGCTCAGGACTGGGTTTTCATTAAGGCTTCATCTCAATATTTTGGTGCACTGAGCTTTCCTTCTGCTCTGATGAGTCCCTCAGTCCCTGCTACTGAAAAACAGCCCCACAGCATGAGGCTGCTAACCACACCATACTGTTAGGATGCTACTGTGCAGGTGATGAGCAGTGCCTGGTTTCCTTCAAACTTGATGCTTAAAATTGAGGTTTTTGTCAGACCAGTGAATCTTGTTTCTCACAGTCTGAGGGTCCTTTAGGTGTTTTCTTTGCAAAGTACAAGTGTGTGTTTTCATGTGTGCTCACTGAGTAGAGGTTTGAGTTTGGCCACACCACCATAAAGCCTGGATTAGTGGAGTGTTGCAGTGATGTTTGTCCTTCCGTAGGGTTCTCCTATCTTCACATATGATCATGGAGCTCAAGAGTGACCATCAGCTTTTTGGTTACCAGTCTAAAAAGGCCCTTTCCATAAGTTGCTCAGTCTGGCCAGGAGGCCAGCTCTGGGAAGAGTCTTGGTTGTTTCAAACCTCTTCCATTAAGTGTAATGGAGACTACATGCTTCTGTGAACCTTCAATGGAGCAGAATTTTTCTGAACTCCTCCCCAGATGTGTGGCTTGATGCAATCCTGTTTCTGAGCTCTACGTGCAGTTTTTTTGACCTCAGAGCATGGCTTTTGCTCTGATATGCATTTTCAGCTGTTGGACCTTTTATTAAGACATGTGTGCCTTTCCAAATTATACTCATTCAAGTGAGTTTGCCACAGGTTAACTTGAAGTGCCATTGAAGTGTAGTAACATCTACAAGCAATACAAATGCTCCTGAGCTAAATTTCCAGCTGTCCCAGATAAGGATATGAATACTTATGCAATGGAATCATTTAAGTTTTTTTATTTTTAATAAATTTGCAAAGATTTTAAAACCCTGTTTTTGCTTTGCCATTATGGTGTATGGAGTGTAGACTGATAGACCAATGTGGAAAAAAATATTTAAAGCAGTTTAACAACAAAATATGAAAAAAATGAAGGGGCATGAATACTTTCACAAGACTTTCACACTCTGAAATTTACTTGTGTCTTCTGGTGTCTCTAGAAAGCTAATGACAGGATGAATTACACACATGTATGCTACAGTGTGTGACACTGATTACCAAGCCTAGTGTATGCGTGTTATTATGTGCTTTATGGTTACAGTGCGCTTTGTATTGTCTCTGAAGAAAATAACTATTAAGTAAGTATTGTTGAATTACACTGTTAGCAGCAGCAGCAGTCATTGAGCGCACTTGTCACTGTTCATTACTCTCAACAGTGAGCTGTTCAATTTAACCCAGTTCCATTTTAAAAGCCACTCTCTCAACACACATCACTGCATAGTTAACCTCGCCCGTAAATGATCAAATCTATAATTGATGGAGTTATGATTTTAATACCCCCCTTGTCACACAAAATAATTAAGTAGCTCTTTGAAATTAAGACTGCTTTAATGTGTAAAGGAACCACTGCTAGCAAGAGCTGAATTTCACCACAGCGCTGAATACGTGCTTGGTTTAGCGATGAAGTACTTTAGGCTAATGTTTTCTCTGGAAGCGTTAGGTGTGACTGGAGATACGTGTGTGCGGACTGTGATGGACACATGTCACTGCTTGTATCACTTCCAGCTAAATGATGACTAAAGTCTTTCTCACACTGTGAAAATATAAATATGAATACAATGTGAGGGCTACACACAACAGCCCCTGGTGTTCTCTGTTGAACATTTCCACTGTTTCGAACATGCTATTGAACGTTTTCACTGTTATTGCCCAGAAAATAGATGCAGTTCATTTAATATAGTGGAGCATGCTGTCACAGCATGTTGGGGCAAGTTGTCACGTCGCTGTTTAACCCTAATAATGCATTTAAAAACTGTATACGATTTTCACAGTTCAGGTCCATTTGGATCCAAACAATGATTTCTTTATAAAAAGAATTATTAAAGAACTAATTATTCTATTATTCTAATTATTCATTATTCTAATCTGCAACTTCTCAGACTGTTACCATGTTATTACCATGTTATTACAGCTTTTACCCCTTTTTGGTTATTTCCATAATTAGTATTATGCTATATATATATATATATATATATATATATATATATATATATATATATATATATATATATATATATATAAATATAGTAGTCAACATTTGAAGTGGATCAAAACCTTTCATCAAAGTTGTCCTTAAACCAAAACAATACACCATTCTTGTCTTAGGACAAATTTTTTAAATTATTTATTTATTTATTTATTTACGCTAATATAACTAATTTAATAAAAAGTATTTATGACACTTAATGGTACTCTATTAATGGTACTAATGTGAAACATTATTTAAATGGTTATATATACTTAAAAAAAAACAAAAAAAAAAATGTGTATTTTGAAGGTCTTAAAACACTTGCAAAGTTTCATTCCCTTACTAAAAACTACGCAGTTTTTTTAATTTTTTGTTTGTCTTCCATGTCTAAATGGAACCAAATGCATTATGAGGATTTGAAAAGAACACCTTTATTTGAAATATTAAATAGTAAAGTAAGAAATTTTAACAGATAAACTAGCATATAAATATTATTGCATGTTAAAATTATAATCCATGTATGAACAAGACGGCATAAAACCGCAAACAAGGAAAAGTGTGTAATAACATCTGATGAGTTATCACTGTGACAACTTGCCTCATACTAATGTTTATGAAAAAAACGTTTGGGGGAAAAAAAACTGTTTAACTGTATATTCCAGTTAATTTGAAACAAACATACTGTTAAAAAAAAAAAAAAAAAAAAAATATATATATATATATATTGGAATAAAACACTAGAAGATTAATTGCCCTGCATTTGCATGTGAAGCAAGTAAAGTACAATGAATGCAATCAGACAGAGATGCATTTTTGCTGCCAGGAGTAAAAGAAGTAAATCATATAAATCATATTTGAATATGAGAGGTATGAAGTGCAAATGTGTTCTAAATAACATTATAATACATTAACAGGTAAAGCATCAGTATTTGTTTGGCCCCCACTGAATACAAAACTGAAGTAAATGTAAGTTTTGTCAATTTTATTTACATTCTATTTCTCAGCATATACTGTAGCATTATGTTCAAACCACACCAGACCATGACAGAACTGCAAACAAAAGTGGTGTTTTATGGACAAGCTACTGCTCTTCCACTGTATTTTCTGTACATGATTTATCCAATTTCTTCCAATTTAAGGACAACTAGAACAAAACATCTTGAAATCGGTTTGGTAAACTATTGCTTTGATATTGTCAAACTGACTTTACGTCTGTAACTTTACGTCTGTAACTTTCACAAATCTCTCTTAAAATACACATTCTTGATATTTTTCATAAACACAGTTAAAAAAATAAAGCATAATCTTCCATCAAAATCTAAAAACTAACTCTACTTCTGAAACAAATTAAAATTCATCTGATGCCATCAAGGCTGCAAAGGGCACTGGATAATATGAACCAATAGCCAAGTATAGCCAAGTAATCGTTATAATGCAGATTTATGTTAATGCAATAAAGGTTATGATAATAAGCATCACAATTGGGCTATGTGAAGATGCTCTTGAGAGTAAACTTGACCCTCAGCCTTCACGTCTCAGTTGAAAAGTGGGTGCAGCTGGTGTTTTGGGAGGAATTAGACCTCCAAAATCCAACTTACACACAGTTCAGACTCACACTTTAAAATTTTCAAATCAGTATGAGTAATATTGTTTAATCTGAAAATAGATCACTTAAATTAAAAAAAGGTTGTGAATGCTCAAAGTAAGAGAATTAAACAAGGGTAAAGGGGAAAATATGTCTACCTCAGAGCATGAGGAAAAGTTTTGCAACAGGCAGCCTGAGTCTAAAACACAGATGACCTTTTCTCATCCCTTCTAAAGTCATTTAAAATTTGAAAGTGTTGTGAATAAAGAGCCATCATCGTATGCCACCTTTCAGCTGAATGACAGGTGAACATTGAACCCAGAGTTTTGAAACTCTCTGTTCACTTTTTGTCATCAGTGGAATCTATGAAAAGAGTTCGAAATTATCGATCCAGTTCAGACCGAGTATGTACTGATTTTGTCGAGAAGCCGGAATCAATGACTTTGGTCTTTTCACGGGCAGAATAAAAAGGAATGAAAAGCAGCTTTAGCTCAGAGAAAATAAAGCAGCCGTCTGATCGCTCTGGGAACAATGATACAAAAGAGTGATTGCAGCTGATTTTCCTCACTGTTCCCTCAGAAGAGTTTACAGCGCAAACAAATGTTTATTCGTGTGGAGCGTTTCATTTCCCACTGCTATTAGTGCCGCAAGACATGCTGTTGAGTGAAAAATACTCTTAGATTTATGCTCTCTTCGATTCCAGGCTTTGGAATGATTTAGGGATGAGCACTTTAATGGCAATGACAGACCAAACATTTGTCAAAAATGATGGTATTGGCATGAGTCTGTGTAAATGGAGTGAAATATTGATGTTCTGTTGCTTGTTTTGGAATTTGGGACCTTTAACAAGCAAATGGTATGTATACAAGAACGAAGACCATTTAATAGCAGACATATTGACTGAAAACTATAGAAAGTGGTTGCGCAAGATAACTTCAGTCTTCAGAGCTCTGTGAATTTGAAATTAGACTATAGTAATTTTGGTGAAATTTTGGTGGAGTGGTTAAACATCAGGACTGCTATATGAATCCAAAGTGCTTCACCCTTGTGAAGTAGTACACTTCAGCATACTTTTAAAAGAGCACTTATTATGGAAATAATATATTTTAAAATGAGTGAAAAAGTGAATGTAATGTTTTTTGGAGATTTAATTGCATGTTAACTGCAATTAAATAAAAATGGTTATAGGTCACCTTTATATTAAATGCAATTATTGTGATTTTTAACCCATTTAGTGGGTTACATTGTCATCTTACAAGTACATCTGTATGTGTAATTTCATAATTACATCTATTGTCTTTGAAATATAGTTAAAATGTGTTGCAGAATGTACAAGCATCTATGAAAAACGAAAATATTAAAATTAGGTATCAGAATGTAATACCTCGGTATCGATATCATAGGTGACAAATAGCCAACCTCAAAAGATAAGTGAACTGAAAACAATTTTATAAATAAATAAATAAATAAATAATATAATATAATATAATATAATATAATATAATAATAATAAAATTAATAACAGATTCATATCTTAATACCTTTGTATCAAACTGTAACAACAAACCTACAGGCAAATGTTGCTTTATTGTGAAGTGTTATTTTAACAGTTAAAGTAATATTCAAAATCACGTTATTATTTCTCTCTCTCTCAGATTGTTTTCAGATTTCAGACTCAGATAGCCAACTAAAAAACATTAAATACAAATTAGCGGTCGGCAACGCGGCACAAACTTTCCCTTCATATTTTTGATACTAATATTAATATGGCAAAACTCTTGCTTCATTCAAATTTAATTCTTAATCGATTGTATGAAATGCAAGTGCAAATATTATGTGACCAAAACTTCACTGGTTCTAGTTTGTCACACACGCACGTTTGAGCTTTCGTTGATACTGTATCACATCTTATGTATGTGCGTTGATCAGTTGTGAAAAAAAAGTTATAAAATCTTAATTTATGAATGATGCACTCACCCGTCGATTTCTTTATTCTCTGAAAAGGTCAGGATGACCAAGCGACACATAGCAAGATTTCATGTGTTGCCTACTATGTATGCAAAGTTGGCATATTTCAATTGTGCTGTTCTCTTTATTTATTAATTTCGGGCGCGTAGTTTCATCTGTTTGATCCATCGCGTTCTATTGTCACATTTACCGGTTGGCAGCAATTTGGGAAGCACTGCCACGTACAGGTGCACTTCACAACAGCAGGGTGTGAAAAACAAAATTATGATATCCTACCGTTTGAAATATTATATATATTGGTATTTTTTCCAGTACCGGTATACAGCGCATCCCTAATTAAAATATATTTGAAACTATACAACAATTCTTTCTGGTCGTTGAATCTGATTGGCTGAGAGGAGTGCAATATAGTGATATCGGAACTCCAACTGTTATTGGTGGTATTTCTCACAAAACCTGTTATGGCGGACGACCAAATCCACAATAATTTTATAAATAGGCCTAATACTGTTTTAGTGTCATGGAATGAGTTTTTATTTATTTATTTATTTATTTATTTAATTTTTCTATAGATGAGGATGTACTTGTTTAGAATATGCTGTTTTTTTTTTAATAGAGATAACATCTTGAAAATTACATTTGAAAATTTTATGTTTTCTAAGATGGGAGCTTCAGCACTCCTGAACCCGCCGAGAGCAGCCTTACCTTGGCCAGATCTTCTGGAATTTGCCGCTGACTCTGATGTGTCTATAGTGGTTAAACATTAGATATAATTAATTTTGGATAAATCTAATGGGCATTCTTTGGTCTCATTAATCTATTATTTGTTCCAGAGCAATTCGTTTTGGCTGAGGGCAAAATCTCATCACATTATATTTTATGTAAATTTAACGCTGTATATCAGAGCTGCCTTTGTACTTTGGACAAAATTGCCTAGTAACTTTTATGATGGCTTTTGTTGTTTATTAAATATAATTAATCAATAAATATTCATTTATATTAGTAGTATGAGTAATTACATTAATAATAGTGGTTAGTATTGGAAAATGGTGTGTGTATGTGTGCGCGCGTGCGTGGACCAAATGTCCCCACAAGGATAGTAATACCAGTAAATTTTGACCTTGTGGGGACATTTGTGAGGTCCCCATGAGGAAACAGGCTTATAAATCATGCAGAATGAGTTTTTTTTTTTTTTTTTGAGAAAGTAAAGTGTGCACCATCTCCTGTGAGGGCTAGGTTTAGGTGTAGGGCGATAAAAAATACGGTTTGTACAGTATAAAAACCATTACGCTTATGGAATGTCCCCATAAAACATGGAAACACAACGTGTGTGTGTGTGTGTGTGTTCGTGATGGAGAAACAGGGTTGTAAACAAAGAAGTTATTTTTACTTTCAACAATGCCTTGTAAGACGCTGTTAACAAATGCACTGAGCAGTTCTGTCAAAGGACAGTATGACAAAGATATCGCTTTGAATATGAGATTGAGCTGAAGAATGAATGAGGTATCAAAAGCAGGTAATCACACTCACCCAGTCCATCTCTCTCTCATAACACTCTACATAATACAGTGGGCTTTTATTACAGTAATACAATAAGCTTTTAATGAAGCAACTTAACGTTCCTTTGTTACTAGTTTTAAAGTGACGTTTTCAAATTAGTAACGGCTTGGACTCAGCTGTTCAACTGTCAACTTGAGATTTGAATCCGTGGCAGAAGGAAGTAGTTTGCACAAAAGAGGGTTTTTAAAGTGTTATGAAACCCCCTGCTTCAGCAGTGTTTTTTCACACCTCCGATTTGAAAAGGGTTCCAAAAAGGGGCATGGTATACTGTGATAAAGTGGGTGGGTAATGTGTGGAAAGAAGGAAGGGTTTGCATAAAAAGGGCAGTGTCATCAAGCACATAAAGACAGCTAATTAATTAATTATATAATAAATATATATATCAAAATTGCAGCACTGGTAGAAACAACACAAGACCAGGCTACTGTGACTCTCAAGAGCGGCTTGGACGGTGTTTAGTGCCCCGTCAGCAGCAGCAGCAGCGAGCGCACCTTCAGCGCAGCTGGAAGAGATCCACGTTCAAGTGCACGCAATAGGCTAAAGCTTACCACAAACCACAATCCGTTGGTATTTCTTATGTATGCTGTATATTGGCACGCTGTGATTATGGACGAATCACAGCCGTGCCGATATACAGCCATATCGCACAGCTACGAGTGTAATATTGCACATTTACATATTTGTACACTACAGTAAAAATTTAATTAAGCATGTGCTTTAGCATATCAGTCAGGCCTTTTATTTTGTTTATATTAGTTTTTAGAAAGTATGCATATGATCTGAAGTACATTACAAGTGCACATTCAGTACAATCAGGCCCACTTCCTTTTTCACATGGGAACCTCTGTTTACGTCATGGGGAATGTCCTTTTAACAGAGTGGCCCTCAACATATTTGGACTTTCATACGTCTACTAAAAATCACCAAGACATCAGCTGAGTTAAAGTCTCCCCATGAGAGTGCTCCGGACACACGTATCTGTCTGAGGGTCTCTGGATTTGTTTCTGTCCACTCAGCGGCTCTTGAAGCAGACCTGGCTGCAGTTACCGATAGCATGTTGAGCTGTGGAGATCAGAGGCTCTGCTCTCGTAATATCTGATCAGTTCTGACAGCAGCACTGACTCCGGCAGCGGCCTCCACCCCCACCCCCATCTCCTGCGGCTGCAACGGCTGATTGTGGGGCCGTCCGCCTGAATCACAGCCCGGCGCTCCGGAAGCACCTGCCTCCTCTCCAGGGCTCAAATCTCAGGATCAGGCTACACCTGATGTGGTTTTCATTAAACACACATATTGACATGCAAACTCACACAGAACTCACACACACACACACCAGCAGAGCTTCCAACCACTGCCAGTCAAGATCTTCACATCTGTGATTTCTATAAAACGGAAGAACTGTGTGACTCAGCCTGACAAAATGTTTTAAACACACATGCACAGGATTCCGTGTACACGTTTTATTCCTCAGTGACCCTTGTGAAAAAGTAGTACACTTGAGCAAAGTTTTAAACGAGGGCTGGAAGTGAAAACCCATATATTCAGATGTGCATGATTATTAAGCAGGTTTTCTTTTACGGACTATTTTTAAAACTTCCTCAAAGAAATTACATCACAATTACAAGTCCTAATGTTCTCCACCAAACTCTTAGTTCACTTCTCGTCTCTGTTTAACTCTAGTTAAGCAGTCTGAATACCAAGAAGTGCTTAGATAATCAAACATAATAATAACACAGCATTCCCACAATCCACCCAAGTGGTTATTAACTACAGTGCCAGTACATTTTCTCAAAAATGGTTTTCCTATACAATATCTGTAATGCTTTGGCGTGAGGCTCTGAACACCCTGTACGTCTGAGAGGTGTGGCAGTGGATTGCATATTTTACCTAAACTTTTTAGTCTTGCATATTAAACATGCTCAACAGCCTTTACGATTAAAGCTAAAGGGTATAAAAACATTACGACTGCATTTATAGCTTGTAAATTTAACATTATTGCTTGTTTATTTCAACAGCAGTGGCTGCTGGGGTTGATTTATTTGGGAAGGAGAGAGAGAAAGACAGAAACTGGAATGACGCCTGCGGCCTGTAGTGGAGCGTGTGTTTGTGTGTGTGTGTGTGTGTGTGTGTGTGTGTGTGTGTGTGTGTGTGTGTGTGTGTGCTGTGGCTCCGGTCCAGTCTTGTTTTCTTGTTTGTGTGTGCAAACACACATTATAACGCAGCAGTAATGCAGGTTACAGGACTGTAAAAAGCTTGTGGAAAAAATGAGCTCATGCTGCTGGGAGCAAGTCTGGGCTTCCCAGCAGGGAGAGATGAAGCCTGCCCTCCTCTCCAGCACCAGGTTCTGCTGTCTCTTCTTTCTTCCTCCCAGGAAACGACTAGGATTAAAAATCAGCCTGGGATCTATATGCCGGCTCATCAAAATGCATGCACGGCAGATAATTACCTATATGCATCATGGATATATCCTTTTACATTTTGATATGCTTGAAAAAGCTGTTTTCATGACAACATGGGAACAATAAAGTGGTTAACAGAAAGAAGTCATGAAATAAATAAAAAGTTATTTTTGACACTACCAGTCAAAATTGCAACACACACACACACACACATACACACGTTTAAGTTTAACAACTTTATTAATTCCACATGGGGCAACTTAATACAAACATAATATATCACATAGATGACAAAAAAAGAGGAAAACATAATGAGTAATAACAGGTAAAAAAAAAAAAAACAGCCCAATATGCTTCACAATAAATTCTGTACATAATAAAATTTTAAATTAAGATTCAAAAAAAAAAACTTCAAATTGTAAAGTTTTATGTTTTTGAAAGAAGTCTCTTATGCTGCTTTGTCACATGATCTTTCAGAAATAATTTTAACACATTAACTTGAAACATTTCTTATTATTCTCAGTGCTGAAAACAGTTTTGCTTAATAGTTTTGGTAAAACAGTAACACTACCTTTTAAAATATTGGGGTAAAATAAAAAAAAAATTAAATTAAAAAATTAAAAGAAAGAAAATAGTACCTTTATTTGGCAAGGATGTGTTTATAATGAAAATACATTTATAATGTTACAAAAGATTTCTATTTCAAATAAATGCTGTTCATTGGACCTTTTGTTCAGTGAATCCTTATATTTCACAGTTTCTACAAGAAATAAATAAAATATAAAATATAAAAAATAAATGAATGAATGAATGAATAAATTGAGCGCTAGTAATAAATGATAATAACTGAGCAGCAAATCAACATATTAGAATGATTTCTGAAGGATCAAGTGACACTGAAGGCTGGAATAATGACACTAAAAATTCAGCTTTGCATCACATGAATAAATTATATTTTAAAATATATAACATTAGAAAACAATTCTTTTAGACTAATAAAATTAGGATGTAATACTACTGTTAAGAAATGTTTTGTGTAAGAAATGGACTAAAATTGAACTCATACTACATAAAAATCTTCCCCTCCACCATGGTACACAAATCAAACATGGCACTGTTGGTATGAATGAAGCTCGGTCACAAGACAAATGAGAACAAATGACGTTTACAGTTGGTCAAAGGGATCAGTATGCCTTTAAGATGATCTCCCAGTCCCGATTCGCTTTCATTACATGGAAAAGAGTGTAAAGAGTGGAACAAATGGATAAATAGACGATTATAACTATTATCTGGATGAAGAAACATTTTCAGTATCAACTTAAGATGACGCACAGTATATAGCAGAGCTATAAAATGAAATGTAATGACTTTGATATCGTGGCACATCTAAGAACACCTTGAGACATTATTGATATTATTAAGACATTGCTTTAAAATGAGAATAATAAGATCTCTGAGAAGCAAGAGACTTGAAAAAAAGTTTCTTTTTGTTCTTCATTAAATCTCATTGCTGCCTAGGAGAAACATGTCAGATAATGAAGAGATCTCATTTTTCTTTCCTATAAGTCTCAGTAGAGTTTCAGTAGCTCCTTTTGTTATGATGTAGGTTTTAAAGGAAGCTTTAATCTCCTGGGTCTCTCATCCTCTGTAATGCCATAATCACCTGCTTATTACAGGGAAAATGACACAGGCTTTCTCCAAAACAGAATTAGCGCATGGACATGCGCTCTTTTGTAATCCAGCATTACATACAACTAATTGAAGAAGAAAATATCCCCAATTTCCTGCAGCAGTAGCTTGTAGTCCTCTCCTCTGCATGAATGCATACTTCACACAAAAACACACACACACTCACATCTGAGAGTCTTTAATAGGTGCTTTTATCAGGGCAGTGCTTTCTGCTGCGTTATTGTGTGAAGATCCTCAGGCGAGGTCTGTTCTGTGTAAGTGTTCGTGACAGAGAAGGAGAAAAGAGACAGACTGCTTTACACGGGATCCAAACTGAAATATTGGGTTGACTATTGAGTCAGTTTTTAATTAAATATAAACTTTTTTAAAAACATATTGAATTTTTTATCATCTAAGCTTGTTGCGGTGCATTCTGGGATTGTCTTCTTTGCAGAGGATACATGAGATGCTGCCTTAAAGGAATAGTTCACCCAAAAACTTGCTGAAAAATCACTCACCCTTAGGCTACTCAAGATGTAGATGAGTTAGTTTCTTCATCAGAACAGATTTGGAGAAATTTTGCATTAAATTTGCTCACCAGTGGATGGATGGGTGCCATCAGAATGACATTCTAAATAGCTGATAAAAATATCAAAAACAGTTCTTGTTTAGAACTGTTTTTGCTTGTAAGCAGTGTTTTTGCATATATCTCTCCTGATTCAGTTGACTTTTTTAGTGGAGAAAGCAATATTGTGCTTTAGACTAATATTTTAGCCATATTTTTTTATGATTATTATTACAAATTCACAGCTTTTCACTTCACAAGACCTTAATTGATGGACTGGTGTGGATTATTGTGATATTTCTATCAGCTGTTTGAACTCTCATTCCGACGGCACCCATTCACCACAGAGGATCCATTGGTGAGCAAAGGATGTAATGCTACATTTCTCCAAATCTGTTCCCATGAAGAAACAAACTCATCTACATCTTGGATGGCCTGAGGACGAGTACATTTTCAGTTTTAGAGAAACTATTCCTTAAAGGTGTGGTCACGTTTATTGCTGTTCTGCGAAGTTTTATGGGTGAAATCCAGTCATTTTAATAATAATCCATATGTTTGATCATTTCATGTGGGAAAAAAAAACATTTCCCAATGCAGATTTTGCAACAGGTTCAAATTAGTCATGTGTATTCGTCACGGCTGCTTGGTTTGGAAGTGACTTCTGCATGAGCTGTGCTTCATACGTCACTACACTATTGTCAAAGGACAGATTAATTGTTTTTCCCCAGGGAATTTTGCCAAAATTTTGCTAATGTGGCTATAATTTTAACGTTTGGCCGTAAGAAGGTAATCTAAAAGTCTGAGCTGAGCTTTTATCTGTCGTGAGAGTGTGAAAGTCTGGAGGTAGAGCTGGATGTGCCCATTGGCCATCCTCTCTGCTCTTCATCACACACACACATACACACACACACACACACACACAGGCCTCTCTGGGTGGGTAATTACAGTGACTTCTCTGATCAAAGCACAGCCTCGTTAGCATTCTGCCCTACAGTAAAAACAGCTGTGTGTGTGAGAGAGACCCGTGAGCCTCAGCTGTAGAGTACACTGCTGTGCCGTATGTAGATTCAGTGCACAGGGTAAATCCCACAGGTATAATCACCCAAATCTGCTCTCTCACCCAGCTTCTGGAGGATGGAGAGAATTGTGATGGAAGGAAATAGAAGGTTAAACCTTTCACCCTGTTCACCTTCCTCACCAATGCTCAATGATTTTCAGAAAGGATTAAACATGTCAATACCCCATCTGACCCCCTAAAGTCTAACCACAAAATCCTGAACTGTTAAGTTAAAAAGGAAAATGTTTTAAATGATTTGCTTACTCTCAGTCAGCATGGGATCAACTAATATAAAATATGTAAATATTATTAAAAAATAATATAAAAAATTGCTAGATTATCTATAAAATAACAGTGTATGATGTTTTTCAACAACATCAAATGTTTTTGAACAGTAAGATTTTTAATGTTTTTAAAGAGGTCTCATTTATTTGATTCAAAGTACAGCAAAAAACAGCAACATTTTGAAATATTTTTACTATTTACAATAACTGTTTTCTATTTGAATATATTTTAAAATGTAATTTATTCCTGTGATTTCAAAGCTGAATTTTTAGCATCCTTATTCCAGTCACATGATCCTTCCCAAATCATTGTGATATTCTGATTTGCTGCTCAAAAAACATGTATTATTATTATGTTGAAAACAGCTGAGTAAAATTTTTTCAGGTATCTTTGATGAATAGAAAGTTCAGAAGAACAATCTATAATCTATCATTTCTGTCACAAAAAAAAAAAAAAAAAAAAAAAAAAAAAAAATGTTTTGAATGATATAGCGTATAATGTTACAACAGCTTTTTATTTCAGATAAATTCTGATCTTTGGATCTTTCTAATGTACTCAACTGTTTTAGATATTGATAATAATAATAATAATAATTAATAATAAAATGTTTCTTGAACAGCAAATCAGCATATTAGAATGATTTCTGAAGCATCATGTGACACTGAAGAGTAATGATGGTGAAAATTCAGCTTTGATCACAGGAATGAATTACATTTTAAAATATATTCAAACAGAAAACAGATCATTTAAATATTTAAAATATTTCAAAATTTTATTGTTTTTGTTCTGTACTTTGGATTAAATAAATGCAGGCTTGGTGAGCAGAAGAGACTTTTTTAAAAAAACAAATACAAATCTTAATCTAAAAACTTTTGACTGGAAGTGTATATCAATCATATTAATATATTGTTCAGCTGAAAGAGATTTTCAAAATATATTAATACTTTTATTTAGTAAGGATGCATTCAACTGATCGAAAATGACAGTAATGACTTTTACGTTATTACAAAAATGTTTTATTTCAAATAAATGCTGTTATTTTAAACTTTCCATCAATCAAAGAATCCTAAAACAAAGTGTATCATGGTTTCCACAAAAATATTAAGCAGCACAACCAATATAACCAACACAAAAAATATTTTTTGAGCAGCAAGTCAGCATATTAGAATGATTTCTGAAGGATCATGTGATACTGAAGACCGGTGAAATTCAGCTTTGTGTCACAAAAAAAAATAAAATAAAATAAAATAAATAAATAAATAAATACATTTTGAAATATATTAATTTAAAAAAGCTGTTATTTAAATTTGTTATAATATTTTACTATATTTTATTGATCTTTTCTATATTGTCTTTCTAAAAACAAAAAAATCCAGGACGCCTTTTTTTTCAAAGTAAATGGTGAATACAGCAATCAAGTTTCAAAAAAGAATGGAAGTATGGAAAGAGCTGGACAGTTGATTCGAACAACATGAGGGCCATTAAATAAAGACAGAATTTTCATTTTGCAGTCAGCTATGCCTTATCTGATCCATTAACGTCTGTGTGCCCTCAGTTCATAACTTAGGAAACAGCAGTGACTAAACTGTGGCAGCTCAAATGAGTCATACTCCACAAGCCGTTCATTTGTGGCTGTCCTGCTGACGTTGATCAAGCTGTGGCTGTGGCTCCATGTCTCACTATCCCAATGACTCGGGCGCCTGTAACACATTCCACATCCTCCGAAATGTCCAACGCTCTAACAGTCTTCTGTCCACACCGGATCTACAGTTTTACAAAGTTCACTTCATACTCTCTCTCTCTCCAGCACAATTATGAAGTCTCTCGGCCGGTCTGGCAGCAGGCTGTGATGTCTGTATATCGCTTCGTTCTGGTTTCCATTGCGGGAGGTGAGTGAGGTCTGTCCTCTGCGGGATGGGTAACCATAGCTGTCCGTACCGTCAGACAACAAGACAGACAGCGAGAGAGACAGCGTGTGTCTGATCTAAAGCTTTGGGGGCCTCAGATCCGGATGGCTCAAATCTTCCGGAACCACAGTGGAATCTCTTACTAATTATGGCTGAGGAAACTGATACAAGGAGACCACTGTATAATAATGCATACACACACATGTTCGAGGGCTCACCACACACACGTCTTCCTCTATTACAGCAGTTTATTGTATTGTTTTTATTTTGTTCCTCCATCACAGCAGTTTATTATATGTGATATATTGTTTTTTGTTTGTTTGTTTGTTTGTTTTTTATTGTTTAAATAAAATACAAATGTAGAATTTATCAAATTAAAAAATACTACTAATCAAACAAGAATGATTTAGTACAGATCTTATAAAAGACACACATTTAAACCAATTTTAGTTTATTTAACTCAATCACTGAATTAACCTAAAAACATTTCTTTATACCAACAAAACTAGTTTTATTGGTTTAATCAGATAGAAATACCACATTTTACAGTGTAGTGTGTGATAAAGGTACAGACACAGAAGTATCCCTCTCTTGTGCGTTTTGAAACAGCAGTCATTGCACTAGCTCTCACCTGACAGAACTGCATGTTTGAGACTGTCACTTGCTGCCGCACTCATGGCTTCATTTATATTCCCATTGATTCCCATGACAGATGCTTTCTTACCAAACCCACATACAAGAATGTGGCAATAGTGTGTCATGACAGTGTCTTCTGAGCAGGTAACAAAAGATACATCAGTTTTACTGCACACAGAGCTAGAGTACATGAAGTACAAACTCACTCATTCACACAATCTTACTTTCTCTCCCAGACACAAACTCATCTATTGTTGTTAAATTGTTGTACGCATTTTCACAGTGAATAAAAACTTTATTTTTTCACTTTATAAATATTTCCCATTTGGAGTCATCAGTTGCTGTTCAAAGGCCATGTGATTTTTTTGCATGAAAAAGAACGGCATGAATATTCTGCAAAGCATCTCCATTTTGGCAGGGACTATGCATTTAATACATTTATTTTATTAAATGCTCCACAAACAGTCAATGACAGAGATAGAAAGAAGTAGAGAGAGAATGAGAGAGAGAACCAGGCTGAGAACTTCCATCAACAGCCATTAAACTTGGCCTGCAAATTTGCCCTGTAAACAGATTCATTCTCATTTGCATGTTTGGGGCAGCAGGAAGTTCACATTTTGATTGACATCTGCTCTGAGTGTGTGTGGTTCTGTCTCTGTGTGAGTGTGTAGTTCAGAGTTCATATTTTGACTATGAGTGGTTGTGTGCATGTGTCTGAATACTGATGGAGAGAATTCAAGGTTTGATTGACGGATTTTCTTGGTTGTTCTTAACAGCAACAGGAGCTACAGCTGTGTACCCCACTGACCTGGTGAAGACCCGTATACACAACTAAAGGTCCAATGGGTCCTTTGAAGGTCAGCGTGTTTATAAAAATAGCTTTGACTGCAACAAAAGATTGCTCTGTTATAAAGGCTTTTATGGCTTTTACAGAGATGACATACAAACGATCAACTCTGTTACTAAGAGCTTTGTTATTTTCAGGTTTGTTACTGTCAGTTCTGTTGCTGTCATTTGAACTGTTACTGTTCACTTTGTTACAATCAGCTCTTAAAATCAGCTGTTAATATCATGTCTGTTACATTCAGGTTTGTTACTGTTACCTCTGTTGCTGTCAGCTTATTGACTGTTAGCTCTGTCACTATCATGTCTTTTAAAATGAGCTTGGTTACTATCCTGTCTGTTATATTTAGGTTAGAGTCAACTCTATTACTATCAACTTCATTACTGCCAGCTCTGTCACTATTAGCTGTGCTACTGTTTGTTATACTATCAGCTGTTACTGTCAGTTCTGTTACTATTGGTTATACTATAAGCTGTTTCTTTAAGTTCTGTTACCAACAGCTCTGTTAAAATTCACGTCTGTTTTATCCAGGTTTGTTACTGTCACCTCTGTTACTATCAGTCATGTTGCTGTCAGCTTATTGACTGTTAGCTCTGTTAACTATAATGTCTTTTAAAATTAGCTTGGTTACTATCCTGTCTGTTATATTTAGGTTTGTTAGTGTCAACTCTGTTACTATCCACTTTGTTACTGCCAGCTCTGTTACTATTAGCTCTGTTACTGTCTGTTATGCTATCAGCTGTTACCGTCAGTTCTATTACTATTGGTTACACTATTGGACGTAAATTTCAGCTCTGTTAAAATCAGAATTGTTATCATGTCTATTATATCCAGGTTTGTTACTGTCACCTCTGCTACTATCAGCTCTGTTGCTGTCAGCTTTTTGACTGTTCGTTCTGTTACTGTCATGTTACTATATCAGTTATGTTATTGTCAGCCCTTTCACTATCAGCTCTGTTGCTATCAGCTTTTACGGTCAACTCCGTTACTGGCATATCTGTTAAAATCAGCTTTATTACTATCATGACTGCTATATTCAGGTTTGTTAATGTTACCTCTAATAGTAGTGTCGTCTTTGTTTCTGTCAGCTCTATTTTATCCAGGTTTGTTAGTGTCAACTCTGTTACTGCCAGCTCTGTCGCTATTAGCTGTGTTATAGTCGGTCATACTATCAACTATTACTGTCAGCTCTGTTACTATTGGTTATACTATCAGCTGGTATTTTCTGCTGTTACCATCAACTCTGCTAAAATTAGATTTGTTACTAGATTTGTTAGATTTGCATGTCTGTTATATAGTTACAACACTGTTAGTTCTGTTACTATCAAATGTTACTGTCAGCGCTGTGTCTATTACAGTATCTATGTTAGTCAGCTTTGTTAATATCCTGTCTGTTGTTTTTAAGTTTGTTTCTGTCAGCTCTGTTACGTGTAAAATCAGCTGTTACTATCAGTGCTGTAAAATCAGCTTTTGTGACTATCATGTCTGGTATATTTAGGTTTGTTAAAATTAGAATTGTTATCATGTCTGTTATATCCAGGTTTGTTACTGTCACCTCTGCTACTATCAGCTCTGTTACTGTCAGCTTTTTGACTGTTAGTTCTGTTACTATCACGTTACTATATCAGTTATGTTACTGTCAGCCCTTTCACTATCGGCTCTGCTGCTATCAGCTTTTACGGTCAACTCTGTTACTGGCATATCTGTTAAAATCAGCTTTGTTACTATCATGTCTGTTATATTAAGGTTAGTTAATGTTACCTCTAATAGTAGTATCGTCTTTGTTTACAATACTGAGTTACAATACTGAAACCTTTGTTACTGTCAGATCTGTTACCTGTCAGATCTTTTAACACCAGTTCAGTTACTTTCATCTCTGTTATCTTTTTTTTTTTTTACTATACTGTACTGTCTATTACTGTCTGTAATGTAATGTCTGTTACTATCTTGTCTGTTACCATCAGATATGTTTCTGTCACACCTGTTACATAAAGCATTAACTCTGCATTCTTTGCTCCATCCAGTATTGAGTCTGGACAAACACAGTATTTTTGAACCAGTCATCAGTCAAATAGTTTTGTTGGAGTTTATTGATACAAAAAGACTGATGCAGCAACCTATTTATGGAGTCAGTTCCGTTTTCACACTCAAAGAATTTGATTCTGAGATTGATTTTGAGATTCCCAGTCAGTTCTGTGGCTCATATGGTACTTACTGAATTGTAGACAATAAGAGGGACCACAAAGAATTTGTGTTATTTTACAAATTATAAGTTATTTTACAAATCTGAAGATTACGCACCAGCCACAGAGTGTGATGTTCTCCCAGTATTGCACACACGCCACTGAAAGACAGACCTGTGTTTTTAGAAAGCAGTGTGCCTCCCAGGGGATTATGGGCCAGTGGTTAGTGTTACTCTTTTCTCTTAAGATGTCAACAGCACAGAGATAAACCAGAGAGAGTGCCTCCTTACACTCTGCTAATCCACACACACACACACACATACAGAGAAAGAGAGACAGAGAACCATTTTTTAGAAACATGATGAAGGAGATCAATACTGCCATCTACTGCCGCCTCTGCAGCTGGCATTTTGTACACTCTTGTTGTCTTAGTGCTGTTCTCTTTACATCCAGTTCTCACTCTCTCTCCACCACACCATGCTCTGATTAAACTGCTCTCTCTCTCTCTCTCTCTCTCTCTCTCTCTCTCTCTCTGTTTGAATTATGGTTTTGCTTTTCATTATTAGATAGGGGTCAGCACTTCCACCAGCTCAGTTGAGCAAATATTATGATCCTTCCTTTAAAATATTCTTCTGAGACACAAAAATTACATTTTGAAGAGTTTCAAGCTTTGAAAACCAAACTCACTATAAAAGTATCATAATAATGGTCCATACTGGTCTATACCCGTAAAAATCAAGATTCTTTATTGCCATTGATGGTTCCATGAAGAACCTTTAACATACATGGAACTTTTTCATTGGACAAAAGTATCTTAATAGTGAAAAAATGTTTCTTCAGATTATTAAAATATTTTTTACCTAAAAAAATATGGTTCTTTTAAAAAATTATTGCAAAGGGGTTCTTTGGGAAACCAAAATGATTCTTCTATGCCACTAGAGAGGGAGATTATCAGTTACACTTTTTACACAAAGGTGTTATATGGCTTCCGAAGACTTCGCTTGGTATACACATCCACACATAAATACACATAACACATAACCTGTCCAAAGACTTTTTCAAGATTGTAGCTTAAATATCAATATGTAAGCAATAGTGTTTTAGAAAAAGAAAAAGTATGTGGTCAGCCAGCCTACAAAGAAACTAATACTGACATTCAGCAAGGATTAATTAAATAATAAAAAAATGTTTCTTTAGCCGCAAATCAGCATATTAAAATGATTTCTGAAGGACCATGTAACACTGAAGACTGAAAAAAAAATATTTTAAATGTGTTTTGCATAATTATTGTGTAATTGTGTAATTATAGGCTAATATTTTGGTATTATATCAGCCATCATGCTGTCTAAATGTTGTTAGGGACCCCAGCTATTGAAAACACTTGATTGGTCAAACACTACTTTGTTTTGGTGACTACTTTAAAAGCTGTTTATTGAAAAGCTCACATTTGACCAGTACCTTCTGATTCACAATAGTTTTGATGATTGTTGCATAACTCAAGACTATTTTTATCAGATATAATTGTGCACATGTAGGCTGGTAGGAGTGTCAGAGCGAGAGGAGGGTCAGGTCTGTGGGGCGCTGACCTCTGTCAGGCCATAATTGGGGCAAGATGCCCTGCAGGACTGTGGCTGACTGACTGCAGTGTGACTCTATTGAGTTTGACAGCAGTGTGTATACCTGCGGCCTTCACTGTTACGGCATGTGGAAACCGCCAACGCACATGCACGAGACCATTAAACATGCTTCTGCTGAATACAGTATTATGTCCTGTCATTTTTAAATCACTATTAATATTGACCATGCTAAAGGGTTAGTGATTTGAACAAACCCTGATTACCCTAACTCAAAATATTCAGTACATAACTCATAACTCATAACATAACTAATATATTATAGTTAAGTAGGTTTAGAAGGGGATTAAGTGATTAAAAATCAATATCTAATGGTTCATCAATGATGAAAAATATTAAATTGTAAACTTATAAAGATACTAACTTTTAAATATTATTTAGAAACATGAAACATAAAGACATAAAGACCACAACTGACAGATCAATGTGCTACTTCTTTTCTCTCCAGTGCGGTTGGAGGAGTTGTTGAGCAGAGTAAATTAACTGACCTGAAATGTGGAGTTGAGTTTGTTTATGAGATTGTTAACTTTGACAAGATGATTGAAGGCCAGTTTACAGTTACAGGATGCACATAACTTTTCAATAATGCAGGACTGCTACACACTCAAGAGTAAGTATTTTCATGTCTATAAAAAAAAAAAAAAAACCCTAAACTTACTGTATTTCAGATAGTTAACATATCTCATTTTTATTTAGTTTAAATTGATGTACTAAAATAAGTATATGCTGCATATATATATATATATATATATATATATATATATATATATATATATATATATATATATATATATATATATAAACTGTAACGCTAAAACTGAAATATTAAAAATAAAATTTAAAAAAAACTCATAAAAATGCCAACAACGCACAAAAATGGCTAAAACCTCGACTAAAATTTTAATGAAAATAGAAAAATAAAAATTTATTTAAAGCTATTATAAAAAACCGCTGGTTAACCGTTGGCATCCACCATGTTTGTAGCTTTTTTAAATACTTGAATAAATACTTGTGTTTGTAGTTCTGAGCCAAATACTCCTCAAAAGTGCAATGGGTTCTTGTTAATATTAGCCATTAAAGTGCGCATTAATCTACACTTCAGATGTCTACTGCAAAAATTAGCCAATCCGGGTACTTTTGGGATACTCATTTCAACATACTATAATGGGACACACTAATTTCTAGTTTCAAATAGAACTTAGGATGGATAATATGGTCTCAGCATGACTCTGTAACATCATTTGTGGTGCTTCATGAGTGTGCAGGTGCTAAAGAGTTGTTCTGGTGCAGTTAGCTTTTGCCGGTTTTCTGATTTGGTGCAGATTCTTCTGCAGAATCATGGGTAGTGTCATTTTTCACCTGGAATGTTAAACACGATTATTTCAACATTTTAATGCTGCTTTCTAGAAGGTCATATTTTTAATTGAAAAAAAAAAAGAAAAAAAAAGTTGCAATAATGTGGACTAATAGTTTCAACAACAACAACAATAAATTACCAGTTAACAACCTTGTGGCTCTTTAAAAGTTTTAATTACTAAAACTTTAACTAAATGAAAAGATAAAAATGAAATGTAATTCAAAACATTAACAAATATATAATAATACAGGTAAAGTAAAAAGTTTACACACACCTTGCAGAATATGCAAAATGTAAATTATTTTACCAAAATAAGAGGGATCACACAAGATGCATGTTATTTTTTTTATTTAGTACTGACCTGAATAAGATATTTCACATAAAAGACATTTACATATAGTCCACAAGAGAAAAAATACTAGTTGAATTTATAAAAATGACCCTGTTCAAAAGTTTACATACACTTGATTCTGTGTTGTTACTTAATTGATCCACAGCTGTGTTTTATTTTATTTTTTTTTCTGTTTGTTTGTTTTCATGAGTCCCATGTTTGTCCTGAACGGTTAAACTGCCCGCTGTTCTTCAGAAATATCCTTCAGGTCCCACAGATTCTTTGGTTTATCAGCATTTTTGTGTATTTGAACCCTTTCCAACAATGACTGTATGATTTTGAGATCCATCTTTTAACACTGAGGACAACTGAGGGACTCATATGCAACTATTACAAAAGGTTCAAATGCTCATAAGGAAAAACATGCATTAAGAGCCGGGGAGTGAATAGTTTTCAATTTGAAGAACAGAGTAAATTGAACTTATTTTGTCTTCTGGGAAACATGTAAGTATCTTCTGTAGCTTCTAAAGGGCAGTACTAAATGAAATATATATATATATATATATATATATATATATATAGTATATATATATGATATTTAGGTAAAACAAGAAAAATGTACACATCTTCATTCTGTTCAAAAGTTTACACCCCCCTGCTTTTAATGCACTGTGTTTCCTTCTGGAGCATCAGTAACCGTTTGAACCTTCTGTAAGTTGTATATAAGTCCATCAGTTGTCTTCAATGTGACAAGATGGATCTGAAAATTATACAGTCATTGTTGGAAAGGGTTCAAACACACAAAAATGCTGAAAAACCAAAGAATTTGTGGGACCTGAATGATTTTTTTGAAGAACAGCGGGCAGTTTAACTGTTCAGAACAAACAAGAGACTCATGAACAACTATCACTAACAATTTTGTATCCATTTTATATGATCCCTCCTGTTTTGGTAAAATAATTAACATTTTGCAGATTCTGCAAGGTGTATGTAAACTTTTATCTTCTCTATATCAATGCTGCTAAAACAACACTGTTCCAAAGTCTAAATTTTGTTCCCCTGCCACGTGCTGTTGACATCCACCACAGTTACGCTAACAGGCTAATTAGAGCTATTGATAGATCACTCGGGTAGTTAAGAGGAGTAATTAATGAATCAAATGACGGATAGGATCTTTTTTTAGAGTAGCGGATATTCCGCTGTACCTCTCGGATCCTGACGGACAGTCTTACAGCCTTTTTAAGGAAACCGTTCGGATGTTTACAGAGTAGAGTTCGACCCCGGGTGTCACGTCCGCCCCTCTTTGGCCCTGATTAGGGTCCCGGAGCAGTGATAGATGCTCCCAAGTCAGAGGCCGTGCCGCCCCAGGCGGGACTCGGAGGGGATGCTCTCTCTGGGGAGAGGAGGGGGGTGAGCCGGGCTCACGGGCCCAGTGAGGCGAGGCCCTGAAGGAGAAGACGCGAAGAGAAAAGGGGGCGGCGCTGGAGGTCAAGACCCGCCAGACTCCGTCTCACACCAAGCCTGATCTGGGATGACCTTTGTGTTTCTGCTCTGAATGGACGCTTGTTCCGCCCGCTCTGTCACTCTGACACAGTGACATCACGCCTTAAAGAGACCTTTGTTTTAGGGTTTATGTAGCTGATTTAGAAGCACTTACTGGGGCGCACAATCCTGATGTGACAAAAAATTAGGGGCCAAACTGTCTACCTCAAATGCCCCCTACTATCCGATTACCCCAATAACCCTATACGACACCAAAAATTAATTCCTTAAAGGACCCTGAAGTCAAAAGCTGAAGTCAAAAGTTTACATACACCTTGCAGAATCTGCAAAATGTTAATTGTTTTTCCAAGATAAGAAGGATCATACATAATGCATGTAATTTTGACCTGAATAAAATATTTCACATAAAAGACATTTACATATAGTCCACAAGAGAAAATAATAGTTGAATTTATAAAAATGAATGTTGTTACCTGAATAATCCACAGCATTCAGCACAAACAAGAGACTCATGAACAACCATTACTAAACAAAACAAAACAAAAAACACAGCTGTGGATAAATCAGGTAAGAACACAGTATTAAGAATCAAGCGGGGTCATTTATACATTTTTATGAAATATCTTATTCAGCTCAGTACTAAACAATAAATAACATGCATTTTGTACGATTCCTTTTTTTTTGGGTAAAATAAATAACATTTTGTGGATTCTGCTATTGGGTGTATGTTGCTCAATTATCATAAACAAAAATCAGATGAGTTACAGTACATCTATAAATAAATAAAGTCAAGAAAGTGCACTCTCTTTAACTATGCCTAAAAATGAAGGGTGAAGGAACTTGAGGGTCAGTAAATGATGACAGAATTTTCATTTTTGGGTGAACTATCCCTTTAAGTGACCTTTTAGTTCATTAATCTTACCTGCAATTACAGCTTTTCTAAATATACTTTTGATAGATTTGAAGTACACTAAATCAACAATAAGTAGACTTATGTGCCCTTGAATCCACATCATGATGTTTGTATGTGATTCTGTGGTTTAGTAAGGGAAGTAGAGTTGTGTGTATGTGTGTGCGTTTGTGGGTATCAGTGTTATTGTGCCCGTATGTTTTTCAGTGTGTGCATGTATGTGTTTGTGGCTGGTGCTCTTTCCCTCTCTGCTTGACTTATACTGCCGTGGTTTGGCTTCATTTTGAGTCTAACCACAGACTTATTTCACCGCCCTCCTACAATCACTCTCATAAAGCCTTTCTGTGTTGTTCCTGGATCAGCTACGCTGTCTCGAACACAATGCTTTAAAAACAATTCGGATGGAGCGGTCTGATTCAGGATCAGCGGCGTGGCTCTGCTGTCTGTTTTGGGTGTTGTCGTTCTGTGAATCAGAGGGCTGGATTGCATTAGCATTCGCAGATGAGCAGACTTGAGGTTTCGGGAATTAATGTGTTCATAAAGAAGAATTCAGCAGAACTAAAAACATATGGGAACTTCTGGACAAAGATCATTGAAGGGATTTCCAAAGCAAGGCTGGAGTTTCCCTGCGAGACTAAAGAAAGACACAGAGTTGATTTCAACAGGTGTGTGTGTCAGGAGTACAATCCCTCTTTTTGGACTTTGAATCAGGAATGCTTTAAACAAACATTCAACATGTTACATTATACAGTGGATCTCAACTGGTTTTGTTTCAGTGCCAGATTTTCCAGGTTGGACTCAACATAGTACAAAAAATGTACAACACTAAACAAAATTTCCTATAGACACTGGGAAAACATGATAAGGGGGAATGTTCTCTCAATATGCAGATTAGTGCTTAACCTATATGGGTTTTTCAGTGGCCACTTCTTAAACTATTACCACCATTACTAAATTAAAGGAGAAGTCCACTTCCAGCACAAAAATTTAAAGATGATGTTCTCACCCCCTTGTCATCCAAGATGTTCATGTCTTTCTTTCTTTAGCCGTGAAGAAATTATGTTTTTTGAGGGAAACATCTCAGCATTTTTTTCCATATAATGGACTGATATGGTGCCCCGAGTTTGAACTTCCAAAATGCAGTTTAAATGCAGCTTCAAACGATCCCAAATGCGGTTGTAAACAATCCCAGACAAGGAAGAAGGGTCTTATCTAGGGAAACGATCTGTTATTTTCATAAAAAAATAATACAATTTCTATACTTTTTAATGTCAAACGCTCGTCTTGTCTTACTCTGCCTGAGCTGTTTTTGTTCCGGTTCATGACAGTGAGGGTATGTCAAAAAAACTCCCATCTCATGTTCTCCCTCAACTTCAAAATCGTCCTACATCGCTGTTTTACCTTTTTTGTTAAGGGTGTTTGATCTTCTTTGCATGTTCACTTTGCAAAGACTGGGTCGGTACTTTTGCAGCGATGTAGGATGATTTTGAAATGATTTTTGAAGTTGAGGGAGAAAATACGATTGGAGTTTTTCGACATACCCTAACTGTCTTGAGGCAGAATACACAGAGTTCAGGCAGAGCAAGACAAGACGAGCGTTTGAGATTAAAAAGTATTTAAATAGTACTTTTTTTAATGAAAATAACCGATCGTTTTGCTAGATAAAACACTTCTTCCTCGGCTGGGATCGTTTACAACCCCATTTGGGATCGTTTTAAGGTGCATTTAAACTACATTTTGGAAGTTCAAAATCGGGGGACCATATCAGTCCATTATATGGAGAAAAATCCCTAAAAGTTTTCCTCAAAAAACATAATTTCTTTACGACTTGAAAAAGAAAGACATAAACATCTTGGATGACAAGGGGGTGAGTACATTATCTGTAAATTTTTGTTCTGGAAGTGAACTTCTCCTTTACAAGTTTTCAACCTCACAAAGATTCAAATATCAATAGTTATTTAGTAGAATTTATATCCTTAAAATTTAAATATACAGTGGAAATCAAAATTAGAGAACAATCTATGAATACTTCATTCTTTCTGAAATATTGTTCACCTTTATCACTCAAAATCTGAAGGAATATTAGCTGTAGGCATACCACGTTTGACAAACTAACCAAGGCATTTCCACAAAAAACTTTATTTGTGGAAAACACAGTGATTACAATTAGAACAGTAACGACTTAAGAAGTAAGATTGCAGCTAAAATCTTGGAGGGTTATGGCTGTCAGAAATTAGTAGGAAGTGTAGAGGCCCTTGCTTTGAATTACTTCAGCACATCTGCGGCCGCCGGACATCACTAGTTTCTCACAATGCGCTGTTGTGGTCTTGGTCCTCTCTTCTTTCACTTTCTTCCATAGTTTCGTAACTGTAGTGGGTTTCTTAGCCATAACTTTGTCTGCAAGCATTTTCCAGAGATTTTCAGTTGATCTTAGATCAAGACTCTGAGCCAGTCTTTTCATTATTTCAATGTTCTTAGTTTCAAGGAACTGGTTTACTTGTTTTGCAGTGTGACGGGGGCATTGTCTTGTAAAACTGCAGGGTGATTGTGAGATGCTTGCAGGGAAGGAACTGCATGTTGCTGAAGGAGGTTCTGATAAACATCTGTATTCGCCCTACCATGCAGCTGTATAAGAGGCCCAACTCCTGCTGCAGAAAACATCTCACAAACCTCGCTTCTTTCTCCACCTTTCACTGACTTCTTTATGCACTTGGACTTCAGTCTATCCTAGCCGGACAAAATGTTTCCCATCAGACCCAAATAAATTTAACATGCTCTCTTGAACCAGTTTTCCTCTCTCCACACAACATGCTCCTCAGCAAAGGTAAGCTTAGCCTTTTGATTTTTTCTGCTGATCAGAGGCCTGGTCACTGCAGAATGTGCTTCAGTCCAACTTTTCTTAAACATGCAGAGACAGATCCCAAAGGTCATTGCACACAAAAAAAAAAAAAAACGACCCCACAATGTGTCAATCACATTTACACACTGCCTCCAAAACTTTCGTCCATTATAAAAAAAATAAAATCGAATCGGGTTTGATTTTCTGCATTTTTCACATCAGTGGCAAGCATTTTGAAAGGTGTTTTGACAAGTCAGAGCCACCGTACAAGCAAAAGCCAAAATCCAGAATGGCATTTGACAAGTTGATCCACTTCGTCTCACAGCACAAGGTCCTTTCGCACTGAGTTCACAGAAATTGGTGGTCTTCTTTTAATATGTGGCTCCAGTATCGCTAGCAAAGCATCAGACTGAGCCACTGACTTCCTGAAGTAAACTTTGAATTGCCCATTATAATCGCACAGCTCCTTAAGGAGGTGGAACTCTCCTTCCTCTCTATATCTCAAGATTAGGTGGACCTAAATTTCCTTTTTCTTTTTCTCTTTTAAAGAAGAGAGAAGACAAAAAAAAATAAAAAAATCCTCAGTACTAAATGAAGTTCCAAACGTCGTTCGGGAGGACCCTAATCATTCAGTCCTGTCAATCATCATTACAAGCCTATATAAGCAGCTCTCATTGCACCGTCCCAGCCTCCGTTCTTCTGGCATCCCTCCACCTCCCCTTCTCCTCCTCTGTTTCTGTTATTCTCCCTCTAGGTAATATTGCATTGGGGGGGGGGTCGAACTCTGCGCTCAAGCCGAGCCTTGGGTTCAAGCCTCCATTAAGGACAGCAAGCCAAGTTTGTTTACCATTGCCCATTAGGACTGGATGGGCTCGTGAAACTCTATTTAGTGTTGTTTTGCGATTTTTTTTTTTTTTTTTTAACAAATTAATATGCATCGGACTCCGTGTGCAAGGAAGCAGCGCTGAACTATCAACCAATTCGAACTGGAGTGTTGAACCAATTCCCCATTGAAAGTCTCCACATTATCCTGTCTTCTCATGCTTTTGTCTTATGTGGACAACCAGCCTTTTTTGAGGACTTGAACGAATTACTGTCATTGTAAACCTGCAATATTTGAGAAATCACAGATTTGACCAGCTTCTTTTGCAGTTGCTGAAAGAGTCATCCCTTTGGCCTTTACCTTGACAACCTCCTGTCGCAAGGTTTCAGTCACCTTAGAGCGACTGCCATCTTGCAATCTCAGTGAAAATTGTGGGAATGCTGCCAGTTAAATAGGGTTTGTCATATAATAAAAGAAATTAGCACCAGGTGCCAGAATAACAGCAATAACTTTCTCTAATTTTAATCAGAGTTCTTCTTCTCAAATATCTCATGTATGATTTTATACTGTGCTTCAGAATACAATTAAAGGAGAAGTCCACTTCCAGAACAAAAATGTACAGATAATGTACTCACCCAGTTGTCATCCAAGATGTTCATGCCTTTCTTTCTTTCTTAAAGAAATTATGTTTTTTGAGGAAAACATTTCAGGATTTTTCTCCATATAGTGGACTTCTGTGGTGACCGCGAGTTTGAACATCCAAAATGCAGTTTAAATGCAGCTTCAAAGGGCTCTAAATGATCCCAGCCGAGAAATATAGGTCTTATCTAGCGAAACGATCTTCCATTTTTTAAAAAAAAAAATATTTATATACTTTTTAACCTCAAATGCCTAGCTCTGTGATGCGCCCTTTACAATAAAAGGTAAAACAACAATGTAGGACAATTTTGAAGTTGGAAGAGAAAATGAGATGGGAGTTTTTCGACATACCCTAACTGGATTGACCCAGATTACACATGCGCACCACAGAGCTAGGCATTTGAGGTTAAAAAATGATTATTATTTTTTTTTTTAGAAAATGGCAGATCGTTTCGCTAGATAAGACCTTTATTCCTCGGCTGGGAACGTTTAGAGCCCTTTGAAGATGCATTTAAACTGAATTTTGGACGTTTAAACCCGCAGTTTATACATAGAAGTCCACTATACAGAGAAAATTCCTGAAATGTTTTCCTCAAAAAACATAATTTCTTTACGACTGAAAAAAGAAAGACACAAACATCTTTGATGACAATGGGGAGAGTACATTATCTGTAAATTTTTGTTCTGAAAGTGAACTTCTCCTTTAATTTATGAAATATGCTTAAACAACTGCTCTTCTATTCCCGTTAGGATAACTTCAAATAGAAGTAAGCAGTGACATCGAAATTTCGGAAATTGTAGGTTGTTCTCTTTGATCTTCACTGTATAACTGATTAAGTCCAAGAAACGAGTTAGCATTTTAGCACTTCTGGGACCATTGTCCTTAAGTCACTGGGCTTTTTGAATGGGTTTTTGGTTAAATACCTGAAATAAGGTCTGCGTTTAACACAAACTCAAGTTATTTTAAATGTTTTATTCTACAATATAAAATACATCAGTAATTTCCTCTTGTGTATGTTTGTGTTTGTGTGTTTTAATTTATACTTGTTTTGAAAAAAGCTGTTGCTAACAAGTGGCTAAATGGGACTACAGAGGTTGTTGGTCCCCATCAAGACCGGTATAAAAAAGCAAAAACAAAGAAGCTGATTATATTTAGTTTTCAAAATTCATAAAAGTTGTGTTTATTTGTGAAGATTATCATGATGAACTAAATGGATAAGAATCATAAACGTTTGCTGGTCACAGAGTTTATTTTCTGAAATAATCCAAAAGCCAATATGAAATCCAATTGGTGGAACCAGGGTGAATCAAAATTCTGCAATTTCTCAGAAGGAAGTCTATAATCACTAAGGCTAAATATACAGTAATACAATAATATTGTAAAATATTGTTACAAATTAAAATAACCGATTTCTATTTGACATTTTACAATGTAAATTATTCCTGTGATGGCAAAGCTGAATTTTCAGCAGCTATAATCAAGCCTATCAAATGTGACTCAGTATTGAGTTTTGTATGATAATATGAGCAGTAGCAATGTCATGGTTACATAAATGAGGCCCAGATGGTACCTGAGAATGACCCACATCTATACAGGCTACATACAATATTGTGTTGGATAATGTCTCACAGATATCTCATTGCAGACTATATCTAAACATGAATGCATGAAGAAGCACTTTTCGGATTGCAGCTCACCTTTTCAAATATCTGTCAGTGTTATGTAGATGCTTTACACCCCTTTTGAATCATGCATGGCAGGATGAGCTTCTTCTGCAGGTATTATGATAGAGCTTCTTTGCATTGTAATACATTCGTTGTATAGGTGTCCCTGCTGCCTCGCCGTTGACCCCTGCTGATGTCATCAAAACGTGCACGCGGGTGGCGGTAAGATCGGGCCGGACAACGTAGTAGCAGTGTGATTGACTGTTTCGGGAAAATGGTGACAGAGGAGCTTCAGAACTCTGCGGACGGGAGAGGAGCAACAAACATATACCCGCTATGTCTCACTATGGTCAAATTAGAGGTTTCACAGGTGTAGAAAAAGCCTTCCAGGACTCCTCTAATTGCGGTGTGGTAGATGTGTGTGAGATTGCATTTGAAAGAGCACGAGGGTTGGACGTGACCCCGGCTCTTGTTTCTTCACTCAGCACGTGTTTTCAGATCATCTCCACAGTCTGCTTTAACTCCAGTGACCTTCTGCAGAGATTGTTTTACATTCACTTTTGAGGACAGTGTCTCTCCGGTATTTCATTCCGCTGGACATTTGAAGTTAGCTTTCCGACTAAATTTCTTTCAGGCACAAAACAACAAAAAAAGTACTTTTATTGTATGCTATGAGATGTTTTGCCTCAATGTCAGTCCTTCCTCAGGATATTGCAGTCTGTGCTCATCAACGGTGCATTTTTTTTTTTTTTTTTTTAACTTTTTTATTACTATTTAAAATTTTGTTTTCTATTTGAAAATGTTTTAAGATAATTTGTAATTTATTTCTGTGACGCAAAGCTGAATTTTCAGTGTCATTACTGCAGTCACATGATCCTTCTGAAATCATTATAATATGCTGATTTGCTGCTCAAAAATCATTTATTAGTGTTATAATTTTGTGTGTCCTTGCTGAATTAAAAATATGAATTAATAACTTTTGAATAGTCCTGTATTTCCACAACTTTATTCTTTATTCTCTTTAGTCTTTATTCTCTCCTCTTGGAGGTTTATTATACTGTGCCTTCCACAAACATTACGATACATATTTTTATGGCTTCTGTATCATGCCATTTTTGTGTCAAATTTTAACATCTTGCTCAGGAAGTAGAATCCCACCAACATGACACATCAAATAATAATGATATAATATCCAAGGTACACATTTCTAGTAATTGTGCAGTTAATTCTCATATTGTATTTTCAGAAAGTTTTCAAATGTTTGTCCTCTCTCCAAATTTGTCACTACCGAAACAGTAATATATAATTTAATAAGAAGGGTTATATTGACCTATTAATATTATGTTTACATCTACATTGTAAATATATTTTGTTATATATGCTATTTTATTAAAACAATTTTCAGAGGTAAATCAATAACATTACATTTTTAACAATGTTTCAAGTGTGATTTATGAGATTTATTGTATTTTGAATCAGATTTTTTTTTCTTTGTAAAAGGCAAAAAGTTGATCATACTGATTTCAGAGTTAAGGATTCTTTAGTTTGAATATACACTGAACCAAAAACTATCATAACATTTTAGCTGATAATTCAATATACTTAATTTTTTTGGCAAAACATCCTGTTTCGGTCACAACTGCACATCTTCAGAAGTGACAGTAATGTTTTGGTAGCGACCACATCATATTACAGAATTTTTAACTAAAGCGTACTAAAATGCTACTAAAACATACCAAAATGCAAAACATTTGCATAACTGTACTAAAATTTAGTTTATTTCCCCCAAATAAAAGGATTATGTGTTCCCTTTTTTCACTACCATAACAATGATGACGTGTTTCGATCATGACTGTTTCGCTAGTCATAATTTTAAATACTTTTGAACCTAGCTCAATAATGCTAATCAGCACATGGTTAGCTAGCACAGTTCTGTATAGTTGTACACATATAAAAAATAAATGGTATGGAATAACTCCCAAAAAAGTGCTCAATTGCAGAAAAAAAGGTGTTTGGGAGTGATGTTTCTTAAAGTTACACAAAGATTTTTCAGACTTTTAAACACATTAAGATATTTGGTTTAAAGGCATTTGATTATCGTATTGAAATAAATTACAACTGTTACATTTCAAATGCAGAATTTATTGGACATTCCATTAAACATGAGGAATACTGTTGGAAACAGTTGGAAGCAACATTTTGAAATCTTCACAAACCTACTTTCTCCTTGCAGAATACTACAGGAAAGACTACAGGATGACCTCATACTGATTCAATGCAAATCAGAAGAGATTTACCAAAGATTTGGCTTAGAAAATGAATTCAGATATACAAAGACATTCAAAGAGGTTCTGCAAAAGTTAGCGTTTCAAACAGGTGTGGAAAACTGCAAGAGGAAGACCTTCGTCTCTAAAAGAGACACTTACAGATCAGATCAGAAAATGAACCCGGTATATCGAAACGTATCATAAATACGTGATTGTGTCTCTGCTGAGGTGGAGAGAAACAACATTGATCATTAACAGAAGCAAACAAAGTTGAAAGTCAAATTATTCCAGCATTTGGTCCACAGCTAGACAGCAGAAAACACCACCAAACTCAATACGTGATTCTCAATATGACCCACTGACAAGATCTGGAAGAGGTAGATCCTTACAATTCTCTAGGTCCAGGATCAGGTTAAAAAAATATGATGGTTTACTAGTATTGAGAACAGTACAGTTAGAGTAAATCTGACGAAACCTCTCAAAAACATTGGGGTGAACATATTTCACACCAAAATCAAAAGAAAAAGGCTATTTGTAAGGATATGTTTTACTATTTATGACATCTAGCATTTAAGCACACTCCCTCACCTCTAATTATACTTTGATGTATTACAATTAAAAACCTGTAATACAAAATTTGTTATACTAAATCTGTAAATTTAAGGCAGCAAATGTAATCCTTTAAACTTTTTGTTTTGCTTTGAAATGTGAAAATGTGCTTAACTGCCATATAAATAATACAAAAAACAGCTTCATTTTCTAATTCTATTTTTTTTTTTTTTAATTTTGGGGATGCAGAGACAGGTTTACTGAGATTCATATTTGGCTGTGCATAATAAGCTGTGAGTTCAGCACGTTCAGAGATACCTGGATAGAAACAGAAACATTCACTGTGGTTTTGTTTTTTTGCATGCAAATGTTAAGGCATCTGGTCGTGGGCTGATGGCCTTCTGCTCTCGTGCTATGAATCGCACCTACGGTCCACGTTTCGTATTTTTATTCCAAACAAAAGGCAGAATCAAAGGTTTGCACACAGAAATCATTTCATTTCCAAAGAGAGACGTGATTACAGCTTTCTGAGATCTAGTTTCCATGACAATCAAGCGGCGAGGCGCTGAGCGGCCAGTTCCTCTGCATCGTCTCGGTTCTCGTTGATCTCCGCCAGCGTCCGCACGAAGCGGGTCCATTCGTCGTTTCGTGGAACTGCGATTTGCTGTGGTGGAACAGAGAGAGAGAGAGAAAGAGAGAGCGTTTTGTAAAGAGGTGTAAAGTCTGTTGTGGCCGCACAGTGGACGATCAAACTATTCTGGGATTGTCAGAATGAACTGACCCCTGGCTAACAATCCTCCATCTCATTCTTCTACTCTATCTGCTTTCATCCCATCTCCTGAGTGACAGAGGCCCTCTGTGGCCCCTGAAGGGCCGTGCTGTTAGGGCCCCTCTCTGACAGACAAGTAATTGTAGTGTGTGTCATCTTTAGAGGCTCGGCGTGGGCTTTTTACACGACTGGCTCAGTGACAGAACGGGAGCGAGAGGGAGAAAGCCGCTGAAGGTGTTACCGTGTGTGATTTGTCTTAAGTAAACTCTAGTCTCTCACCTCGCCGACGTCGTAAATGTGGATCTGTCCCTCGGAGTCACCCACGGCGATCTCTCTGCCCGACTGAGACCAGCGCAGTCTGTTCAGAGCAGGATTGCCGTCCACGGACATGCTGGCAGTGGGCACCTGCACACAAATACACACAGAGGTTAGCTGAGCTTGTGAATTTAAAGAATTCACTGTTCAGTCAGTGTCTGATACATCCACATTATGTATTTTATTTGTCACAGAGATTGTGTAACATATAATAGAAGAGGATTCATTACTTCCATGCTGATATTTGAAAGTAAAATGTTGTCAAACTTGCTGAACTGCAAGCAGGACAAGGCTGATCATAAGAAACTTTACATTTTCATATATTGTTTACCAGTAGATGTTCATATATAAGAATCAAAAAACACACTCCGATGCTTTGTTGTGAATTTGGACTTAAATTGTCAATGTCAATGCGTAAAACACATGTAAAAGTAGTAGTAAAACGGAAACAGACACAGTAAACTCACTGTATACATAGGAAATAGACCAGAATATTATTTAAGCATGCACAAATCTGTATTATTACATTTGATGCTGGCAGTGTTGGGCGTGTTACTGTAAAAGAGTAATTAGTTAGAGTTACTAGTTACTTCTCACAAATAGTAACTGAGTTAGTAACTGAGTTACATGATTATAAAAGTAATTAATTACTAGGGAAAGTAACTACTGTGTTACTTTTTTTTTTAGAAAAATGCTCAAATATGTCAAGTAACTTGGATGTCCCCAATATTAAGTATGTTAAATGAATGAAATGGACACTAAATAGAATAAATTATTATTATAAAACATTGTACACTAATCTACTATAATGTATTTTAAAGTTGATGTGAGAGACACCTATCAAATAAAAAAAAATATTTTAAATATTATCAACCTTCTATGGACACCTTGGCAATAGAATAGCCATTGGCTAGTACATTTTTTTGTTGTTGTTGCTAGTTTTTTTTTTTTAAATATCTGAAAGTACACTTTTGCTGTCAAGCAGTATAATATGATATTATAATAATTTAGCATTAAACTTTAGTAATTAGAACTACTAGAATAACCATGTACGAATGCATGTGTCATGTTGACTGATCTTAGGACTGGTGGTGGTGCTTAAGATATTGTTTGTCATTTAGTGTATCTATAAAAAAAAGGGGGGGGGGGAATAATACTGATAAGATAAAACTACTACGAATTCTACTACTAACAACAATATAAAACGCTTAAAGATTAATGATCTGCTGGGTTCATGAATATTAATTACGTTGTCTGCGTTCACTCGAACTGATTTGCTGAAATCAAAACGGGACGATCATTGGTGAGCGCCAGCCAATGAGATTGCCGTTTGCGCATTAGTTCCGCCTACTACCGGAGAAACCGGCAGTTCTTAGAAGCTGAAGAATTCCGAAGGACCGCCGTTATTTTGACAGGAAAATACAACAAAGAATATCGTTTACATATAGCGCATCAATTCTGCATGATATTAAAGACTCTCTCACTCTGTATCTTTCTTTCACAACAAACCACAACAAAATCCTCGTGATTCTGATTCTAAGAGAAAGCGACGGCTAGTTGTGTGCTACTGCTGTTCAAGAGGTCGGACTTGTCAAGATTTTTTTAAAATATTATTCCAATGTAAAATATCCATTTTCTATTTGAATCTCTTTTAAAATATAATTTATTTCTTCTACCATTCTACAAATATTCAGAAATCATTATTATCCTCAATGTTGTGCTGCTTCATATTTCTGTGAAAACTGTGGTAAATTTTTATTTTTCAGGTTCAAAAGAACACCATTTATTTGAAATAAAAATCTTTTGTAACGTTATAAATGTTTTACTGTCCATTTTGATCAATTTAAAGTGTACTTGCTAAATAATAACAAAAATTTCTTTGAAAAAAAAAAAAAAAAAAAAATCATAAAATAAATATTGGGGGGGGGGGGGGGGGGGTTAGGGCTGTTAATGCGTTAACTTAATTAATTAGTAAAAAAAAAAAACACGATTAAAATATTTTCATGCAGTTAATGCACTGACCTCGCCCCCAACTTATTTTTCATGCAGTTGACTGTAGACAAATATGACGCAGGGCAATAACTCCACAAATGTAGTTATGCCCTAAAATTCAAGATATTGGTGCAAAAAATGCCCCTATATGTGTTTTGTCTCATATTTATACCACATATCACAGAATATCACACTGGCAGCAAGAACAATATGACACAAGTGCTGATTTTGTCCTGATCTATCACAAGCTTAAATGTTTTATACAACAGTTCAGTAAATAAGAAGTTGATATTGTGTTATATTTTAAACAAAATATTATGTTTTTGCTCAATTTTGCAGAAAACATATTACCTTCGAAGCCATAGCAGAATTGTTGCGCATCTCCGAGCAACACAGCAGTTTAGTTTCTGAATGAATCCGCGTTGTGAACTTGTGAACCAATGATTCAAAGGCCCATTTATAAAGAGAGCCGTTTACTTCATTCCTGAATGAATCAGCCGTTTGAATGAATCAAAGACATTTACCACTGGTAGTGTATTGTTTGCTGGCAGATTTAGTTTCTTATTTAGAGCGTCACTTCATACAAAAAAAACAACAACAAAAAAAACATAATAATAATAATAAATACAAAATAATAAGAAGAATAAAAATAAAAACATTATAAAGGCATAGCTCACCAAAAAAAAAAAAAAAAAAATCTGTCATCATTTACTCACTCTTGTGTCGTTTTAAACCTTTTTTTTTTTTTGGAACATGAATGAAGGTATTTTGAAGACTGCTGGTAAACCGGTGATTAATTAGATTAATGAATCAAAACATCATTTAATTAATTGGAATAAAAAATTTAATCGACTGACAGCCATAAAAAAAAAAAATGTATTTTTATTTAACACTATTCATTCGTGAAATTGTTTTGTTTTAAACATTTTCAATCTAACATTTTAAATCTAAATCTAATTTCATAATTTTCATGAATCAATGAATAAATAAATAAATAAATAAATATCAAAATAAATAAATAATTGATAAAATAATAATAATAATAATAATAAAAATAAATCCCTTTAAGCGTGTGAATTACCTCTGTGAGTCGATGCATCTCTTAAAAGTGTTCGGAAGCAGCGTTGTTACCTTGCTTGTGAGGAATGTAATGTAGTTTTTAAGTTGTTAAACTATGTTATTGATAAAATCATCAGAGCAGGGCTAACAACATTAGTGTGTATATTTCCGTGCGTGCAAACTGTATGTGTGTGCGTCTCTATGGGAGAGAGAGCTGAAGAAATAGAGTATGTGCTTTCCGTACATAATAAAACGTAATTCTGTGGAAATAATCTGTCTTTTTTATCCTATTGTTTGCTGTATTTATTTGCTTGCCCAGTGTCATTGTGTAGACATGTAATGCGGTCAAGAGCTGCCTGGAAATACGTTCGCTGTGCGTTTCCCTGAAAATATTCGTTATTTAATAACATACAAATATATCTTGCAAATAATTGTTTAGATTTTTATAATGCATTAGCATTAGCTTTCTGTCGATCCACCATTTCACATTTGAGACTCTGCATGTTTGCTGCGTAAAAATATGGGTTGATTTTTACAGTCATCTGAACAAAATCAGCAGACAGAATTATTGAAAATGCAAATTCAAGCTCTGCCAGCAGGTGGTGGTTTGACTTTGAAATGTGCAACGCTCATATTTATTAAATTAAATCATGCCTTTTCAAGTTTAATTGTCACATAAAGCTATATCACAATGCATGTTTTTCCATCCCCAAATTTAAGACCTCTTGAAATCATAATCAGAACTTGTACTATTTAAGACTTTTATGAAACTAAATTTTCTACAACTAATTTTAAGACTTTTAAAGGACCCGCAAAATCCCTGTAAATGTGTCACTGTGTGTTGATGTGCATCATTTGCTCAATAATATTTCATGGCAAGCATGCCGTTGTACCTCGGTGTCATTGTTGAGGTTCCACAGGTCGATGCGTCCGAGTCCGTCCACACAGGCGAAGAGAGCGGGATGTACCGGAGACCACATGACATCATAAACGTAATCGGAGTTATCCTCGAACGAGTACAGCGGCTTGTTATTCTACAGCAGAGCGGGAAGCACACAGTCAGCCGAGAGATTCATGAATGACAGAATGATATAATAAGTGTTTATGAATGTTGTGCTACCTTGGTGCTCCAGAGTTTAACGGTCCAATCAAATGAGGCGGTCAGGAAGAGATGAGAGAAATCTACGGGTCCTGCTGCCGTGTGACAGTGAATGCCTGTGATTGGACCATGATGTCCCTCCAACATCTCACTGATACCTGCCCGACTGCTCACACACACACAGAGAATGGCAGAGGTTTAATGATCAGCATCTCAGCATGTTTCCATCAGTCAGTTAACACTTCACATCAACTAACACACAGCGCTGAGTGTGTGTGAGCTCATTACTGTGAGAGGTAAACAGCCGTGTGAGAGATGCTGAGTGTGTGTGTAGAGGATGAGATAATCACAGCATCACAAATGAAGAGGAAACATTCACTCTCTCAGCTCATTACAGCACACACAAACACATTGACTATAGCCCATTCATAAAAAACAAAGTGCTTTTCATATTTTTTGATATGAAAACTTGCGCGGAAACTTCCATTCTGGAAAAAAAGTTTAGGGAGATTACAAATTATAACATGATTTCTCCTTCAGTAAAGCTCCACAGTCACAGTAGACACCATCATTGTATTAATAATAAAAAATTCAATATTAATTTCCTTTGACATATTTATTTTAGTATTTATTTACAATTTATTCATTTAATATCAAAACTAGAATTCAAAAGTTTGTGGTCTTTAATATTAAGTCTCTTGTGCTCACCAAAACTGCATTTATCAAAAACCAGTAAAAATAGTAATTTTGTAAAATACTATTACAATTTAAAACAACTGTTTTCTCTTTGAATTGAAACAGTTTTCTTTTAAAATGTAATTTATTCCTTTGATGGCAAAACTTTTCAATACTAACATATCTTTACTGTCCTAGATTAATAAAAGTATTACTTCTATCGTTTAAAAAAAAGAAGTACTAATAATACTAAACTAAAAATTTTGAATGGTAGTGTACATAAACATAATTACTACATATTATTCAATAAAATACAATAATTACATAATTACTACATTTTATCCAATAAAATACAATAATTTTAAGTTGCATTAATATTTTTATTATAAGATTTTATTAAAATTTCTTACTATATGTAAGACAATATGTCAAAAATAAATCGTCTTACTATAATTAATAACAATTTTACATTTTTTTGTCATTAATATTTTATGAATGTACATATAGCAATTGATACAATTGTTACATTTTTGATCCTTCCAAAAAAAAAAAAAAAAAAAAAAAAAAAGAAAAGAAAAAATAATAATTCAGGGATTAGGGAAATGAGAAATACTAGGCAATAAATTGCACGTATTATTTTAAACATATTTAGTACATTGTAGTGAAATGACCTTGTGATCTGATCACCAGAAACAGATGTTGATATGAGGACTAAGAAAATGTTTGCAGCAGGGTTGTCAAGTTTTCACAACAAAATTGCTACTCAAAAAAACGCATCCTGTGGGATAAAATACATGTTTTTTGTCAGGGTTCCCCTGGTAAATTTTCATTTCAGGAGCTAAATATGACATTATTGGGGTCGCTTCAACCCACGAACATCAAAAACAACCCACTGCAACAGTGTTAAAGTAGCCCAATTTTGCAGGAAAACCGCAGACTTGGCAACACTGGTTTGCAGATTACATGCATAGATCAAGGGATCTCCTGCAGTGAACAGTGTGTGTAAGTGTGCTATGTGTGTGTGTATTACCTGCCATGACGACAGGCTGTGTAGACTGATCCATCCTCACTTCCCACCACAAAGTTATTAACATCACCCAGAGGGAAGGACATGGAGGTGACCGCAACGGATTTAGACTGCTTAAACACCAGCTCCATACTGTCCTGTTGACACACACACACATCAGTAACACCACAGCCAACAGGCTCTTCCACAGATTAGAAATGCGCAATTTAAATTCAGCCAGCGCTTTACCAATCATTAACATCTGACACTGTGGTTTGGCGAACGTTTTTGGAAACTCAAGGGTGAGCAGCATGGAAGAGCTTGTGCTTCTCAGTGGGCCTTTTATAGCACTTCTGATGCCAACAATTCACGTCAGTAAGATTTGTACACTTCATTTGTACACTTCATAAAATCTTAGTCACATTTTCATGCTGTATAATGGTTAAACTGATAAAAAAAAATTTTGCTCAAAATTATAATTGTAATGATTGTTTTCATTTAAGAAATGAACTTTTGCATTTTAGGTACTGCACTTTCACCAGTAAGCACAAATCAATAGAATGTGGACTCATACACATGACTTATTTTACCTCATCTAGTTTACTGATTTATTATAAGCTTTTTATTATATAAAATAATACCAAAGACTCAAAGTCACTCTCTCTGTTTCCATTATGAAAACTGGTAAAACAAATGAAAAATATTATAACAGTGAAATTCCTAATAGTAATTCCAAATTGCAATAGCCTATGTTTCACAATTAAAATAACAGCGTAAGTAAGTAAGTGCATTTATTCAGCCACCACAATCGCACACAATATAGTCATTTAGACTGCTAAACTCCAGCTTTTTGTCTGTGTTTTCAGATCATCGTCGGCAGCGCTTCCACAATGAGGAGCGAGTTTGTGTGCATGGTTACCAGATTGCTTAAAATAAGCAAAACACCAGGAAGAAAATGTATACTTGTAACAGCGAAGCTCTGATTCGGGGATTTGAACTCTTGTTATCTGGTAACCACAATTGAAAGCTTGCGTAGTAGAGGCATGTAAAGCAGCCCACAAAAACATTTTGTCTCCTTTTCTTTGATGAAAATAAAGAGAGGTTTTTGGTCTCGTTTTTATTTTTTTGAATACATTTTAGTCTTGTCTTTTTTTGTCAACGAAATTGCATGTTGATATAGTCAGAGATGTCATAGTTTTCATTTATTGACCTTATTGTCATCTCATCTTAGTCATGGGAAAAAAGCTTGTCAACAAACATTTTTCATCACAGTTTGTGTTGATGAAATTAAAACTAGAGCATTGTGGGTACCTGTGGTTGAGACAGCATGTCCAGACTCCAGGAGCACATCTTTCCATCAGTAGAGATGCTAATGAGGTTATGAGCGTTCTGTGTGCCAACCACATTAACACAGTACACTGGGTGCTGCACAGAGACACAGAAATGTAAGGTTAAGGGTGAAAATAATGAAACAAATCAGAAAAATATGCAATATTTTGTTGTAGGACACCATAATAATATCTCAAGATTCTTGGACTGCAGCTATAGCTCTGGCTCATTTCCAGTATGGTGTGTGAACGTCACGTACCGTGTGGGCCGCGGCAGACAGAGGCGTCCTCTGGACAGGAGTGCGTCTGTTACTCCTGTTATCCCACAGGACGATCTGTCCTGAGTAAGTGCCACCGACAACCAAGTTAGGATGAAACTTTGCAAATGCTGCAGACATGACTGCAGACTAGAGGAATATGTGAGACAGAGATAATCTCATTAAATTCCACATACCTACTGGACAAATGTGAAGGAAGTTTAGTAGATTCACCTGTATAATCAAAAAATGTTTGAGAAGAACTACCACAGACAATGTCTGTGTTTTGCCTACTCACTGAAATTTGCCTGTTGCAGCTCACATGCTGGAACTTTTTAGAGTTTTTAAAGGGCTGATCATCCAGAATTGAAAATTTTGTCATTAAAGGAGAAGTCCACTTCCAGAACAACAATTTACAGATAATGTGCTCACCCCCTTGTCATCCAAGATGTTCATGTTTTTCTTTCTTCAGTTGTAAAGAAATAATGTTTTTTGAGGAAAACATTTCAGGATTTTTTTCCATATAATGGAGAAACGATCCCAGCCGAGGAAGAAGGGTCTAGGGAAATAACAGCCCTATTTGGACGGGACTAGTTTTACAGGGCGTCGTTAGAGAAATTTGTGTTTCACAGACGTACTTTGCGATTTTAGTGCCGTCCGTATCTGCCACGTCTGTGTTTTTCTCACACAACCTCTGTAATAATTCCACAGCAAACTACCTACTGTTTTTCGGCAAACTCAGTGATCCTCTGAGAAAACTAATCCTATCCGAATGCGAATGTCTGTGATTGCCGACGTTATTTTTTTCACAACCCTGTGTGTTTTGGCCAACGTGAATTGCCGTAGATGCTCTTACCGTGCACATTTTTTATATGTTTGAATCCCAGCAAAGAAAAAAAAAAATAAATAAAATCAAGAGACAGATCACGCTAACTGCTGTAATATCAGCGTCAAGTAAGATCACTCACGTTCATTTCTGCACTCATTAACGACACAATGTTTTAACTACATATGTACATTTATGAATATATAAGTTAAACATTGTTTTACTACAAATAAATAAAGTAATTAAACTAAAGCAACCACACATTAACCACTGCTTTGCTATACTAGCCACACAGCTTCACCATGGTATTTGTAGTAAAACTGTTTATACTATGGTAATTAACCTGACTATACCCAATGCACGCATGAGTGCGTGATCTCTACAATGCCCAGATGTACGAAACAGACCTTTCCACCTCTATAATAAACACAGAGGAAACACGGTATCCGAATTGATACATGACAATCGCAGACATCAGGTAATAAGAATCAAAACTCAAATGTAGTTTAGAAAACTAGCCCCGTCCGAATAGGGCTAATCCATTAATTTCATAAAAATAATACAATTTATATATGTTTTAATGTCAAATGCTTGTCTTGCTCTCCCTGAACTCTGTGTATTCTGGCTCAAGACAGTTAGTGTATGTCAAAAAACTCCCTCAACTTCAAAATCATCCTATATCACTGTTGTATCTTTTTTGTTAAGGCTTTGATTTTCTTTGCATGTTTACTTTGCAAGGACTGGGTCGGTACTTCTGCAGCAATGTAGGATGATTTTGAAATGATTTTTGAAGTTGAGGGAGAAAATACAATTGGAGTTTTTCGACATACTCTAACTGTATTGAGTCAGAATACACAGAGTTCAGGGAGAGCAAGAAAAGTATTTAAATTGTATTTTTTTAATGAAAATAAACGATCGTTTCGCTAGATAAGACCCTTCTTCCTCGTCTGGGATTGTTTACAACCGCATTTGGGATCGTTTGAAGCTGCATTTAAACTGCATTTTGGAAGTTCAAACTCAGGGCACCATATCAGTCCATTATATGGAGAAAAATACTGAATTGGTTTCCTCAAAAAACACAATTTCTTTACGACTGAACATCTTGGATGATAAGGGGGTGAGTACATTGTCTGAAAATCGTTGTTCTTAAGTGGACATCTCCTTTAATAATGCACCCTTATGTTGTTTTAAACCTATGTGATTTTCATTCATCTGTAAAGCACAAATGAAGATATTTTTAATGGCCCAATAACCTGAGAGCTCCTCCATTGAAAGCTCATTCCAAGCTGATGCTTCCAAAAATTCATAAAAGTAATCTATATGAATCAAGCGGTTTAATCCTAGTCTTCTGAAGAAATATGATTGCTTTATATGATGACCATACTTAATTTACAGGCTTTTATTCAAACTTAAACACTAAGAAACTCACATACATTGAGCTCATCAAATATGGTAAACAGAAGCTCAACTGTACTGCATGACACACACACACACACAACAACTAATTGGTTCTTGCAGTATCTCAAACATGCTTGAGCGACATTTGAAAACTAAACACTTGCTCATCAAGCAAGCACGTCTGAGCTTCCGTTTACCATGTGATGTGCTCTATGTATGTGCATTAATCAGTCTTTAGCATAAAGACATTTCTTTTTTAATGTCTTTATTATTATTATTATTACTATTACTATTATTTTTAAGTTTTAAAGCTTTGGCAGAATGACATTAATCTCTCAGGTTTCATTTAAAATCTTTATTTGCGTTTGGAAGATGAACAAAAGTCGTATGGGTTGGGAACGACATGAAGGTGAGCAAATGATGACAGAGTTTTCATTTTTGGGTAGATTAACAATTTAAGAATTTGTTCACATAGCTTTGAACAAAAAACAAAATACTGTATAAAATAATAAAATACTAACCTTTTTATTAAAAAGATTTTTGTTCAGTTCATGCATTTTATACTGTTTAAACATAAATATACAAATGGGGAAGAGGAACTAAGTAGTTAAGTTTGACAAGTTACTTCTCACTACTGCTTCAGCTGATGTTTTCTCGGCATGTCCTGTACCTTCTTGTTTCAGAGAATAGTTTGTGAGCAAAAGCTACATTATAAAAGCCTTACGTATAAATGCAGCTTGTAACTGTTTGATATGACCTCAAATTCTACTATCACACCTCAAAACACCAAGTCCAATGTACAGGAACACCTCAAAAACAACAATTTATATTCAATTTTTACACCAACAACTGCTGATGCTAATTCTTTGTTATTCACTGAATATGCTGAACAGCTCACACTCTTCTCTAAGAAAGGTTTACCAGCCCCAACACACTCAGCAAAAAGATGAAAAAAGTAACAAGTTCACACCTCTGTGAGTGTGTGTGAACACTGTTTTTTTTCCGCATTTGTGTGTGTGTGTGAGCTGTGCATCCGCTCCTGAGGGCGGCACATGTGGTTCTACTCAGGCTGTCCACAGCGGATCACCTCAGGCCAAACACCCAGCTAACACTTAACATACAGAAACGCTCAACAAATGCACAACTGAACAGTGAAAAAACCTTTCAAAAGACATGCCACAATCCACTTCTGTATCATTTGTAATGCAGCATAATGGCTAGAAGGATTAAAAATCAGTGGGGTAGAGTCTGATGACTATTTACTGTGTCATCAGTTGAGCAAAAGTATTTTAAATCAGCTCAAGTCAAATAGTTCATAAAGGTAATTCTCATTTTATATGTTCTTATTTTATTAATTTCATATAATGATTTCTGATAATCTATTTGATAATCTGATAATCTCACTATTTTTGAGTTAAATCCAGTTATAAAGTCTGAATTAGGAGATATAAACTTGCATTTGCAAGAAAAAAAAGTCTGAGATAAAAATAAATGTTATGTAAAAATATAAATATTAATAGGTTTAAATAATATTTCATGCTGTAACTGTAGGGCTAATACAATATGACCCCTATGAACAGCATATGTAAATATTATGTAGACTTATTGTTTAGACCACATGTATGCTTTAAAAGTAGAGTAATCATAGCAGTTTTCATCCATAGTATGCACGTTTAAATGTGTGGCGTTAAACAAATGGCGTCTTTAACGACAGTGTTCTACAAAAATTATTTGCATTCCGATTTTGACATCAAAGGGCATGAAAATAGTTTTTTTCTCTCTAATTCCACAGATTCTAATTCTCTAATTCCTGTTTATCTCCACTTGTTACCAGTGTTTTTCTGCAACCACTATGCACACGAAGCTGCAATCAACGAAAATGTGACGTCTTCTCCAAATTGGTCTATAGTAGATGTCAATTTTTTTTAAATTCACAAACTGTTGCAAATAAAATAATAACATGGTAATAACACAGTTAATAAATGCACCTTTTTCATGGTTTAAAAATGATTAAGTTATGAATGTTTTATAAGTTTAAGTTCCTCTGGGTTGAAACTGACCAAAGGCATGCAAAAGATGTGTGCCGATTTCGAATGCATTGCGAGAGTTAGGTAATATTTAGAATGCAGAATACTGAATATTAGAAAGTGTTACTGACTTTATGTTTACAGACCTAAAATGTTAAACACATGTGAACCTGAGTTTGTCTCCTACAGAGTGTTTAATAAATGATATAAGTGAACATTTCATCATCATTTAACTCCCTCACCCAATGCGTTTCTAAAACTGTATGGCATCCTTTCTTACAAACAACACAAAAGGAGATATTAGTTAATGTCCCATACAACAGCATTTTATAATTTTTTAACAGAAATAACCATTGTATGCTTTTACTGTATGGAAAAGAGAAGCTTGAACCATCATCAAAACCTCTTCTTTTGTGATCCATGGAAGGAAAAATCAATGACTTTGTGAGGACATGATTTTTCATTTTAGGGTGAACTATTCCTTTAAGCTATTACAAGTGTGTTTGTGTGTATCCATGAATGCCAGCAGAGTGAAATCACAGTGTGTAGACACTGTGCAGGGAAATGAGAGGGAGACATAAAGATACAGAGAGGAAGAGAGGATGGAAGGAAATCCGGCTGCAGCCCACCCGAGAGATCTCAGGCCTGCGTGTAGGTGTTTGTATATGACAATCATGTTACGTGGGATGGCTTTCAGGAGGTGTGTGTAGAGGAGGAGTGAGAAGTGAGTTGTTGCTGATTGAAGGCAGGTGTGTGCGTTTGTGTGTGTACCTGACAGTGGAAGACATACTCCGGTGTGGTCTTCTTGTATTTCATGTTCCAGACCAAAGCCACTCCATCAGGCTCATGTGGGGCTTCCTCATTGTTGTTGTAAGAGGCGACTAACAACTCTGGATACTGTAAACACATGTATATAGGTCAGAAAAATTTAACTTTTGACTTCTGGCATTACTCTGATTGAGAACCACCCACTTACATTTATGATGATTGATCTTTTTTTTTAATTTTTTTAAATTTGTAATTTTTTTTAAAATAGTAATGCATATTTGGCGTGCTGTCCGGGGAAGGGCTCCGAGCTCAGGAATGGCCCGAACCCAGAGAACCCCCCTAGGTGTAGTGAGAACTCGGAGTGAGGAGATGGGGTGGTGGTGGGATGCTGATAAACCGTCAAAATGATAGAGGTAAGTCAGCGGCATTTGAAACCACAGCGTTGATTAACTTGAGTGAACTCCTGTTATGTTAATTAGGCTAGGTATCTGACGCGCTCCTCCCGAACCTTGTTAATGAAACATCATGTAGTATACAACTCGTGTGCTACATTTAGACTGAAATGCAAGTTACTTTAGGGGTGGGAAAAAACAAAAAAAAAAACAAAACGATTATTCGATGCATCGCAATTCTCTCTTCAACGATTCAGAATCGATTCTAAGCTTGGTTGGCTGCTGGGTTCAGCAGCAAAAGTTAAACTTTATTGAACTTTAAGAGCGGCGTGCGCGGCTTGCGCTCCAGTGGTGACGGTTGACACAGAAACAAGCCGTCCTCGTGCAGCGCAAGCAATTGAAATTAATGGGTTAAATAGCACAGCGCAGTGCTTTCCGCGTACGGTATGAAAACTGATAGACACGTGTGCATTGCTTGACAGTGTGTGCTTACACCCGCTGTGTTTTACTTTAGATACGCTTTCATTAATGCTGTTTGGAATGCAGTACTATTAGATGCACAAAACTCGCGCACTGATGGACTTTCACGTGCGCTTTGTGTTTGTTGTCCTGAAGATCGACTGCGGTTAAAAGCACTTCCATTTTCGAACACTTTTATACGAAATTGATGTTCACACAGTCAGTTATGTTCGCACAAAATAAATTTTATATAAAATGTATATGAAAATGTAGCTATGTGCAGTAATATTGAAAACTGAGAATGTGATGCATAGAGATATTGAGTTGATAACGAAAATTGTAATTGAACTGAATCATAAAACCAGTGAAGATTCACACCCCTGCTTTTAAGATGTACTGACATACAGAGATTCCAGTTTTTTAAACAAAAAGCAAAGAAGCTGCAATTTTGGTTAAAATGTAAGGTTGTAAAGATGTATTTGCACAGCAGAAGAATTAATTAGGGAAAAGATGTAGATCAAGAAACATTTTTTGTGACTCCCAGAATCGAATCGGATCGGGAAGTGCCTGAAGATTCCCACCTCTAAGTCATATATGTTTGGAATGATGTTGGTGAGTAAATGATCACATTTTTGGTGAAAAAGAATAGCTTTTCCAGAAAGAAAGCTACTTTTTTTTTTCAACAATCTGAGGAGTAACATGACATCATTAAAGTTGTGAAGTGTTTTTAATTCAATCCTACAAATTAAGACACTTTTCAGTTTCATTTGTACCATTTAGTGTACATTTCTGCCCTCAAGTTTGATGCTGTCACCCACTGAGACCCTTATGTTATTTAATAGACAGCAATACTGAAATATTTTAATAGTGATTAATAAGTAGTGTAGCTAGTCACTTTTTAAAAGGGTAATATGACAGTATTTAAAATACTTTTAAGATAATGTAATTTTTTTGCTAATTTACATACTTTTTTTATGTCCCAGTATCATATGCAGGGACACTTAATACTGTGAAAACCAACAATGCTATAAAGTTTCTGGTGAGCCACTAATGCTTGAGTAAATGCATGATGCCCGGGGATGTTCTAATGTAAACTCACACTGACAGCATTGTGCTCTCTCAAATCACACACATCTGTTTGTCTGTGGGTGCAGTGCATTTGAGAGGGTTTATACTTTAGATCTATTACTTCAAACTAGACACAGTGACTCCAAGACATCAATCTGAGCTTCTGTTTGGTACCGCAAAATAAAATTAACTCTGAAAATCACCTCTAAACATACAGTAACTAAAATGTCATCATAGCCATATTTTTGGCTAATCTAAACTATAATTTATTATATTTGACAATAACAAGAGCATGTTTACCAGAGGAGGAGAATTTGCTTGTTTTTAGAGGATCAGTGATATCTTCAACATTTCTGTTGGTTTCAGACAAACTCCTTTTATTTCACACTTACTATTACTGTTATAAACAGGCAGATGCTCATCATGGGTAACAAAACTTTTGTTCATATTGAAATCTAGTGAAGATAATTTGGAGTAAAATGTGAAGAGGGTCACGAGCAACCACTGTGAACATCAAATCATAATTAAATGTGTGTGGTGGTCAAATTACAAATATAAAACTAAGTGTTATAGCATTTTTATCTCCTTAGACTTTATCTGAACAGCGTGTCAAGCATGTCCAAATCAATCAAGCATGTTCAAATATTCAACTGAACCTTATTATAATATATATCCATTGTGTAATTATTGAAATCTCTTGATCCACACCTAATTTCACATGCTATATCACTGAATATGCTATCTATTATACGTAACCCTTCAAAAGTTTGGGTCAGCAAGATTTTTAAATGTTTCTGAAAGAAGTCTCTTATGAGCTGCATTTATTTGTTTAAAAACCACAGTACAAACTGCAATATTGTGAATATTATATATTAAAATAACTGTTTTCTATTCTAATATATGTTAAAATGTAGTTTATTCCTGTGATGCAAAGCTGAATTTTCAGCCTCATTACGTCAGTCTTGAATCACAACACGATCCTTCAGAAAATCACTCTAATATACTGATTTGATGCTCAAGAAACTTTAAACTGAATTCTGTCACATTATAATTATATATAACACGTATATGTTACTTTTGATTAATGTAATGTGTCCATGCTTAAAAGATTAATTTCTTAAAAAAAAATAAAATAAAATAAAAAATTGGTATTGTACGTCAGATGTTTCTGAGAAAAAAAAACAAAACAAAAAACAAACAACACTAAAATATTTCATGAAAATCAATATTTTTACTTGTAGTTTTGACATATATGAGTTTAGGAGGTAATGTACCTGTGGGGACCAATCCAGACAGGTCACCACTCGCTGTTTGGACCAGCGATCATCAACAAACTTCCGGTTCAGAGACAGTTTGGCCCCAGCCTGCATCTCACTAGATACACACACACACAGGCAAATATCTCATATTAAACAGTGCATATGATGCTGGTTTGTGATTTTGTTTAGATGTATAGGGCTGACTGTTACCCCTCCTTCTCCTCCATGTCACGACCACTGTAGTCGAAGAAAACATCCACGTGTTCGGACAGAGCTCGCTCCATGATACGTGTGCTGTGATCGAAAAACTCCATGAACTCTTCAGAGTGCAGAATCTGCAACTTCTCCTCCTCCGTTAGCTCATGAGGGGGCGCTACACTCACAAACAGACAGGAAACAATAGCAGGTGTGTAATTAGATGAAATGAACTGCGTTTACAGTTGAAATCTGCAGAATCTGCAAAATGTTAATAATTTTACCAAAATAAGAGGGATGATACAAAATGCATGTTATTTTTTTATTTAATACTGACCTGAATAAGATATTTCACATAAAATATGTTTAAATATAGTCCACAAGAGAACATAATAGTTGAATTTATAAAACGACCCTGTCAAAAAGTTTACATACACTTGATTCCTAATACTGTGTTGTTACCTGAATGATCCACAGCTGTGTTTTTTTTTTTTGTTTTTTTTTTTTTTTAGTGATAGTTGTTCATGAGTCCCTTGTTTGTCCTGAACAGTTAAACTGCCTGCTGTTCATCAGAAAAATCCTTCAGATCCCACAAATTCTTTGGTTTTTCAGCAACAGAAGGTTCAAACACTCGCTGATACTTCAGAAGGAATAACGATGCAACGATGCATAAACTTTTGAACAGAATGAGGATATGTACATTTTTCTTATCAAATTTATATTATTTTCATTTAATACTGTCCTTCAAAAGCTACAGAAGATACTTACATGTTCCCTGGAAGACAAATTAAGTTAAATCTATCCTGATCTTCAAATTCAAAAAGTTTTCACCTCCCTGCTTTTAATGCATTGTGCAACAGTTTAACTGTTCAGGACACGGGACTCATGAACAATTATCACTAAACAAAAAACAACTGTGAATCATTCAGGTAACAACACAGTATTAAGAATCAAGTGTATGTAAACTTTTTGAATGGGGTCATTTTTATAAATTATTTTTATAAATAAAAAACTATTATTTTCTCTTGTGGACCATATGTAAATGTATTTTATGTGAAATATCTTATTCAGGTCAGTACTAAATAAAAAAATAGCATGCATTTTGTACAATCCCTCTTATTTTGGTAAAATAATTTACATTTCGCACATTCTGAAAGGTGTATGTAAATTTTTGACTTTAACTGTATACATCAGAATTGTTGAACTTTTGATTTTAATGGTTGACGAATATTCCAAAGTGTTTAATTAGTGTTTAATTTTCCATAACTGCATGGCTGTGAAGCAGTTCCAGGCTTGTTTTAGTCAATCCAGTATTGAGCCATGCAAGATACTTGCAAAAGTAGTAGTTATTGTAAAAATGTAGTTCTACACAAAAATGTTTAAACATGTATATCACAGTGGGCAATTGTGCTTAAGTGGAAGAATTGATTCCAAACCACAAAACTATTAAAAATGTAATGCACACTCCGGGCAGAAACATGTCCATGATTTGAAGCGTGGTGCACTAAATTGTGTGTATTAAACTGTCAATGTTTCAAAAGTCTACAAAGTTCTCAGCTAGTTTGTGTTTCCATTACACCAAAATTAAACTAAAACTCTTATTTCTGAGATAAACACTGCAAGTAGACAGAACTTCTATGAAATCCAATCATGAATAATATAACTTCAACAAATATCAGTGTCTGGATGTTGTAGTGAAACAGTTAAATACATAAATGGTTAAAAACATAATAAATATATAAATAAATAAATAAATTTAAATGTATTTTATTTCAGGCAACATTTCTATTTTTTGTTTAGTTTAAGGTAAAATACTAAAATAGCAAACTGAAACTATACAAACATATTTAAGACAAACTAATAAAATGACAAAAAAACAACAAAATGACTAAAACTAAAATTAAAAAGAAAACAGAGAAAGTAAAAATTGAATTAAAAATATTTATAAAAATATACATGAGGTGTGCTCAATATTTTACCTTCCTCATCTTGTTTCTCTGCTGGTTTCTCTTTCTCTGCCTCGACCTCAGGCTTCGGGGCTGGAGTCTCTTCCTCCTCATCTTCCTCTGTAACAAAAAGATCACAAACATTAACATAATTCACATCTGAGCTGTCTTATTATAGGACCCTTGTTTCACACAGTTGGGTTATACATTGGGTTAACAGTATTTTTAAGATTGCATTTGTGAATTTTAATAGAGATCATTAACATATGTAAATGACTCCTTAAAGGTACAGTAACAAAAGCAGCCTTTTTAATTCTAATGGTCAGAGAGTGACAATACAATTTTTTTTTTTTTTTAATGCTAAAAATACAACTGTATTTCAAGCATTCAGGATGTGTGACCTAAGTAGTTAAAGCAAAAGCTAAATTTGACCTGCCAATCAAAATATATAAAATAACTCTCTGTATGAAGTGGATCCAAAAATACGTAATGTACATTTTCAAGTGTGATTGATACTTGTTGGGGCCACTGTACACAAACTGAACAAATACAAAATATATGTGAGTACGCTTGTTTTACCCATCAATGTGCTAAAAGAACCAGCCTTCTAGCAGGTGATAGATGCTCATTTCACCCTGAATCTCCATTAACATAAAATAACCAGGACTGTGTAAGGACTTGCTTCATTTCACTGCTTCTGATTAATATCAACAGAATAAGTGGGAAAACCAAATTGAATCAGCCAACAAATTCTTGAGACCCAGTGAACATGTGACAAGTCCATGACTGCTAACAGCCTGTTTAGTCTGTTCAAATGTCCAAGAACAACCTGGAGTGTGTTTTTGTGTGTGTTTGGACATTGTATCTACATCCCAGTGTCTGTCCTCTCTCTAAACTGCAGGGGGTTACGCCATCACCGAGGTCTTAACCTACAGCCCGTCCAACAGACTCCCGGCGTAACTGAGACAGGGACTATTCAGCAGCGCATCCCACACACACACGCAGGGCAGCAGGTGCCAGTGGCTGAGACAGCTGACGGCTGTGTGTGTGTATTAGGCAGATGGTTTTGCTGCGTTTGTGTGTGTGGTGGCACAGGGATGGCACAGGAGTTTCTGCCTGACTGCTCTTAGTCAAGACTCTCTCCGGATACACAAGTCCATGCAATTAGAGAGTCGGCAGGGGGTCCAGGGACTGCTATTCACCCCCAAACATGAGCAGCTAAATGAAGCTGCAGCCCTGACCAGCTGTAAGCCACACACACAGCTCATCTCCGACAATACTCTACCAATGACGCCTGAACAAATGCAAAGCTCAGGGAAAAATGTTAAAAGAATGGTAAAGGAAGAGCTCCCAAAATTAAATGTTTTCATTTATTTGCATTCATGACATTTTAAATCTATACGACTTTCTTTCCTCTGTGGAACACAGAAGGAGAATATCCCCTAGCTCCTTTTTTTAATATAATAAAAAGAGGAAAAGGGACCAGGTTTAAAAAAAGGCACCATAAAACATTTTAAAAAGTAGTCCACAGCATGGCTGCATGATTTTAGGAAAAATATCTAATTGCAACTTTTCTGCTATAATTTCCATCTGCAATTTTTTAAATATAATTTTTTTTTTAAATATGAAACAAAATAGGTACAAAAGTTGTCGCTGGGCAGTAAAGTTAAGTTACAAATATGGACCTTTTTACAGGTGTACCTAATGCCCTAGTAACAGTTTGTATATATATATATATAAATAAACATAATATAATATAAAAATTGTTTTATTTTGAAAGCAGCATTGAAAGGGCCCTCGCACCCGGCCTCACCACCACCCAGTGGCTTTAGGCAAACAGCGAATGGTGGGCAATATGTTTTTAAAGCAGTAAATATAAAAGGGATATGTCAAAGTCATTTATATGCGCCAAACTTCCTGCTGTCGCCTGGTGGCGCTATAACTGGATATTGATGTGTATATGTCTTCAGGCCAGAACTTTTATCAAACATATTAAGTCTGGTGCAGATTGAACATGGGATGTTTTAGTTAGTGTAAAACATGTTTCCTGTTGCTAACAGGTGGCACTATACTATATCTGCATATTGCCATATAGATGTCTTCAGGCCAGGACTCTTTCCACACATGTGAAGTTTGGAGCAGATTGGATGTTGCATGTTTAAGTTAGTGCAAAACAAATAATTTCTTGCTGCCAGCAGGTGGCGCTATGATAATAACTGAATATTGGCCTTTAGATGTGTTCAGGCCAGGACTCTTACCAAACGTGTGAAGTTTGGGGTAGATTGTATGGTTGAGTTATAACAACTTCCATTTCCATGGCGAAACACTGAAATTTGTCAAGCCACCATGGACACGCCCTTTAACGAAGACTCAAGATCTTGGAAATTTAACATTGCAACAGCCTTTAGATTAGACTGACCAAATATAATGCTGATGTTATTAAATCTCTATAAGGAGTTTCTTAGAGCGCAAAACATGCCACTTCCTGTTGTCAGCAGGTGGCGTTATGTGAATTTTGGTGCAGATCAGACATTTTACGCCCGAATTATATCAACTTCTGCCACAGATATGCCCTTGAACGAAAACTCAAGATCTTCGCAATTTAACGTCACAAAGGGCTTTAGATTACACTGACCAAATTTGGTGTTGATCTGAATAAATCTCTAGGAGATCTCTAGATTTAAATACAACACCTAAAAATGTCACAAAACTTACTAAGAAAATTGAAAATAACAGACCTCCTGTTGGCTTTCGAATTTCGTACGTATGTATGTGAAACATAGCTTGAGGGGCTCTTTGTTGAAATTTTATAGGAGCCGCTATCGAGCCAATTTTGTCACGCCAACTTCTGAATCCCATATCAAATGTAAATCTTGTGTGCAAAGAGTTTTTGAGCACTTAAAGCTTCTGTTTTGTTGATGACAGCAGGTTTATATGCACTTCTCATGACAAGTTTTGGAAGATGATCGGCACACTTTGTGTTCCCAAATGCACTTCATGCCTGCAATGCATGCAACCCACAGCGCACAAAATCATGTGGAGCAGCATTTACTGTGAAGTGAGACACTGCAGTGTAAAACACTACAGTGCAACGCTTTACTCTGAAATATGCAGTTCATGTACATAATTAATCTCAGCCTTTGTGCACTAAGCCATAAACCATATCACGATTTCAGATTTATTTCGATTTATCGTGTAGACTTAGCCGCTGACTTTTTTTTTTTTTTTGCATTTTGCATTTTATGAATTACCAAGGACCACGGTTTCAGCTAAAATCTTTACTGTTCTACTCAAGAAAGATTTTCATCTTTGGGTGAACTATACCTAGAAGACATAAGCTCAGCTGTGAGAAACTGGTGGAAATGTAAGTCATTATTTACTGAAAATACTCCCCTCCAACACCAGCTTTCAAATAAAATATGGCAGCATTGGCACAAATCCTGTTTTGAATTTAATATGAGCTCTGTAGTCTATTTCAAATGGGAATAGTATCAGAAAAATAACAACTTGCAATATTTTCCTCGCACAAAGCTTCGACCTCAAAACACTATTAAAGGGATAGTTCACCCAAAAATGAAAATTACCCCATGATTTACTCACCCTTAAGCCATCCTAGGTGTATGACTGACTTCTTTCAGACAAATGCAATTGGAGCTATATTAAAAAATGTCCTGGCTCTTATAGGCTTTATAATGGCAGTGAATGGCTCATGAGATATTAAAACAAAATAAAATGCATGCATCCATCATAAAAAGTGCTCCACACAGTTCTGGGGGGTTATTAAAGGCCTTCTAAGGTGAATCGATATAAACATCCATATTTAAAACTTCATAAACCATAATCTCTAGTAATCTCTTCCATCTAGGAATGGAACAATAACCGTTTTGACGATAAATCATGATAAAATTCCCCACGGTTAGTATTACCATTTCATATTTTAATTAGCATTAAAACCATATTAGATTACCGCGATTTGAACTATTCGTGGTAATAAATACTATCCAGCATAAAACAATGTTCTGTGTGGAAGCATGGTGGAAAGCTGGGAGGTTTTAATAGGCTGCTGAGGGAATTATACAAATGAATATATGAATGAACTAATTAAATTAATGTACCTCTGAATGTTCTGACTGTCTTCAGAAAAGATTTAATGGCATCTTGTCTTCATCTTCGCTCCATGTAATACCTAATAAAGTCGTGCTCTTAATCGCAATGCTGCTTTGTTCCACGGAGGTTACGGAAAAAGCTGTAACTTTTCTGCTTCATAAGCGCCGCCTAGTGTCAGAGAATGGATTTACAGAGACTTACATTTACATTTAGCCTGCAGTTTTTGTCTGGCTAAAACGGACTGAATTTGCATGGCCTGCTGTAAATTTTGACCGGCTGATGAAAAACAAGTTTATGTGGATTCTACACATTTAAACAATTAGGACAAGGTATCTAGAATTATTAGAGCAAATAAAACACATATAATCATTTACTAAATTTTGATTTATTCCATGGAATGTCTGGATACTGGATCCTGATTGGCTGGCAGGTATGCCTTAAACAGTTTAATGCACAGGTAGTTTCCAGTCAGTTTAATCAATGTTCTATGTTAATGTGCTGCTTTAATTGATGCACACAAACGCACAAACAGAGAGAGAGAGAGAGAGAGAGATATCGCATTGCGCTGCGCAAATACATATACTTTGTCAGCGTTGTCAGCGCTTCATGTTGTCATTTAAAATCCAGACACCCTTAGTAATGTTACTGTTTCAGTGTTTTTGCGAACAAAAAGTCATTTTATTTGTTGTTTGTTCATTTTAAATATAAAACTTGGTGAAATGATTTGTGTCAGTACTTTTTGAACATTCCGAGCGCATTTTAACAATACCGTGATAATACTGATACACTTATAAGGTGCGTAATTTGAAGCGGCGCTGCGCAAAAGATCCGTGTTTAAAATCAAAGTACCGCATGAGCTATAGAACGCAGACAGCTCTGCATGCTTTCAAATCGCTCTTGCAGTACTTCAATGTACTACACCGGTCGGTGTGCACAATGCAACTTCAAGCTGCACGCACCTTCTAACTAAATACAGTGATGCACCAGGGCTGTACAGTGCGGCAAATGCGTATGAAAAAAATCAGTCTGTGCGTCCAACTTTACCAGATTTTGCATGGGTTTGAGTCCGTTTACAAACCTGTTGTCTACTGAGAACATTTTAATGACATTGTTGCTCCAAATTCATTTAATAACATCCGTCGAGTGTTTGAAATAACTTCCTTTTGTGATCTGACGAGGTTTCACATTCCAGAATGAGGCAAAATCATTATTTTATATAGTGATAAAGGCTGTTGATTATTGCGTTGCATCTATAGTTTATTCATATAAAAATAACTGATGTGCCTTGAAAAACAGAGAGAAACCACTGAGTTGCAATCGTACAGACATGTCTCCATGTTTCATCAGTTAAAACGTCTCTATCTGAGTTTTATTCAGCTATGCGAAAGTGTATACCTTTGTCCATATTAGGGATTTCCTGTATGAATGAAACATTATAGCGGTATGCACATAAGTCGTTGTAATCCGCCATAAAACGAAAAGAACAACAACAACAACAAGAATGAAACATTATATTACATGTGTGCACTCACTAATGCTCACAACAACTTATTTAGGGTAAAAATAGAAAGGATAATTTTTTAGTTTTTTTTCTCCAGTGTAGAGGAGGTTTTTTTTTTTCCCTCTCTCTCAGTGAATTCATAAGATTTTCTGCAGCCCTACAAACAGGCACAACAAACTCAGTGTTCTTTATTATTTTTGGTCATTCCTTTCCTGTTACAGTTCAGATTTTGTTGTTATGGTTTAGATTTTGGAATTGACTTAATATTGCCTTTTAGAATAGTCTCTCGAAATGAAGTCTTGTTGCACATTAATGCTATTTTTAAATTATTTGAAATGAAAGTATGATAGAGAGATTAAAGTGAAGTTGTGGTAGAAATGGAATCCAAACTATATCTTTGCGGAGCTGGAAAAAAAGATGTTTTGACTCCTATATACAAAATATTTATTGCCGTAGTACTTGTTTTATACATACAATGATGCCCATGATTAGACCCGGATCTAAAGTCTAACGCAATCATTTTTTTCATCAATCAAAACAAAACAAGCAAAATAGCCTGCATTTCTGATCATTTATGAATATTAGTAGGCCTATGTTTATTTTGTTTATGCTCTGTTTATTTAGTTTTTGTGTATACTTTCTTCATATTTTATTTGTGATGCATGCGTATGTTTACTCAAGCTCATTTGCACTCCTATTTTTTTTTTTTTTTTAATTTGTTTAAATATTTTTACATATGTTTGTTGAATGTGTTACAATTAATACACATTCACACTTAAATATTGAAATAGTCATGTTATCTGCTTTCTCTTCACTCGTCAAGCAGTTTTTTACACTAGTGGGGCCCATTTTCATTATCTTGCCTAGGGCCCCACAAACCTACAGGCCGGCACTGCATATGTGCATTCACAAGAGACTATCGTTACAGCAGATGACGTAGGAGATCGGGTGAAAATATGCTAGTCTCATGAGAACCAAGCTTTGTTTACAGCAAAGGAACACCAGTCACCTCTTGGCTTATAGTGAAAACCTGAGACATTTTGTGACCAGTGTTTTGTTTCACTCTCTCCTCTGCACTTCCACGTTCGTCTCTGTGTCCGCCGAAACGCCACTTATAAACACATGCATGACAGTTAGCGGAAGCTAGAGATTACAGTTTATATAGTTTTAGATATGGATATTTTTCTTACACAAACGCATTGATTCAATTCAGAGGGCCTTTATTAACCACCCAGAGCTGTGTGGAGCACTTTTTATGATGGATGGATGCACTTGGTCTTCAAAATCTTAATTATTTATCTTTAATCTTTAATATAACTCTGACTGTATTCATCTGAAAGAAGAAAGCCACATACACACAGGATGGAGTAAGAGTAAGTAAATCATGGGGTCATTTTCATTTGCGGGAGAACTGTCCCTTTTAAAAAAAAAAGCTCTTTTTGTCAAAGATCTTGTCCAGTGTGAGGGAAATAATGAAATAATTAAAATTTTTCAGTAAATTATTCCATTAATTTCCCCACAAACAGTCATATTCGATAATCAAAATGCGCTACGCCCATGTTAATGGCAGCTTTTTTGCATGACCAGAAAAACTTGTTTCAATAGAGAGTGAAATCGCCCTTTCCTGCAATAATCAAAATGATAATGTCATCTGTCAGATTTTACATCAGAAACGCGTCCACGGCTCTCTCGGGAAGGGCCGGGTTTGGAGAGAGAGGAGAGAAGGGGGGGGTGGCGGGGGTTCGCTCTGATGAGTTTATGGAGTCGTTCTGATGACACGGGCCATCTCGCCGTGCCGGGCCCGTACTCAGCAAGGAGAGAGGAGAGAAGGTTAAAATCTTTCCTTTCAAGGGCCTCAATCAGGCTCGGAGGAAAACAGTAATCAGTGTCTTTCAGTCCGGGGCCCGAACGCAGCGCGGCCCTTTCTCCGCCAGCCAGACCCGAGCAATCAACCTGCCAGGCATTAGCAGCGGAAAGACAATCTGAAAATAAGGGGTGTAATGCACCTGCCAGCAAAAATGCCCATTTGGAGAAAAGCAAGTGATCCTGGTGACCCCACAGAGGGGAAGAGAGAGAGAGAAAGAGAGGGAGAAAAACATTTAACAGAATTCACCCTGATGGCAGATCCCCTTCCCATCGACACCTCATCTCAAAGCAGCAGCAATTATAGCTTTTGTATCCCTCAAGAAATAAAAGCTTTTTGCGGGGGGAGGGCGTAAGCAGAGAGAGAAAGAGAGCGGCCAGTAATCGGCAGGCTTTGTCAAAGGACAATGTATTAATGCAAGCGCCCCATGGGGTCAGAGGTTGTTCGAGAACAAGACTAATGCTCTTTGATGTCCTCTGCAGGTGCACCGAGTCCGTCGGACGCCCACAGAAAAGGAGACGCAGAGAGACCTCTGAACGCCAACTTCCACGTTTGTGCTTGTCAAAGAGGCCCGAGCCAATCTCGGCTCTGTGAATGCGACTCCGGGACTCCTGCGCCACTCAATGAACGGCTTGTTCGCCGTGGGCTTTACAGCTGGAAAACAAAACAAAGAGATGTTCGCCGCTCTTCGGGTCGCATCCTCTTCCAGAGAGGAATTTCCGTTGAACAGATCAATAAAGATCAATGTTCAACGCCGCTTCTGGCCATCACAGGCCCATTCAGATGCTGGATTTCAATGTTCGAAAACACCTCTAAAGCCCAAACATGCTGTCATAAGATGCAGCCACCAATGTTCTGCACATTTTCAGAGCCAAAATCCAGTTACTTCACTTGGAATCCACAAGACTTGGTATTCTGCGTATTGGCAAAACATTTTCCTACGCAGATTTCGCAACTAATAGATTAAGACAATTTATGTCCCACTATTTTTTGTGAAGGTATTACACACAAATACACATCTAACACCCCAAAACGCTGACTTAGGTGTGGTTAAATGTACCATTGTTTGGCTAATGTTCGCAGGCAAAATCCAGGCAATAGGAATCTGCAAGATAAGGAATTTTGCGTATACACTCTTAAAAATAAAGGTTCTTTATTGGCATCGATGGTTCCATAAAGAACCTTGAACATCCATGGAAACTTTCAAATGCAGAAAAGATTCTTTATAGTGGAAAAAGGTTCTTTAGGTTTTTAAAATGTTCTTCAAAATGGTTCTTTTAGGAAATGTTCATTGAAAGGTTCTTTGGGGAACCAAAAATGGTTCTTCTATGGCATCACTGCAAAAACACCCTTTTGGAACCTTTATTTTTAAGAGTGTAGGTAAAACTTTCTCCAAGTAGATTGTGCAACAGGTTTGGTTGGTCATGTGAAATCAGTACAATGACCAAAAGACAGTTGCTTGTTTTAAATGACTTTGGCGTTTCATATACACTGCTATTGACACTATTGACAATAGACAACAGATTTTTTTTTTCTCTGTGAAACATTTTGCATATGGCGAAAGATTTCCTTTCCAAGCAAATTTTGCTTCTACTCCATTAATTTTTTTGTGAAGGCATTACCAAATTAGTTCTGTCCCAAAAAGTTTGTGCAAAACGCAGAGACACATTGAGCACAGCAGGGCCTTTTTATTATCCCTATAATCAATGTCGTAATTCCTGTGTCACTGACTGATAGCTGATGAACGATGAAATAAGTGTGTTTAGGAGATGATGGACAATAGTATTCATTTATAGATGCTGGGATCTGTGAAGAGCTGGGCTGAGGGTTCCTCACTTTACAAGAGATGCTCTCCATATGAGAGGCTTCTTGTGATTAGCACGGGATATTAACCCTCCCACGAGCACAAGGGCGATTAAAACAATCACTTTTAATTCAATTTCACACTCTCACAACCCCTGGTGCTCCAGCAAGCAGAGCTGTGGATTGAGCAGCAATAAAATAGATTTCTGTGCACGATAAAACTGATTAAAGAAGCAACTTTTCAAGACTTACCATTCACATCAATTCAAGCAATGCACAGTGGCTATTACACTGTATGATGTGACAGACAACTAGTTTTGTCCAGTGCCTTTCTGTTCACACATCACCGACGCAAGTACACATCCTGAAAATTTAAGGGAGTCACTTTGTTTATAGAATGTATTGGGTGTGTGAATGTAACAGTATCTAGCACTCTGAAACAGCACTGACACCTGTATGTCCTGCTGTGCTCAGTAACGGCCACACACCTCCTGACCTACACTGAGCTGAGCCTTCAACAGCCCCACAAGCCTCTTCACAACAAACCACTCCATCAGTGAGAAAGAGAGATGGGAAAACCTCCCAATGTCACCCAGAGTGATTTGTTATGTGCTGGAGGAGAGACAGAAGAGAGTGTGAGAGTTGATGAAATGATTATACAGTGGCAGGAAAGGAAGGAGAGATGGCGCGTGTGTGTTGACGAGAGCTTTCGGACAGTCAGATAAAAATCTTGTTTAACAATTTTAATCTACTGTGGGATGGGGCAAAGTGATAGAGAAGGTAAAAAAGTCTCTCTCTCTCTCTCTATATATATATATATATATATATATTTTTTTTTTTTTTTTTTCAGCCTTTTCACAATATTTAAATCTATCTTGACATGGTGATATTTTTGCATTTGCTCTAAAATAGCTTGATTTTTATTTATTTTTTTCAGATATAGGTAATATATTTAATTACGTTCAATGCTATTCTAAAATTTGGGGTTAAGATTTTTGGTAACACTTTGCAATAAGGTTCATTAGTTAACATTAGCTGACTACTTTCGTTAACATGAACTAAGAATAAACAACACTTCTACAGAATTTATTCATCTTAGTTAATTTCAGCATTTACTAATGCATTATTAAAATCAAATTGAGCTTGTTGACATTAGTTAATGCCATGTGTTAATGAACTGACAATGAATTAGTTAATGAACTAACATGAACAACGTATTTTCATGAACTAACATTAAAGATGAATAAATACTGTGATAAATGTACTGTTCATTGTTTGTTCATGTAAGTTAATACATTAACTAGCATTAACTAATAGAACCTTATTGTAAAGTGTTACCTTTTTTAATGTTTCTGAAAGTCTCTTCTGCTCACAAGGCTACTTTTTTTTTTAATCAAAAATTCAGTAATATTGTGAAATATTTTTACAATTTAAAATAACTGTTTTGTATTGTAATACATTTATTCCTGTGATGGAAAGCTGATTTTTTAGCATCATACTCCAGTCTTCAGGGTCACATGATCCTTCAGAAACAATTCTGATTTCAATTTGATGATCAAGAAACATTTTCTATTTTTAATGTAAAATACTACACTAATGCTTAATAATTTTGTGGAATCAATTACGACTTTTAATGATTCTTTAATGAATAAAAAAAAGTTTAAAAGAACATCAATCATTTTAAATACTAACAAAGGAAATGTGATGTGGATATCAGTGAATATTTGAGATTTGAAATAATAAATAGTAAATGAATCAAAGTCATAGTTATTAGGCTACTTCAGTCAAAAGTGTATTAAAATACTTCTCTTGTTGCTGTTATACATAGACAAGGAATTTATTAACCATGCAGTCTTATATATTATAAATTGTGATTATTTCACAGTACTAATGTGCTCCACATACTTCAGCAGACGAGCATTATTCTTTTCTATTTCATGTGGTCTTCAATAATTTCTAGAGTGAAATTGCTTTGTTTTTCAGTTGTCATGATACAGAAACGCAAGTGAAGATTTATTCCCTTGAAAGAACAGGAAGACTAAGAGGAAGAGAACAGAGATGAAAGATGAATTTTAATTTTAGACTGGCAGATGTCTCTCTGTGATAAAATCAGTCCATTTCCCACAGTTTAGATCATAACGTTCTACTCTTTAGTCACAATTGTTTATGAATGAAAAAAGCTAACTGTAATTAAAACATGTTTATTATTATTATTATTATTATTAAACATATTCTGTAATGATCTCTGTGGTTTTTCCTTCTGTAAGAGAAAATAAGTTTACTGTATCAATTTGTAAAAACAGGCCCTAATAATATCTGCATCCAATATCAGCCTATAATCAAAACAAATGGCAATAAATTAAATTGTCCAATACTGATACAGTCACGATATCCCTAAAAATAGATCCCTAAAAAGCTTTCATTAAAACAACTCGTAATTATCTCCTGCACAAACATCAACACAACAGACATCACAAAGACACACACACACAAAGCAGTGATCAAGTATATCTGACATGAGAGCGGGGCGGTCACAGACATGCACGAACGGCCACATAAAAGGGCTCAACTGCAATTACACAGATCCTGACCTGCCTTTGGACACACACTCTCATATCTCCACTAACCTACTGCTCATTTCCTGTGCCCCCTCTCACTCCGTCTCTGTAAACGGATGTGAGTGTGTGTGTGTGTGTGTGAGTGAGTTTAATCTTGCCTTGACGTCTTATGTTTCTCGAGTCTCTGCAATTTTCCCTCAGCTTTCATCTCCATGTTCACTACGGTCAGATCATTTCCAAAAAGGGTTACACACTTCTGATCTCTCGCGCACACACGCACATCTGAATAGCTCTCACATCAGAGGCTTCTGCTCTAACTAATGGTGCAAATGCAGTGCCACTTACCAACCTCCTCCTCCCTTGATTGACATGTGTCAGTCACGCTATGTGATGTTACAAGTTGCTTGTTTCTACTCTGACCTTCATCCTCTACTTATTTAGGAGCCTTTTTGCAATGAGCCAAACCCCCTTTGTCAAAATTTTGTACAATAAGTTCTATGCATTTCTTTATATATACATACATATATATATATAAATATATATATATATATATATATATATATATATATATATATATATAAATTCTATTCATTTCGATGAAATTTTAAAAACTTATTTCCTATCACTGAATTAAAAAAAAAAAAAAAAAAAAAAAGTAAGGTAACACTTTAGAATAGGGAACACTTATGAACTACTAATTATGACTTTTCCCTCAATAAATTCCTAATATGCTGCTTATTAATAGTTCGTGAGGTAGTTGTTAAGTTTAGGTATTGGGTAGGATTAGGGATGTAGAATAAGGTCATGTAGAATAAGGCATTAATATGTGCTTAATTAGTACTAATAAATGGCTAATATTCTAGTAATATGCGTGCTAATAAGCAACTAGTTAAGAGATTGTAAAATATAATAAATTTGCAAAAATTTAGTAATAATTAAACATTTATAGTGGAAAAGTATCATTTAAAAAAAAAAAAAAAGGCTGGAATTAATAAAAAAGCTGGAATAGAAAATGTGTACATTGTTTAAATTTTGACTGATGCAATTAATAAAGGAAAGAAAAATAAAGTACTATGCAATATACATCATGCATCTGTAACTCTGATGCCTGAATTTATTTGCAATATTTAAAACTCTCGTATATACCATTAAATATTCTTGTAAATGTTATCAGTCAGAATTGCTCCATGTCTATGATCTCGATTTACCTTCTTTCTGCTCTGTCATGGTGGGCGTCTGTGTCTCCTTGGTGTAGGACACCACCTCTTTTGGTGGGAAATCCACATGGGTCACCTTCGCCATGGCCAACTTCAGAGGACCACGTCTGAGAGAGCACACACACACACACAACCAATTACAAGAAGGAATAATGTCCACACTGTTCAACCATCTAAACGTTTACAAACATGTTGCAAACAAAAACTTAACTTCAAATTGACTTCAAACAAAAAAACAATTAAAAATCACATTGCATGTTTATAATTTATTTATTAATTTAATCTAATGGATGAGTTGAAAGGTTGCAAAGGAAAAATAGCCATGCATGTGGGATCTCTCAACACTGTTTAAAAGACCATTATATCATTTCTAAACTGCATTTAGTTAAGTTTACTTTTGATGACTTTTATTCTAAATTCTATTATTCTAAAATCTTCAAAAATAATAAGACAAACAGACAAGAATAGACAAGTAAGAAAAAAATACTAAATAAGTGTGTCCAAAACTTTTGACTGGTATAGTAAACAAGCACCAAACTCACTAAATCTGTCTCGCATGTTCATACACAAAAATGATTGGTTAAAAACAATCCAGCACTGGGTGAACAACCCAATTGTATGGACAAGCCCAACAATTGGGTTGTTTTGACTCAGCAGCTGAGCAGTTTTATTTAACTTAACTATTGCTTAAAAATTACTATACTTAATATGAAATTAAAATGAACCCAAAATAGGTTGGAAATGAACATTTATTAATATGTTCAATAAATGAACATTTACAAATAAGTTGAATAAATAATCATTAAATAATAATCATTTTTTTAATTGCTTATTAATAAATGCTCACCTTTTGATTATTGCTGATGCCTCTAGTAATTATGTGTCTGATTTTAAATTTACAACCTATTTCGGATTTATTTTAAGCCAGCCATAAAGTATTTATTTATTTATTTTTGGTGGGTTTTTGTGTTGTTGTTGTTGTTGCTGCTGCTGCTGTTGTTTGGTTGGTTGCTTTTGCCTTTATTATGATGGGACTGAGCATAGAACTGACAGGAAGTGAGGTGAGAGGGGGATGATATGCAATTTTTAGTTGAGTTAAATAAAACTACCCAGAAGTTTGGGTTAAACATTTAACCCAACCGCTGGGTTAAAACAACAGTCGCTGGGTTTGTCCATATTTTTCCCAGCACTGGGTTGTGTTTAACCACAGTCCCTTTCAAGGAAAGTCTGTTCACTCGGAGGCCATATTTGCAACGCTTCGGGCAGCTCATATAAGACCAAGTCCTATCTAAATGAATGGGGGAATCCTGAAATCTGATAAAAGGCTGAACTCGCAATTAAATTACATATTTCAAATCAGCAACAAAATCTGAAATGAACTGCCCCATAAATGTTGTTTCTTATGCTCAAACAGCATTTAAAAAACGTATTTTTAAGTTAGAACAGCCAATGCACGTGCACATTCATAACGTGCTTAAAGGAGAAGTCCACTTCCAAAACAAAGATTCACATATAATGTACTCACCCCCTTGTCATCCAAGATGTTCATGTCTTTCTTTCTTCAGTCGTAAAGAAATTATGTTTTTTGAGGAAAACATCTCTGCATTTTTCTCCATATAATGGACTGATATGGTGCCGCGATTTTGAACTTCCAAAATGCAGATTAAATGCATCTTTAAACGATCCCAAATGCAGTTGTAAACAATCCCAGCCAGGGAAGAAGGGTTTTATCTAGTGAAACGATTGGTTATTTTCATTTTTAAAAAAATACAATTTAAATATTTTTAATCTCAAATGCTCGTCTTGTGTTGCTCTGCCTGAACTCTGTGTATTCTGACTCAAGACAGTTAGGGTATGTAGAACACCTCCAAATGTTTTCTTCCTCAACTTCAAAAATCATTTCAAAATCATCCTACATCACTGCAGAAGTACCGACCCAGTCTTTGCAAAGTGAACTTCTTTGCAAAGAAGATCAAACACCCTTAACAAAAAAGGTAAAACAGCGATATAGGATGATTTTGAAGTTGAGGGAGAACATGAGATGGGAGTTTTTCGACATACCCTAACTGTCATGAACCGGAAAAAAAAAACAGTCCAGGCAGAGTAAGACAAGACGAGCGTTTGGCATTAAAAAGTACAGAAATTGTATTATTTTTATTAAAATAACCGATCGTCATGCTAGATAAGACCCTTCTTTCTCGGCATTTGGGATCGTTTGAAGCCACATTTAAACTGCATTTTGGAAGTTCAAAGTCGGGGCGCCGTATCAGTCCATTATACAGAGAAAAATGCAGACATGTTTTCTTCAAAAATCATAATTTCTTTACGACTGAAGAAAGAAAGACATGAACATCTTGGATGACAAGGGGGTGAGCACATTATATGTGAATCTTCGTTTTGGAAGTGGACTTCTCCTTTAAGACTGCGCATGGGCTTGTCTAGCCTCAGGTTTCTATGGGAAGCGGTGCTTCTAACTGCCTTTACCAATCAGTGATTGGCTCTTTCATTTAGAAGGTGGGACTATTCTACCATATTGCGTGCTGCAGTTTCTCCCATTCATAAATATAGGAGTGAACTGTCTTTGTATTTCTATAGTCTTTCGCATTTTTTTTTTTGTAATGGGTTTAAACAGGCATTAAACGTCTTGCGGAAATCACTGTGCTCACTTCATAAGTCTTGCAAATTGATCATGTTAGCATTCACCTCTGTGTGACGCTTAAAACATCCGAACCAATGTGCCTTGCTGTCGTGTAGTTACTTGACAGTACAGCATGACTCATTGTATGAATCTCTCCCCATGATCACCAACAATTACTCATGACTTCTCTCTCTAGAGGTTTGAAAGTGTAAAGCAGAAGTGAAGGAGAATGAGCAGAAAGTGTGCAGTACCCCAGCTCAGAGTGAAGCAGAAGAGTAGAGGGGTCACAGTCCCAGTGCAGAGTCCTGTTAGTGTCACAGCCACGAGACAGGGTTACAGACACAGAGAGAGACACAGCAAGACAGAGAGGCTGTTATTTAAAAGGTGGTTATCAACAGTGTTGTAGTAGAGCAGCTAGACACAAGAAGAAAAGCTTCTATACACACAAGACAAACACAATACAGAAACAGAACCAGATGTCCATGTGGAGCTCTGTTTCTAAAGGAAATCATCAGCTCTGAAGTTCAGGAGACAGGAGACACTTTTCCAGTACAGGGTCAGACATGATCACCTGATCACAAATGTTTGAGAAAACCACACACACATGCATACACTTGCATCCTAGATTTAATTCAAATATTTTTTTTTATAAATTTTAAGTAAATACTAGAAATGCCATGAAAGGCCAGGTTTATACGTCACAAGATAAAGTGTTGTTTTATTTAGTCACTAAATTGCTAAAATGATCAGCCAAAAAGCTGTCTGTCACCTAAATAAGTAAGCTCTACACAGTGGTTTAAAAAATGTGCCATTGAGCTACAGTTACAACATGTGTAAATGCAGGGTTTTGTAACAACTGGTTAGTTTTAGGCGTCTGAAACCTTTCTAAAGCGAAAAAACTCAAGAGCTCTGATTACGCTTCATTTTAAAATGAACAAGAAATGACATTAGACATTTTATGGCAACCTTTTCCCCTTGCGGGTCAATAAGGGTATTCAAGAAAAAAAAATACGGCTGGACTTTATTGGGAATTTGATGGTGAAAAACATGGCAGTTAAAATTAAGACAGCTTCAGATAAAAAGTTTTTTTTTTTTTTAAGAATTATTTTTAAAAAAAATAATAATAATCTAAAAGACTCTGTATTCATAAAAATTCTTCTCATTTTTGCAAATGAAGCTTGTGTATAATGTGTTTAGTTCAATGTAGAAACTAGCTGAACACCAGAGTGCAGTCTGTTTCTCTGACTCTGATGTCCAGTTTGCTTTCTTCTATGAAGACAGCGGTGCATGAAATAGCCTTCATCTCTAAAAAGAACAACAGACTGATGCCTTTTTTGAGAAATATGTTTCTTTTTCACCATTTCTGATAGAAAAAGGCATTCTATGGTGATTTCCACAGTTCATTAACCCTTATGTTGAGTTCTGGTCATTTTGACTGGGACAGGATTGTCTTATGCCAGGAAATACTAGTTAATGCTTTTGCATTGGGCTGAAACTTACTGACTTCTCTCACACAAGATATAACTTCTCCCCAAAGATTACAACTGTTCATTTAAAAATTGATCGTTTTTTATTTTTTGGGTAAAAAAAATAAAATAAATAACAAGCCTACCAAAAATTGCTTAGAAATATTTTGTTACGCTATATTACCAAATATAAGACGCATATTCAATAATGTTTTTTTTTTTTTTTTCTTTCAAAAACTGAGGTACATAAGCTTAGATCAATGTGGTATATGAAGTTTACAAACAGACTGAATCCAAAATTTGTTGATACTATAGCATAATGAGAGATTTACAAGCTATTTTTAGAAGGCAGGTCATTTTCTGACCAGGAACACCAAATTAGGTATCTGACTGTACAAATTAGGTATTTTCAGCATAGGGTTAAGCAGCACAAACATTTAAAACCATGCTATTAAGAAAGGATCATCAAACACCAAATTTCATCAATAGATTTCCTCAGGTTGTAGAAGTGGAAAAAACACTGCTGAAAATGGGACATTCCCTTTACAAATGTATAAAAAAAATGGAATTTTAAAATATACAGCGGCATGCAAAAGTTTGGGAACCCCTTGCGGAATCTGTGAAAATGTGAATAATAAGAGAGACTTTTTATTTAGTACTGTCCTTGGTAAGATATTTTACATTTTAAAAGATGTTTACATATAGTCCACAAGACAAAAAAAAAAAAAAAAAAAAGAACTGAAATTATTAAAATAACCCCCTTCAAAAGTTTTGGAACCCTTGGTTCTTAATACTGTGTGTGGTTACCTGGATGATCTATATTTTTCTTTGTTTGTTTTATAGAGAGTTGTTCATGAGTCCCTTGTTTGTTCTGAACAGTTAAACTGCCTGCTGTTCTTCAGAAAAATCTTCCAGTTCCTGCAGATTCTTCAGTTTTCTTTTGCATATTTGAACCCTTTCCAGCAGTGACTGTATGATTTTGAGATCCATCTTTTCACACTGAGGACAACTGAGGGACTCAAACACAACTATTTCTGGAGTATCAGACAATGTTTGAACTTTTTTGTATGATCTCTCTTATTTTGTTAAAATTATTTACATTTTCACAGATTCCGCAAGGGGTTTCCAAGCTTTCTGGTGCGTATTAAAAAGGCAAAGAAATCCTAACATATCATGACACTAAACCGCCCCAACATCAGCGGAAGCACAACCTGAGGCTGTGTGTGGTCATGAGCGCATTAAGTGGGAGTATGACTGGGATGAGGGAGAATGTGTGTGTGCAGCTTGTAACATGACCTGCGTGTGTGTAGGAAGTGGTGAAGCAGTGCGGGATATGAGTGGACACGAAGCCCCGGGGGCATCTGTGAGTGTGTGTGTGTGAATTTCTGCAGTAATCAGGGGTTAAACACTCCCTACAGCAGCTCTACACTGCTCCCACAGGTCTTATTGTGAGCTAAAATTCACTCTAATTCTATAAGGTATCCATATTCATATTGTTTTACTAGCTGCAGAAACGCTGAGCCTTGGGGCTCATGTAGGTGATGCAGGTTCAATTCTAGTCAGAGTCCCAATTTTTCTGCTGCTGAACGTTTTCCAGTTTCCCCTCTACTTTAACTTCCACTGATAAAGCGACAATATTGTTTTACTTTATTGTTTTAGACTAGAATCTGCTAGTGATAATGCATAGCTGTCACCTATTTTGTTACATATTTTCCAAGTCAATGACTTTTTTTGAATAGGTTTTTGGTTAATTGCCTATAATAAGGTCTGTGGTTTATACAAGATCAAGATCTTTTCAAGTTTTATTCTACAACATACAATACACCAGCAATACTTGTATGTTTTAAAAGCTTTTAATTGTCTTGAAAAAGGCTAACAAGTGTCTAAATGGCACTGCAGAGGCTGTCAGGGACATTAAACCTCAAAACAATGAACAGGTAAACTCATCTACTCACTAGTTTACTTTTACAACTTTGTTGTGTTTATAATCTCACTCTTGTAAACTATTCTAACTTAAACCTTCATGATTTGTTTTTCTAATAAAGACTGAAAGAATTGTCAAAGCTTAATGGAGATGACGCTGAAGTCAAGAGACTGTTGCGTTGTCTATTTATAGATGACATTTAGCTTCTGCTTCTTCCAATTGTATTTAGGCTTCAAAATGTTGTGTTCACTTGTTAACATTACCATGATAACAACAAACTTCTGTTGGTCACAGAGCTTGTTTTCTGCAATAATCGAAAAACCAATGAAAATAATCTATTGTATTTTTGTTGAGGGAACCAGGGTAATGCGAATTTCCGCTACAGAGCTCTATACAATTTTCTTAGATTGGATTCTGGGATAACCTTCTCCATAGATGCAAAGCTGCATCCTCATCACTCTGAAACAGCCTTTGCATTAAGAATGCATCTACGATGCCATAAAACACAGACAAGCTGGGCAGCTCACTATGTGTTAGAACAGAGCTAATGTTTTCATGTTTCTGAGGGGTTTTCCAGCAATAAATTCTCTTTTAGTTACAGTTGAAACCGGCTAATAACAGATTTATTCAGCAGAACCATTCCCTACCTGCTCAGACACGCAAACAGACACAAAAATACATCAACACTTACACTGGCGGTTTGTCCTTCAAGCAATGCTAAAGCCACAAACCTCTCCAGTGCCAATCAGATCAGACCTGCCACATGCTCTATAGAGAGAGAAAGAGAGAAAGAAAGGGAGAGTGCAAAAGAGAGATTACCTTGGCCCGGTGGCACCATCTCCTGAGTCTTGGCTCCCCGCCTCACTTGGAGTGCCTGCAGATTTGGCCGTGGGAGACATGGGTGTAGGAACTGGGTGTAGAAAGAAAGAGATAAACACACTTTCATCTAAATTCATTGCCCTCCAAAACATTTGTACAATTCAGTCACACTTAAAGCCTGAATGTTACTGCATTTATTTACATAATGCTAGTGCCCTGTGCACTCAAATGCTGCTGGAGCTTTTCTCTTCAACTAACTTCATTTCAGAGTCATTTTGTCTAATGAACTGTTGTTTTGATGATTTTTAGCAGTGCACTTCCAGTCAAAAGTTTTTGAACAGTAAGATTTTTAATGTTTTTTAAAGAAGTCTCTTCTGCTCACCAAGCCTGTATTTATTTGATCCAAAGTACAGCAAAAACAGTAAAATTCGGAAATATTTTTACTATTTAAAATAACGGCTTTCTATTTAAATATATTTTAAAATGTACTTTATCCCTTTGATTTCAAAGCTGAATTTTTTGCATTATTACTCCAGTCACATGATCCTTCAGAAATCAATCTAATTTGCTGATTTAGTGCTATTTAATTATTAAAGACGATTCTTAAACAAACATTTAAAAAATTTGAATTATTCTAAACTTTCAGCTATATATATATACATACATATATATATACACACATTTTTTTTTTATTTATGGGCCAAGATTGTCAACAATTTTAGCTCATTTTAATAATAATGTTACTCAAAATTACAAAGTTCAGATATAAAATATGTTGATAAATACTAAATCTAAGCTTAGTGTTGGATGAAATTAGCTGCCCACCATCAAAACTACTGTGGTGCACTTCTGCCCCCTTGTGTTCAATCAATATAGTACACTACACTGGGTTTCCATTTGTTGGTACCACTCTCAAAGAAACTTGTGCTGTTGAATATCAGTTTAAATTCTGGTCCACATAACAAATTATTGATTTTGACAAAAAGGCTCATCTTACCAATGTAAAAAGATAAGTTTGATATTTTAGGGCAGAAGTCTGGCGGACACTACAGTGGACGTGGCTCAGGTGTTTAGGTGACTTACCCACAGGTACGTCTGATGTGATGCCCATACTCTGTAGCAGAGCCTCAGCCTCTCTGCGCTTTTTCTCCAGGTCTGAATCATCCTGCAGTGGAACAGCGTCCTTCTTCAGCTCAGCCTGACACAAACAAAACAGAGTTAAACAAACATTTCATCAAAAAAAAAAACTAACTTTCTATTGTTCCCAAAGAACAAAAACCAGCAATCTGACTCTATTTATTTCCACCAGGAACCCTCCTACCGCATTTACTCAATTTTGACACAAATTGTAGTGTTGACTGCATTCATCAAGCTCAACCACTCAACCCTGTTACTAAAGTTATTGTAAGAAAAATGATCAAACATTTATAGCTGTTTTATTTATAGGAAAAGTAAATGTATCAGTAACTGGAAACTAACACTGTCTAACCAACAAGGCCTTTGCAAATGTCTAACGAATAAAAAAAATGCCAAACCTCACATGAAAATAACAGAAAACAATTTTTTTTTATATCATAAAAGCTAATATTAGATTTGACCTCCCAAGTTTGATAGAAGTTCGTGGCCATTTTATTTTATTTTTTTAATTTCAGGCTCTATTTTGTACTCTATTCATAAAATGTGCCTGGAAATCTGCAGATAGAGCTGAAGTTTCCGGTGGATTCATTGCTTAAACAACATTCAGATTTAAATGTAGTTTTCACACATTCATTATGAATACACTGTCGACTTACAAGCTGTTAATTATTTAGTATTCATAAGCTGTTTTACCGCTTTGTTCATGATATTTTAATTTTAAAAACAGATAAAATTTTGATATGCATACTATTGTTTATTGCAATAAATTAATTTTCATGTTATGCCAATGTTTTTAGTAGTTTTTAAACATGTGTTTCCATAATAATCTGTATATTTTATATTGAGCTTATCCACCACAATAAAAAAAAAATACATATTAGAAAAAAAAATATGAATTATGTTAATTGTTAATATTTTGACAAATTTAAATTTGTCCACCTAAAATCACTAAATCAAGTTAGAATTTTTCCTACATTAATCAAAGTATATAAAAATACTTAAAAATACTATTTATCATACTAAAGATGCTGTACTGTATATTTTACAGACACACTAACAGTCAAAAGTTTTTTTAATGTTTTTTAAAGAGTCTCTTCTGACCACCAAGCCTGCATTTTTTTTTTTTTTATAAAATTTTGTAAAATTTTTACCATTTAAAATAACTGTTTTCAATTTTAATATACTTTAAAATGTAATTTATTCCTGTGATTTCAAAGCTGAATTTTTAGCATCATTACTCAGTCACATGATTCTCCAGTCAAATTACTTTTGCAGCTTTAAAACATTTATTACTATTATTATTATTATTATAATTATGCTGAAAACAGCTGAGTAGAATTTTTTCAGGTTTCACTGATGAACAGAAAGTTCAGAAAAACAGCATTTATCTGAAATTGAAATCTTTTCTAATATTATAAATGTCTTTATCATCAGTTTTGATCAATTTAAAGCCCACCCCCATTTTAAAATATATTCAAAGCAGTTATTTCAAATAGTAAAAATATTTCACAATATTACTGCTTTTGATGTGTTTTGGATTAAATAAATGCAGGCTTGGTGAGCAGAGGAGAATTCTATAAAAAAAAAAAAAAAACATACTGTTCAAAAACTTTTGACTGGTAGTGCACATCTCAAAGCAACAGATCTCTGGCATGATGGGTAGTACTGACTGGCATATAGTGGAACCCAACCTGGTGTATAAAAACAAGTAAAAAGTAAAGTATGGCATGTTTTACCTCTTTTTTCTTGCGTTCCTCCTCCTTTCTCTTCTTCTCCTCTCTTATCTGAGCCAAGCGCTGTTTCTTTCGCTCAAGCTCAGCTTTCAGCTCACTTTTATCCGACATGATGCTTCACAAAACACACAAAGACAAAACTCAAGTCAGTGTCAGGAAGCCAGAATGTTGTTATGTAGGGTTTTCTGTTTTTTTGTTTTTTTTTCTGATAAACTCAGTGAAACTGCTTTGACAATCTGGCTTAACTTAATATAGTGGGAATATGAGTTCAACTCAAGGAGAAAAACACTGTAAATTTTATTCAGAGGCCTAAACTGAGAAAAAACATGCAATATGGTGCAGATAGTATTTATATGGTCGAAAAGTATGATGAAATTCTGATAGCTTGAAATGTAAATCAATGATCTTTATAACAAAATATAACAGACTACAGACTATGTATATAAATAGAAGATGTCATTCTGTATCTCATGATGATGTGTCATATTAAGATAATATTAAGCATGATCAAAGCTCTGTAGTTTTTATGATGGGGGCAAAACATACAATGCAATGCAATACAATGGTGATCATAATTTTTTTTCCAAATAATGTATGGATAATTAAGTAAACCTAAGTTGCTTTAGCTCAGTAAGTGTTAAAATTTTACCAACAACATACAAGTTATTCTTAAGTTTAATTTAGAAAAGTCAGTAAAGATTTTACAGCAAAAAGGCAGTTTTACAATTACATTAAAAGCTTTTTTATGTTCTAAAAAAGTATAAACTACCAATCAGACAGCAGAAGGCATGTATTAAGGTTGTGTACAACAGGTTTTTCAGCAAAGTTTAGATCATGTTGATAATAAGGGCTTTAGAAATTTGCATATCCAATATGATACAGTAGTCTTTACAAGGTAAGATATCTGAAAAGTGAGAAGCACCTGTCATAAATAATATACCAACTCATATAATAAGCATTGATCAGCATAATCTGCAGTCTTTAATTAGTAAATGTATTAAAAAAAAAAGACGTTTAACAAAAGGTCAAACCAAGTGCCACTTACTTTACATAAATAAATGTTATTAGGCTCTTCTATCTATCTATCTCTTCTATTTACATTCTCAGCAGATAGTAAACCATATTTAGAGAACCATAAATCGCTGCGGGAAATAGAGAGACCCTCTTCACCTGGTCTCAGGACCCCATTCACTGCTGCCTGTCTGTCGGCCCGTCTCAGCCTCTTCAGACAGATTAACAGGATCAGTTCAAGAGTCACATTTGTGGCTCTGCACACTGCTCTAATCTGTCTTTTGTGCCCTGCAGCACCTGACTCTCTCGACAGAGCGCACTCTCTACAGCACTTAATGACCAAATTAAAACATGCACTCGAAAAACAAAGAGGAAACAGCCTCGTTTAGTCCAGTAATCTCTCACTGAGGATTACAGAACAGATTTATCATTCACTCCAACATTTTCTGCCATCTGCATGAGTCCTGACACATCACACCAAAACTCGTGATCTTAGGAGGAGTTCATGTCACAATATAACCACTGTTAGACTGAACATTTAAAAAATAGTGTAGCACTTTATTCTAGTCATGTCCTATCTGATCCAGAGGGCAACGAATACTGCAGGATGTTTTCTCATAACTACATTTTTCTTTCTCATGACTTGAACAGATGTTTTTGTGATTTTAAGGGGATATATTAAGTCATTTCTCCTCAAGTTCACCTAGGTGTCATTCATCCTATTAAATAGGAATGTTCTGGATTTTGAATCTAATATTTAAAACTTCTTTTTATAAAATGCTTCCTTATAAAGTGTGGTTCTTCTCTCTTTCTTTGAAATCAATGACTTTGCATTTGACATTTGATATACCCAACTGCTGTTTTCATACATTTTAAGCGTGATTTAACTGTCCAAATACTGTGTAGATTTGTGAGAGAATTTTCAGAAATGTGACCCTCAAGTATAGCAAAAAAAAAAAAAAAAAAAAAAAGTGTAACAGAGCCGTCTTTCAGCAACTCATGGGGTCATCAGATGTTTTTCTGTTAAAACACTACAAAACACACACACAGAGCACATTCGTAAAGACAAATAACCTATTTCAAGTCTGTATATAACGTTACTTCACTGACTCTGAGAGCAGCAACATTCACTCTAATTCACCGTAAATCGGATTTAACGGATTTTATCTTTTAATGAGATTAACTTCTGGCTTCTCATTGCAAAACAACGAGAGGAACAGCATACATACAAACAAACAAACAAACAAACAAACAAACAAATACATACATACATACATACATAAACACACACACATATATATATATATATATATATATATATATATATATATATATATATATATTCACAGAAGGGCTTAATGCGTTATTGCTATCTGATTCATTCACAGTAACACCGCAGTAGAAACGTACTGCTGGACTCCACCCAACACATAAAAAGTGATATACTGAAGATAAAACAGTTCACTCGTGTCATAAACATACTACTGAAATGTTTTCACAAATCTGAAAACATGTTGTGAACAGACCTGAGGATGTTTATTGCCTGCAGAAAGCGCTGCTTTTGTTGCACTGCTCAGTTTCCGGGTGCGCGGATGCAGAGGCGCGTCTGACGGGTGCCGGGGAGGACCAAACTAAACGAATGTCAAAAACGCGATTGTTTTCTCAACGTAAACAACAAAAATTACTCAATAACTGTTTTTGTAAACCTATTGCTTTAGTTATTACCCTCTCGATTATTAGCTTCCTAATGGATACAATAATGACTGAACATTTTATTTAAGATGACATAATGTAGCGTAGAATGGGGGAAAACGTCCCCCTAAAGGACTGTGTAATGTGTTCAGAAATTATTTATTATAGTTTTAGTGACAATGACATAACTTATGAACAAAGTATGAAAAATGTCTGGAGATTAACTGTTAACTGGCTAGCTAACTAGCTACCTGATGCTAACTTAAGGGAAATGTTTAAATATAAAATCCAAATATTTTTATTCAGTGTACCAGCTAGTTAGAATTAGAGAGAAATGATTAAATGCCTATAAATAAATAAATAAATAAAAATGCCTATAAGTAATATAATTTTGGCCTATTTGGGCCATTCTATAGAATTGGTGCAAACTGCTCTCCCACAACCAAAAACACATTTAAAAAGCAGTAAAGTATTCAAATCTTAGATGTTTGCTAAGATAATTTTATTATCTATTGAAACCCACAATAACATTTAAAATATCAGTAAGCTTAATATATATAAAATCTGTCACACCACTGTCTGTCCAGCAGAGAGAAACAGAGAGCACAAGGCCTTCCACAACATCCTCCTGACTTCCTGTTCATAATTAGCTCAATGATATCACCTGTGGCTGGCTTGCTAGAACAAGCGTGTGTGAGTGTATTTAAGACCTGCATTAGTTTGTGACTGCTCAGTCTTGAAGTTCTTCTGTCTGACACATTTTGATAAATGCATGTTCTCTTGGGATCCATGCTTGGATTATTTAGAAGAACTTTTTTTATCCTTTCTTTGTAACTCATTAAACGTTATGTAACTGGCCATTGGCTGAGATTTTTTTGAGGAAAAAAAATCTGTGTAACTTTAAGAAACGTCACTACCAAACACCTTTTTTTCTTCAAATAAGCACACTTTTTAGGAGTTATTCCATAACATTTAGTTTCATATGTGTACAACTGTTAGAACTGCGCTAGCTAACCATGTGCTGATTAGCGTCTTTGAGCTAGCTTTAGAAGTTTGTAAAATTGTCACTACCAAAACAGTCACAACTCATAACAAAAGGTAGTGTCAAATCCTTTATTTGGAGGAAATAAACACAATTTAGTACAGTTATGCAAATTTAAATGAGTATTTTAGTATGTTTTAGTAGTGTTTGAGTATGTGAGTTAAAATTATGTGATGTGGTCGCTACCAAAACATTTCTGTCACTACTGAAAATGTGCTGTCACTACCGAAGATGTTATTATGGTGTTCAGTTCAATGTATATTCAAAATAATTAATCCTTAACTTTGGAATCAGTATGATCAACTTGACTTTTTACAAAGAGTAAATTCAAAATACAACACATATCATAAATTACGCTTGAAATGTTGAAATTGTTACTGATTTAGCTCTGAACATTGTTTTAATAAAATAGCAAAAAATATATTATGGGTAAATGTAATATATGAGGTAAATGTAAACAAAACAAGTCAATATAACTATCTGAAAATACAATATGAGAATGAACTGCACAGTTACTAGAAATGGAAAAAGTCACAGTTTTTTCAGGATGTTTCCAAGTCAGTTCTGTAGAATGACCCATATAAACTGTATAACGTAGCCTACCATTTAGTTACTGTAGTTTCACAGTACAGTTTTATCTTTCTCACTGTCATCATAATATTAGCATTAAATCCAATCTCACACAATAATTTAAGCAGCACAACAAACAGAATTATATTACAGACAAATAGAATCTTATATTAATAAAATGTTTCATCTCTAATGGTTTTATTCTGATAACATCTGACATTTTGTTTCAAGGAGTTCTGCTACTGTATGTATTATTGATAGTCAATAAGAGCCTCCATAATACCTCAGTTACTCATTATGTGGCAGAAAGTTACAATCAGTTTTCTGTAATCTATATTGAAAGATCACAGAGTTTCACTCTTGATCCATTGTGAACCGCAAACCCAGGATAGAGCGGCTGAGTGAATGTGGTCTGGACTGTGTGGATGAGGCTCATTGTGTCAGAGACGCTGTAGAAGGACAGAGTTCCTGCACTGTGATCCACATACACTCCTATTCTGCAGTGACTGGAGGGTACAGAAAGATCAGTGTAACTGTTATTGTGCAAGAATGAGTAAATTAAGGGAGAGCAGTCCAAACTCCAGGACAGATCATTGCATCCAAAAACACACTCATCTCTCTCTCCTTTCCTGCTAATGGTCTTATATGACACTGATATATCCACACCATCATCACCACTCCACTCAAGCTCCCAGTAGCGACGTCCACACACTTTCTCTCTACACAACACCTGAGGATATTTATCAAATCTGTCTGGATGATCAGGATACTTCTGGACTGCATTAGGGACATTAAACACTCCATTCCAGATGGACAGACGGAGGTGTTCATTCACTGTGTTTGGATCCAGTGTGAATTTACTGTAATCTAAAAGAGATAAAACACAAAATCATTTTTATATGTGTGGGCCTACAACAGTGTAACAATTGCTGTACATCACAAATTGTATGTGCAACAAAAATGTCATCTTAATATTAGCACTAAATCAGTGGAAAGTCCTCATAAAGATAGAAGTAAAAATGTGTGTGTTTCCATTGTGTCTTACACTGTAGGAAGTCCTTCCTGGTTTTGGGTTCATTGGTGGGAAAATTTTCAATGTATGTTGCTAAGAAAATAAACATTGTATTGTTCCCATTAAAAAGTAATTCGCACACATTTTTAGAAATACATTTCTTTCATGTTAATTTTAACATGCTTAAAGATTCTTCTACATCCAAGACTGATGCAATAGTAAATGAAAGTCTGTTACTTTACCTCTGCCAGATATCGTGTCTATCTCTTTACAGAAATCCTCCAGTTTTTCTTTCAGTTGAGTGACAGACTTTCCTACATAATCTAAAGAGAGGAGAGAGCTGACAGTAATGCTGGGTGTGTCCGTAGATTGAGGAAACACAGGCAGAGACTGGAAACTCTACAGGAAGTAATAAAAACAAATAATAAAGATACAAAACAAAAACATTAATGACGTCCATACTTGCACCACTGGCATGCAATCATTTTTTGGTGTTGTCCTATGCTCTGCAGGTCTAATCTAGCACTTCTGTTCTAGTAATTTCCAGTAATTTAATGATGCGGTCTTAGAAATACAGTTTGTTTATAAAGAACACAACAACTATAGCACATCTCCACTGATTTATTTCAGATCTGTTACCTTGAGAAAATGGATGTGATCATTTGTGTGTGAAAGCTGCTCTAGCTCAGCGTGTGTCCTCCTCAAATCATCAATCTCCTGCATCAGTTTCTCCATGAGTCCTTCAGCACGACTCACTGCAGTCTTTTCCTGTACTCTGATCATCTGCCTCAACTTAGAGCGGCTTCTCTCAATGGAGCGGATGAGCTCAGTGAAGATCTTCTCACTGTCCTCCACTGCTGTCTCTGCAGAACGCTGTTAGGACACATATCACAATCAGCTCATATGCTGGTGCTTCTGACCCACAGTCCTAAACGACTGTTCTTCTACAAACTCACCTTATGGGACTTCACAGCCTCTCTCAGCTCCTCAAGATCTTTCTTTCTTTGCTGGATTCTCTGCTGGAATCTTTTCTGTGTCTCTTTCAAAATGTTCTGTATGGAAATTCAATTAAACTGTTAACTAGAAATATTACATACAGTTGTGTTACAGATAGATAGATAGATAGATAGATAGATAGGTACTTAAGACTTTCTGTTCATACCTGTTTCTTTGTGCTCTCTGCTACAGCTGCTATAGTATCGTGGTTTTTGTGATTATCCACGGCGCACAAATAACAAATGCACTGCTGGTCAGTATGACAATAGATGTCCAGTAGTTTGTTGTGTGTTAGACAGATTTTCTCCTTTAGTCGTCCAGTGGCATCTATCAGATTGTGTCTCTTACCTTTAAAGAGATTCTTATGTTGCAGGAGGTGACTAGGGCAGTAAGACTTCAGACACACCAGACAGGACTTGACAGCTTTCTGTCTTTTCACAGTACAGACATCACACTCCACATCTTCAGATCCAGCAGGAACAGAAACCTGGAGTTTGGGCTTCTTTAGTTGCTTCACCACTTCAGTCAACATGGTGTTTTTAAATAAAGCAGGTCTTGGAGTGAAGGTCTGTCTGCACTGAGGGCAGCTGTAGACTCTCTTCTGATCATCCTGATTCCAGCAATGTGTAAAACAGCTCATACAGAAACTGTGACCACAGGGAATGGTCAACGGATCCTTCAGTAGATCTAGACACAGTGGACATCTGACCTTATCCTGAGAAAAAATTATTTCTGCCATTTCACTTTATTTACACACAGATCAAAAGACAAACACAACAGCTTGACAAGTTGCTTTCTTTCAAACAGCTGAAACAGTTTCCTGGATCTGGTTTAGAAACGTGAGCAAAATAAGCATGTCTGTAAGGTGTGACTCCGCCTGCATTTTACTGCTGTCACACCCATGGACTGTCTTTGTGTTTGTTTTTCTCCCCATGTGCTCCGTGATCTAGTTTGCCCTCGTGTTTAATTGTCTCATTTGTTTCAGGTGTGTCTTGTTTAGTTCCTTTTTAGTTTATAATGCATTCCAGACAACTCAGATGTGGAATATTTCTCACCACAAACTTGCAAATAACGTCTGGATGTAGTAACATTAAAAGTAGGGCTGCACGATAAATTGCATGTGATGTGCATCTCGTCAGTAAACCTGGTTCTGTGATTAGTAGTAAATAAATCTCCATCACGTGCGTTCAGCTGAAGCGGCATTTAAAGGGGTCCTATTATGCTTTTTTACTTTTTAAACTTAGTCAGTGTGTGGTGTGTATGTTTGGCATAAAAAAGATCTACAAAGTTACAAATCTCAAAGTCCACTCCAAAGGGAGATATTTTGTTTTTTAAAAAATCCCTTTTCAAGAACTACAACGAACGGCTCCTTTGGACTACAGCGTTTGTTTTCCGGATGTTATGATATCACAACGTGGCCCATTAGAATATCATTAAAATAAATCCCGCCTACAGAAATTCGAATGGTTGGGGGGTGGGTAGGGATCGAGGTGGGGGATTAGCCTAACTTTAGCAATGCAGCGCGGAGAGCCGCTTCTAGGATGCTTCAACGAACCGCAGCACGACGGGTATAAACACAAGCATTGACTAGAGTCGAAACACATGTGGAGATACGGCTGATGTAAACACAAGCATTGATTAGAGTGACCACGATCACCTCCGGTGGCCACGTAGGAGCCACGCCATAGATGTGTGCAGTGTGTGGTAAGAGATTTATTGATCACAGTGTAGGTAGCTTCACTTATAATATAGTGGGGTTTTTTTTAAATGCACAAACTTGCACTAGACTAGGCTAGGCTAATCAGTGATGATGTTCTTTGCTTGTTTTCTGTAGCTGCTTTTTGATCAACTAAGAAATGTAAGCATTATAATTAGTAACTTACAATGTTTTTATTCAATTGTTGTCATGTTAAATACATGTACAATACATTTGGCTGCTTTTAGCCTTATGCTGGAGCTGGTTTTGGGCAATGAAACCAAGTATGTAAAATATTAAATAAATTAGCACGATAATATCATGTATCAGCGATCTCGCCGGCTGACGATAGGACCCAACACTACTGTAGCGTATTATTTACTCACCCTCCATGCATCCTAGGTGTATATGACTTCCTTCTTTCAGATAAATGCAATCGGAGTTATATTAAAATTATCCTGGCACTCCCAAGCTTTAGAACGGCATAGACTGGTGTTTCTGCTCATCAGTCCAAAACAAGTCCAATATTATGCATCCATCCATAATAAAAAGTGCCTCACACAGTTCCGGGGGGTCAGTAAAGGTCTCCTGTAGTTTATCAATGTTTTTTTTTTGTAAGAAAGATATCCAAAAATCTAAAATCTAGCTTGCGCTAACAGTTGTGCACGGAACTTGCTTCTTTGCTTCAAACACAATGCAGTGGGACAGCTAACCAATCACAACACATGTTGTTTTTCAGAAGAAGGGCCTTCATCAAACCCAGAACTAAAGCTGGGGAGAAAGGTATTGTAATAATGTAAATTATGTGAAAAATAATGCAATTTTCGAACATCAAGCATGAAAGCATGTTCTAGTACACCCCCAAAACAAAATCAAGACTTTGTAAAAGAGCATAATTGGACCCTTTTAATACACAGAGCCGTAGATCACTGACAAGCTATGCAATATCGTATTCATAATAGCAGATGAATCGCATTCGATTATGAATGCGATTTTGCATAGCTTCATCAGTGATTTATGGCACTATGTATTAATTGCCACTCCAGCTGAACACCTGTGGAGATTTATTACCAATCACAGAGCCAGTTTTCCTGACTAGATGCGCATGGCAATCGCATGCGATTTATTGTGCAGCCCTAATTAAAAGTGTTTGGTAACATCAAAACAGTAATGTTACTAATGATTTAGTAGCATTAAAACATTAAAGTGTCTGTTAACATTAAAAGAATGTTACATAAATTATTTGCTGAGTGGCAACAGAGTTGCTGAATGAATGGATTTATTAGGGAAGCTGCGAAAATGCGAGTAAAACAAATGATAATCAGTTTAAACTAAAGGTTGCTCGACTCCATATAGTGTTCTTTACAACTTAACAAATATCCAGTGGTCCACTGATATTGATATGCAGCCAGGAATCATGTTTCATGGCATTTATATGTGTGTGATTTTTGACGCAGAGGAAATGAATATAGCAAATTTGCCTATGAACGCAGTTTGTAAATACAAATAGGTTGGTCTAAAGCCAGGTGGCCACTTACAGTATATCAATGTTATATATATCGTCATATCGCCCAGCCCAAAAAATAAGTCATGCCCATCTTTGTGTTTGTTTTTCTCCCCATGTGCTCTTTGAACTAGTTTTGATGTTTGTCTCATTTGATTCAGGTGTGTCTCATTTAGTTCCTTGTTTAGTATTTGAAGTGTGTTCTGCCCTTTGTTTCCTGTCCAATAATACATCTTCCTGAATGTGTTATGTGCTACGTGTGTTTCTGCCTGTGTTTCTACCTCTATTATCCCTTGGATGTTCATTAAAACTATTGTTAACTGCAGAACAAAATCCATTCCGTCTCACAAACAACATTATAAAAATACATATATTTTTATAATGTTATAAAACATTATAAAAAACACTGGAAACATGCCAGTCCATGTGTGCTGCCAAATATATATATATATATATATATATATATATATATATATATATATATATATATATATATATATATATATATACAGTTACTAATATTTCAGTTTGATCGGTTTATTATTATGACTTCTTTTAGAAGTATAATTATCCCATAAAATATTTGTTCATTTATCTTTGTCAGGTGTGGGGAGAGGCCGAGGACAATGTGTAATGATCTTTTATTATAAATAAACAGAAAGGGAAAAAAACAAAACAAAAAAACATCCTGTAAGGTAAAGAACATACCGGCCAGGGCAGATGGTAGCCAAAACAACTCAAAAAAAAAAAATGTTTATGATTAACTCAGGTGAGTACCTGAAATGTTTTAATTCATGATGTGGAGGCAAATTCCATGTCACTGATTTTTGAGAAGTGGAACAAAACAGGGTGAAATACTGAAAAAATACTGAAAAAACCTGCCACAAAGCAAACTAAACAGAACAGAGCTTAAGTACAGGACTAAACGAGAGAATTAATAGGGACACCTAAAATCAATAAACACAATCAAAACAGGAGCAGGAAGAACCAAATATGGACATGATCACACACGAGGGAGGAACTTATGCTGCCTTCACGCCATGTCGTAATTACCGTAATTCCGAGATGACAACACGTGACATTTTACTCATAGCTTTCCATGCTGTCAAACGGTCACCTGGTACATCTGTAACTGGTTTAAGTCATAATTCTAAAAACATTCCAAGTTTACAAGTTGTAATTAGGAGTTCAGGAACACGTGAGGGCTTTAGTAGTGTTGCCATAGAAACATGTAATTCACAGTAGAATGTCACGTGTTTTCATCTCGGAATTACGAGATGGCGTGAATGCAGCTTAGGACAATGAGAGCACATGAGGAGCACAACACACTGACAGTCTATTACTGTCACAAAATTGCAATTTCTTTCACAAAACAAATGGAGTTCATATAGTAGGCATTTAGTTTTCTCTGTTGATGCTAGATGCACATAGAACCTATTTGCTCAATCTGATTACATGTAAGTGCAAACTCAACCCAAAGAACCATGGGGGCGAAGTCTCCATCAGCATCACTGTTTGATTTTGAAGGGCCTAGTTTTGAGAACTTTGGTTTGGATTGACCGTTCAGTATAGAAGCCATAATTGCTCTCACTACAAAGTGCCTTTTGGAGGTGGATTTATTTCATTTGAAACACAGGAGTCACCTGCACTAGCTCTGCCAGTAACATTAGTCACTTTATGCCTGGTTATACCAAGAAAGAACAGCTATAAACAGGCACGTGGACATTCAGACTCCAAGTAGTGCTAATCTTAACTGACAATCTATTACTCTTTTATAGACTTTCATTACTCATTCATGTAGTTCAGGACTATTATTTGTACATTCAAGCTTTACAAGCTTTGGGAAGACATGACAGAAGCTGTCATGATGGAGTGAAAGCTTTTTTGATGGTATATTTTATTTATTTATTGATATATTTTTATATATTTTTATTAAGTACTGATGATATTAGGCACAGCTTGCTTTTCCTAGCCTGAGATGATGAACCACAGCTGCAGATGAATGCATCTCTCCAGTGAAGAAGGCCATGAGGCAAGCAATGCTGACTGCCAGAGAAAGTACTGCTAGTCAAATCGCCATTACTGTAAATTGGTTGAAAAGCCATCAGCGACTGGCATGCAAATGGATGTTCTGGTGGAGAGATGTGATGGCCAGGATAACCAAATTCAAGGAGGTCGGATGAGCTGCTGGAGAGGCTGGCAGCTGAAGGAACCACAGAAAGATCTTGACTAAGCTTTGATGTGTTTCCTTTTCTTTCCTTCAACTAGCTGCTGTTCAGCTGGTAAACAACAGTGATTTTAAACAGCTGACCTGAGCACTGAACATTATACCACTGATATTGTATAGAATTTACTTCTAAATATATAATGTATAACTTACCTCTTCACGTAGAAGAGCATGTAGCCGTTCTTCCTGATGTCACGTGACGCCTTTGACCAGCTGGATTTTCTGATGCTGGTATCACTGCATTCCAGCCATCCTGATCCACTGACGTCACGGATGTGACCGATGTAGTGCCCTAAAAGACAGAGAAACTTCAGTGTGCTGCTTAATGATGAACGAGTGAATGAAACAAACTGTAGAAAAAATTGAGACATTTCCCTTCTTTCATCTATCCATCGTTCTATCCATCTATCTATCTATCTATCTATCGGTCTGTCTATCTATCTATCTGTCTGTCTATGAAATGCTGTCTGTATCTTTCCTGTGGTCCTGCAGGCTCTGCTCTATTCTTCTTTCTCTTTTGCTGTTGTTTCTGGCTTTTTCTGTTCACCACTGTGATCTCTTTGCTCTCTGTTGAAGATCATACATCACACAAGAAAACAATTCAGTAATTATTCAATGCTTAAACACTATTTAAATGTTGTTTTTCAGAGCAAACATCATCCTTGACGCTCTCGCTGATGTGCTCTTGATGTGATCTTGATCTGCTTTTGCTGTGAACTGCTCTGTATGAGCTCCAGTATTTCAGCCTGGGACAGGCCGTTGGACTGGGGTGTCATACTGGCTAACACAGTGAGGATGCTGGGAAAACATCATGAATATATTAGACAATAGAGTGCTGCAGGGATGACATGTTTTTGTTGGAATAAACATTTTTGTGGAAGGTGATGCTAACATCTGTGTTGGACTACAAAAATACATCCATTTTTGTATACATTTTTATTTGAATCAGATGCTTCTTGAACATGAGCAGATACAGAATAAGCTCTCAGTAACACAGTGATATTTTCTCAGTCTCATTTGAAGGTGTAAAATATATAACAACAACTGTTTATTCCTCAGTTCCTCATTTTGATGATAGTGTGAATGAAGAAATGTAGATGTACACACTGTGCATACCATGAGCACTCATGAGAAAACATGAGAAACATTATTCTTGTGAATATTTCAGCAGTTATTATTTGTGTCAAATGAACCAGCAATGCCATTCATTTTGGATTTAATCATTCTTTTTTTGAGTATGTTCTTTCTTTTCGGTGAACTGGCCGAATGTGTTTGAAATCCTCTCCCACTGAATTACTCCCTGCGGTCGACAAATGCGCCAGTGCGGTTTGTGTAACTCCTAAAGGAACTTCAATTACTCTGTCATTTTTGATTGTACAGATAAGAGCAATACATAAATCAAATCTGTAAAGGGTCTACTTTCATTTGTATACATTCATAATAACAACAAAACTTTGTGCTTTAATAAAATTAAGAAAACAAACAGGGTGTGCAGTCTGCTGCTTTGGTCTCTGTGATTGTCATTTAAAAAAGCATCACTAAAATGAACTGAAACTCTGTGAATACACAACACAAACATGTACATTCATGTTGCTTACATATTATTGTAGCCATTAATATATTTTTTAAGATACTGTAAAAACACAAATATTAGGGCATGTCAAAACTTCTCCAGGGCCCCAAAACACCCTCAGGCCCCAGAGGGTTAAGCAGCCTTCTCCTGGCCACAGGACCGAATGAACAGAGGATTGAGAGAAAAAATGCTACCAAATTGGACAAAAAATGCCCCTGCTCAAAATTAAATCTATGGCTATAGCAATGGATGTTGCAAATAAAGTGTAAACGAAAGAAAAAGTATTGATTGCGGCATTACATTTAGATCTGCTCATATTGCATCATGTTTCTTTTTACGCGTATTACAGAGCTGAGGGTTATAAGCAATCACAGACAAGATCTGTTGATTTTACGAATACAATGGCCAATCAGAGGTGTTCAGATGAGTCATCGCTGAAACAAGATTTGTTGAGTTGTTGCTCACTGACTGAATTCTGCAATCTCTCATCTCGTTGTGAATTCCTTTATCATAAACAGTGCAGATGTACATACAATGTAGGAGATCCAGTTTAGACAGCGTAGACAGCTTCATTGATAATAATAGGAGTTTGTTGCTTAAACTCGTGCTAGACTGTCAGTGATAATGTGATATGTTTTTTACGTGTCTTTGTTGTTGTTTTTATTGTTTACAGTCTATGGCGGGGTGTCCAAACTCTGTTCTTGAGGGCCGGTGTCCTGCCGAGTTTAGCTCCAACCCCAGTCAGACACACCTGAACCAGCTAATCAAGCTCTTACTAGGCATACTAGAAATTTATATCCTAGAAATCCTACAACCGCCCCTGACAGCAATAATAATAATAGCTTGTATATCTAAACAGTTCATGTTTACAGCTGAATTTGAAATTTATTGCCATTTGCATAGGTACATTATAGTACAGGTACACTGGAATCCTTGTGCATCTCTCAGAGTCAAAAAGAGTAAGAAATAATAAATGAGAATTAAATAAATAAGTGAGAAGAAATTTTCAATTTTGCACAAGACCAGCAGCGTTACACAGTGATATTGCACCCACATATAAAAGCAACAATTATATATTTATTAAATATTAATTGTCTAATGTGAAAGAACGCTATGATATGGGGTATTTATTTCCCTCCTTAATGTCTTGTGCCATTAACCTGACAGTGGCTGGAAAGAAGCTATTGTACAAGCGAGCCTTGTGGGTGCTGATGCTTACAGGCCTGCGATGTCTCAAATTGTAGCCTGTATCCACCCACTAAAACAAAGCATAGACTGGGTGATGTCTGTCCCTGAAGATGCTCTGTGCCTTCCTCCGCAGCGCTGTGTGTAGATAGTGTCCATACAAGGGAGGTTAGAACCAGTAACCCTCTCTGCAGTTTTTAATACCATTTGCAGCGATTTCCTCTCAGCTAGAGTGGTGTTGCCATACCACACTATAATTCAGCTGGTGAATAAGGCTTCTATAGACCTGGATGAGGGCGGACATCTCAGTCCAGCCTTCTTCAACAGTCTAAAATAGTGCAACCTCTGCTAATGGACACAAATGAGTTACTTTGTCTTTTTTCCCCTAATTTAAAAGCCTTGCAAAGTCTGCATTGCAAAGTAGACCTTTGGTAATTGAAATGTTGTCTTTGGTAACTGAAACTTGCCATGAAATTTGACTTTCTCTGTAAAAATTGTACACATTTATTTTTATTACCTTTCAGTGTTGTTTTAACAGGCTTCTGTATTTCTCGTGTTTATGATCTGGATTAATATACTGTCCCTTTCACTGTAAACCCAAATATTGTCTTTACTTAAATAATTAAGTAATCTTGACTAAACATTACTTTGTCACACCCCTGTGGACTGTTTTGTGTGTTTTTCCCATGTATGCCCTTATTTGGTCTTTCCTGTTCCGTCTCTAATTATTACGTCACTGCTTAATCGATTTCACCTGTCTCCCCCTGATTGGTCTATGTATTTAAGTTCGGTTGTGTTACAGTTTGGTTGTCCGTTATTGTTGTTGTCACACCAGTTTGGTCTAAGTCTGTTCATGTCGTTTTCACGTTGGATTCCCTGCTGTTTCTGTCCGTTCCTGCTCTATGTGTAGATTATTTAGTAAATGTGCATATTCTGGACCTCCTCGTCATACTCCTCATTCACTTCACACCACGACGCTGACATACTTAAAATTTTAAGTTTTGAGCACATAAATTAAAAACCTAAGTTTGTGTATCTTGTTTACCCACAAAATATGTAAACTTACGATTTCAAGTGTGTAATGAGCAGGACTCGTAGGAAGCGTGTAAGATCCAATTGCGAGCTTTATTAACAGATCGTAGTCAAAACAGGCAGGGTCGATAACCAAACAAACAGTAATATCCAGGGCAAGGCAAGAGCGTAAATCCAATAAACAGGCAGAGTCCAAAACCAGAGAAAGCAGTCCGAAAAGTAACAAATAAACAAGGAAATGAAACCAGACAGAACTATGGCAATGAACGAGGCAAAACTGTGGCAAAAACAAAGACAAAACTATGACAAGAAACCAAACCATGATAATCAAAAAAACAGGGCAATGAAAACAGGAAAACGCTTGGTAGAGTCCGCATGAGCAAAACAATACTTCACGAGGGCCTGTTTGTAAATGGCCTCCTTTAAAGGCCACCAAACAGGAAGTTACCAGAGAAGCAGCAGAGGGAGCAGCAACAGTCAGTCAATGGGTGAGGGCTCCCTCTGCTGGCATGGCGTTACAAAGTGTTGTCAACAAATTAAAGCCAGTGTTCGAATTGTATCAATTCGAATGGTCCCTCCAACCATTATCGGTCCCATTATCAACAGAATTCATCTTTTCAGTATAAAGGAAACACAAACGTTGCATCTGAATTGGCTTTTAGATGTATTTACCCACTGTTTAATGCAGGACATGAATGCATTTAACCTGCAGTTACAAATGCATGAATAATGTTTTAATATCTTAATCCTAAAACGTTGAATTCTGATTTTTAAAATTATTTAAAAAAATGAAAAGGTACTTTAAATGTGGAATTACAACCAGTAGGTGTCAGCAAGTCACAGTTAATAAGCGAGTCATTGCGATTGATCCGAATCATTTAAAGGGTTGATTCATTCATGTACGGAACATCCTCATGTTGTTTAGAGACGCAAAACAGTGCAGTGGCTGTGTTTGGAATGATTTTTGTTGGTGAAATAGAGCAAAAATAGGCAATATGGTGTCTAAAACTTAAGTCTCTTAATATTTACCTCTAGTTTAACTTCTAGCACTCATACCTCCTCTTATAATCAATGAAGCTGTCCATACACTGTATGATAAATAAATCTGTTACTTATAGTTCATACATCTGCACTTTGTTGCTTATGATGAGGACAAAACAATCTGAACAAAACTCCAGGTTTCAGCAATGACTGTTCTGAACGTCTCTGATTGGCCACTGCATTCAAAACTCAACAGAATCGTGTGTGATTGGTTATAATGCGCAACGCTGTACAAACGAGTAAAAATAAAATATGATTTAACATAAGCAGGTCTAAATTCAGCAGCCCCATACTTTTCATGTTTGAAGTATTATATTTTTATTGAAAAACCAGGGAACCCCCCAAGCATATTTGTTTGGGTGTTATGGGGGGGTCCCTTAATGCTTATGGGAGGTCCGGGACCCACCCGGCCCCCCCGCAATTCGAACACTGAAAACAGCTCACTCTGATCCTTAATGTTGTTGGATATAAAAGCAGTTCTGCCTGGCAACAAGAGAACAAATGCACCGATTGGTAGATAATTACAAAAGATGGGCCTCTCTTTATTTTATTGGGGAAAAAAGATCTCTCAAGATCTCATCATCCTCACTTACAAGTTTGACTGCATTTCATACAAAAGTTCTTGTTGAGACTTACAGAGGTTTAGATATTAATATTTTAGTGAGAAATAAAAGTAAAGTTTGATGTCACCTTTATAGAGATTTCTTTAGTTGGGCTTTTGACCCTTGATTGCCTAAGCATTTGTTTTTCTTTGACTTTTTTTAACTTTGTCTTTATCAAGCTCCTTCCTTAAAGCAACAAATGCAAGAGAAAATCTGATCACATTATATTGGTTACTTTTTGTTGGTGATATAGTTATCATGTAATGGTTGTATTCACCAGTCTCATTAAGAGGCCAACCTACTTTAGCTACAGTATATATAAGAATGCTTGAAATGAATAAGTTAAGTAAACTTTTTTAAGTTCTATATATGAAAAACAAATCAAGTGAACTCAGATATTTAAGTAGAGTGTGCATGAGCACTAAGGTTGTGTTCACACTAGTAGTTTGGTTCATTTGGTTTATTTGGTCCATAAATGATTTGGTCATGGTCCGCTTAGTGTTCACACTGGCATTTTTGACAGCTAACCTAAAGATACCGGCATAGTGATACATTCACAACCTGATTGGTTGGGTTGAATGACATATATTTTGTGACGGAACTCACCGAACACTCCAAACAAAAGGAAAAGGTGCGTTCGACTTAAAGTGGCGCTGCGGGTGTATGACATCAAAGTACCCATTCACTGATCAATCTCATCTGCTGGACTAAGCACGCTCGTTGCGTGTGTATGATTTTATTTTCACCACTTGCAAAGTCACAAAGAGCTCATAAAAGGCACTTTACCTCCTCGTTGCTCCATGTTTTGGATACACTGCTTGTTCATTTGAACCGCACCAGAGTTTGTTTGGAAGCGCTCACACTTACTCAAATGAACCGCATTGAACCAAACATGACAAGTGTGAACACACCATTAGTTGAGAACTTAAACGTACACATTTTAGGACACCCATTACTCAATTTAATTGAGGGAACAAGTTTACTCAATCAGTTGAGTCAACTTATTGGGGTTTTCAGTGTACTTCTGTAAGCTGTTGAAGAACATTGGCCGTCATGTTCTATAACTACTTTAGGGGGTACAAAGAGAAGCTGTGTAGTTTCTAGGAACGGCTCCTCAGATGTATCTTCATTCTTCCATAGATGACACTGTGAACCACAGCCTTCAGCAGCAGGAACTCTTTACTAGTCTAGAGACAGTGTGATAAAGCAGGGTTTTGCATCACAAAGTCATCATAACGAGCAGAGATCTGAATCTTACGGCATGGTTGATCATTACGGAAAAGGCATGGCAAATGGACGATGTTAATCAATGGAGTTTCAAATCAAAGGAGCATGTAAAGAGTTTGGTTAAAATGAAAAATGGCTAACTGCACACTAAATCCAATGCACGCTGAGAAAGTCCAGCGAAACATTTTTTATTTCATAAATTGAATTGTGCAAGAAGTGCATGCGAGCTAAAAACAGATGAACACGAGCAAGCAGACGTTTCAGCACATTGCTATCTTCAGTGCTCACTTTACAACAAACATTCACCCTTTTACTAAATAGATTAACAATTGAGGACAAACAGCTGAATTCAGTTATCACAGGTTGAGCTCAATTAACATTAGGTGGAACTGCAAAATAGTCTGGTCACTGATACATACAACATTAAATATTGCAAATATTCAGCTACAACAAATGAAACACACAAACAACCCTTACAATTTGTTTACAAAAAGCAGGAATGTTCTAGTTCTTCATTCATACCTGCAGGAAATATAGACTTAAGTTAAAAAATCCAGAAGGCCTCGCTTTCCAACAATTTCCTATCTCTATCTCCACCTCTTCTGTGAGGTAAGATCCAGGAACTTCATGTCAGACAAAGAATGTTTTACAGACTTAAAATGCCAAAAAATTGAGAATGTGTCATGCTGTCTTCTAATGGCACTTGTGTGTTCAATAAATCTAGTGTGTAATGCAAGTATGGTTTTGCCAACATATAACTATGGACAGGGACAGGTGATAATGTAAATCACATATGTACTCTTACAAGTTATCATCAGTTTGATCTTATATGTTTTTAGTGCACAAGGATGTGTAAAGAGAGGGAGCTTGGTTAGTGCATGAGTATATTTCTGGCTTGAGTCTAACAGGGGTATCTATAAGAACACATCTGGCCATTTTATTGTTGCAGCATGAAGAAGCAGACAGATATTCTAAATATAATTTGCAGTTTCTAAGAACAAGAAAACACAAAAAGGTTCACAATGAGACAAATCTTAAAATACACAAATGTATATACACTAATGAAACAAACGATAAACAAAAGAAGAAAGTAAACAGAATGCTGCAGTAATGAGACTAGGGGCTGTGGCAAATAAGTAATAAACTTTAACACAACAGCTATCTTGAATCGCTTTTATCATACTGATACTTCGATTGTTGCTATCAATAAATCTTCCCACATTTATTCTTTACCTGCTCTTACGCCATGCACGCAATTTTGACGTTTGCTGATAGCCGTGCCAGACATTTTGAGGCACAGTCAGTGCAGTGTGGCTTCTCCTACAACAACCGTCAAATAAAGAGCTATTAGGAGCACAGAACTGTTATAAATAATACAATGCATTCACAGCTTTGCAGCATAATTTTAATGGGATATCTGACACGGTCATTTACTAAATTCCATAATAGCATTTCACTGTTCCTGATTTCCAGCTCTAATCCACATCGCACTAATATTTACAGCCAGCTCTCTCATCTATAGATTGCACAGTTTTACTGCTGACCCATTAATAACGGCAAACCCAGGATAGAGAGGATGAGTGAATGTGGTCTGGACTGTGTGGATGAGGCTCATTGTGTCAGAGACACTGTAGAAGGACAGAGTTCCTGCACTGTGATCCACATACACTCCTATTCTACAGCCACTGAAGCTTGCAGGGAGTTCAATATGATTGTCATTGTGACTAAATGAGCATCTGGAGGTAGAACAGATCAAACTCCAGGATTGATCATTATATCCAAACACACACTCATTTGTCTGTCCCTTCCTGTTGATGTAAATATAAGACACTGATATACACACAAATCCACTCCCGCTCCACTCAAGCTCCCAGTAACAGCGTCCACACACACTCTCTCTACACAACACTTGAGGATAATAATGAAATCTTTCTGGATGATCAGGATACTGCTGGACTCTGGCAGAGAAAGTAACCACTTTGTTCTCCTCAGACAGACGGAGGTTTTTATTAACTGTGTTTGGATCCAAAGTGAACTGACTGGAATCTAATGGAGAAAAAACACACATACAATACATTTTGGTGTATCAACCTGAAGAACGAGACACTGAAGAAAAACCACCACAAATGCATAGACAAGCAGAGTCTTAACAAACAGTGAAAAAAAATCACAGCATGGTTAAACAAAAATAACAGCACTCTTGGATGCTGCTCAACCAAACAGATTTGAACGGTCTGTTGAAACAATCTGTTGTATAATTTCTGTATAATGCATTTTGTATAAATTAATACATCATTTTTATAACTTTTTATGGATTTCACTTAGCTCTATAAATGTGATGTTTTTTATGAGGTTTGATTTTATATTTAAAATATAAATATTTGCTTTTAATGTATGTGCAATACATTAAGAATTGCATGTTTACACGTTGCTAGTTTGCTGGAAATGTGTGAAATCAGGAAAAAACATTTGTACATACCAATTATCTTTGTAACGGCTTAATAAATATAGTAAATAGATTTTAATGAAAGTGTAAATGTGTTTATTGTGTCTTACATCGTAGGAACTCCTCTCTGATCTTGGGTTCATTTGTAGGAATAATTTCAACATATGTTACTAAGAAAATAAACAGACATAATTAGTATAGTCCACATTAAATATTTTAGATACTTCTTAAAAATATATTCTATGATGACTATGAGTATATGAACATCTGCTACTTTACCTCTGCCAGATATCATGTCTATCTCCTCTCTACAGAAATACTGCAGTTTTTCTTTCATTTGAGAGAGGGACTTTCCAATATCATCAAAAGAGAGGAGAGAGCTGACAGTAGTGTTGGGTACATCTGTAGATTCAGGAGATGCAGCGAGAGACTGGAAACTCTACAGAAGGAAAATTAACTCAAAAGATTGAGATACAAAAGAAAAACCTTCATGACCTTCACTCAGCTGCACTATAATCACATATATACTTGCTTGCTTATTCAAATCATCTTAAGTTTATGTGTATAATAACCTGAACTACCAGTTTGATCGGATCTGTTCTTTATTTGCAATGATGGTGTTTGAAATGGTCTTAAAAATCCAGTCTGTTTATATAAAATACAATGTAAATGTTACTCCCTCTATATGATTTATTTATTTTGTTGCCCATCAGGTTAAAATCATAATGATCAAGAAAAGTCATAGCATTACCCTCTTCTTAAAAATCCAAAAATCTTATCATTCATACCCGTAGCAGAAACCAGTGCAGGGTGGGTAAAGCACTAAAGTTACTTACCCTAAATAGTTAGGGTAAACAGTTTGTTCAGCTATATGAGCGCCAATAATACAGAAAATAAAGAAAGCCTCTAATATTAAGGCCTTGATAAAGCAACTGTTCTGTATTTCTGATCTTCGTTACCTTGAGGAAATTGGTGTGATCATGTATTTGTAAAATTTGCTCCAGCTCAGCGCATCTCCTCCTCAGATCATCAGTCTCCTGCTCTAGCTGCTTCATGTGTCCTTCAGCTTGACTCACTGCAGTCTTTTCCTGATCTCTGATCCGCTGTGTCATCTCAGAGCAGATTTCCTCAATGGAGCACATGAGCTCAATGAAGATCCTCTCATTGTCTTCTACTGCTGTCTGTGCAGAGCGCTGTTAGGACACACATCACAATCAGCTCATAGTGATGTCCCACACTATGGTCAGTCTGCTTTTGACTTTGCTGCCCCAAATGACTGTAATGTGCTACAAAAGCTATTGAAACTAGAGAAAAATATTCCAGTATGTACATTTAAAAATTACTAGTGAGTGTTCTTACCTCAGCCTGTAAATGTTTAAACTGATTTTTTAATGTGTTTTTTTTTTTTTTTTTTTTTTTTTTTTTTTTATGTAGGCTATTGTAATGTATGTTTGTATGTCTTTCAGGAGATATTATATCTGCTGCCAGGCTGTTAAATAAGAATTTGTTCTTAACTGACTTGCCTGGTTAAATAAAGGTTAAATGAAATGAAATGAAATGAAATGAAAGCACAGCCTGTGACCCACAGTGGACTTCAGTGGGACTGAACAAGCTCAAACACTGGAAGAGAGTCCAAACCGAGTCTCAAACTTTTCGTCTTCTCCAATCTCACCATATGAGACTCCACAGCCTCTCCCAGATCCTCAAGATCTTTCTCCCTCTGCTGGATTCTCTGCTGGAACTTTCTTTTCCTCTCTTCCAAATCCACCTGCATGAAAACACTGTAAACTTAAGAAGTACTACAAAAAACTGTACCCATGGATAATGGTTGTGTAAATTCATTAAAATTAAATGAAATTCGTTTGAATTTATATGAATGAGGTTGCAAATGCCAACTGTGTTGTGTAAAGACTGTCATGAAGCTACTGAACTATGAAGAAAAACAAGAATGAAGAAACTAAATAAGCCATGACTGAAAAGATCATTATCATATGGCTTCTCTCTATCGCTGCTGGGTTTCAATGGGACTTAAAGAGCTCTGGCACAAAAAAAGAGAAAAAGAGTCCAAATTAAGTCTTAAATTAAATGTCTGTTTTTCTCACCTTATGAGATTCCACAGTCTCTCTTAGCTCCTCAATATCTTTCTTCCTGTGCTGGAACTTTTTCTGTTGTTTTTTCAAAATCTTCTGGATACAAAAACACGTAAAACTGTAAAGTCAGAATTTATGTCAATGGGGTTTGCAACTTATATAGAGTGAGACAGTCATGACAGTAAGAGTTCAGACACACCAGACAGGATTTGACAGATTTGTGTTTTCTTCGAGTACAGACGTCAGGCTCCACATCTTCAGGTCCAGCCGAAACAGCAGCTTGGAATTTTGTCTTCTTCAATTGCTCCACCACTTCAGCTAGAATGGTGTTTTTATTTAAAGCAGGTCTCGGAGCGAAAGTCTCTCTGCACTGAGGGCAGCTGTAGACTCCCTTCTGATCATCATGATTCCAGCAGCAGGTAATACAGCTCATGCAGAAACTGTGACCACAGGGAATGGCCACTGGATCATTTAGGATATCCAGACACACTGGACAGCTGAACTGATCCTGGGAAAGGCTGACTTCTGCCATTTCACTGCATGTACATTCAGAAAAAAACGGCAGCTCAATAAGGGGCCGTTCACATATCGCGTCTTTTGCGACCTCAAGTTCATTATTTCAAATGTAGACGCGCGGCAGCCGCGCTCATAACGGAAGCGACGCGCCGCATCGAGATGAAAACATCTCAACTTTTCAAAATGCCGCAAGCGCACCGCGGGTCATGTGACAAGATTCAACCAATTAGCTTCATCCTTTCCCGTAACAACATTGAAAGCTCAGCCAAGATGGAGAAACAGCTGATCATAGCTGTACATTTTTAAATAAATTTAGTAGCAGAGTTACAGCAAGTGATTTTTAGTGCTGGAAATCCGTTTGTCCTTTGATGAAACTTCGGCGTCTTCACTGAGAGTGCGGGTCATGGTTGCTTAGCAACGGCAGACGCCACGGGAGCGCAAGCTACAGAGCGCCTTGGAAAGGAGGAAAAATCGGCGCGTTTTCCACGCGTTTTTAGGCGCGATGTGTGAACGGCCCTTAAGTTTTCAATTTCTCTTAACAGCTGAAACGAAACAGTTTTCTGGGTCTGTGTTAGAGAAACGTGAGCAAAACATGCGCATCTGTATTTTATAGTTCACTATAATGTTAAATAAATAAATAAATACCCCATGATGCTGCAGTAATCTCCAGGATAATTAGTTCTTTTAGCTACTGTCTTTAAGTGAAGACAAGCCTTTTCTTCTGGTTTTCCTTCTTCTTCTTCTTCTTCTTCTTTTCTTCAGTAATTTGCAGTGATATTACGTAGCCTACGACACATGTATCAAGTACGCAGTACAGTTTCTAATGAGGCCCTATAAGGAGGCGTGTATTGTTTTCTGAAAGTCACGTGATCGATAAAATCAAGCCTTACTTTCGGTTCAGGCTAGATGGTACAGAGATGTGGCTACTGGGCATGCGCACATCAATATAGGGTCATTTTTGTCACACTGTACAATAATTACTGTTTTTGCATTATTGTAAGGAGCAGGGCTGGACTGGGACAAAAAATCGGCCCTGCCATTTTTGATCCAGGCGGCCCACCACCACATAGGTACAGCCTACAGCCTCTCTCTCTCTCTCTCTCTCTCTCTCTCTCTGTGTGTGTGTATATATATTTATCAGAATCAGAATCAGAATCAGAAAGAGCTTTATTGCCAAGTGTGTTCACACACAAGGAATTGGTCTTGGTGTTGGGAGCTTCCAGTACAGAAAATACAAACATAGTGCAGACATACATAAAGTTAAGGTAATAATAAACACTAATATTAAAAAGAATATACAATAAATTATAAATAACAGTGGTAATAAAAATATACAGAAAGAAAAAAAAAATGTCCATAGACAGAACTATGAATGTGCATATGTGCTATATACAAAAGTGTTAAGTAAATACACATGACCAGTACTGAGGTGTGTTAAGTGTGGTTCAGGTGGGATATGGCTTGGGGGAAAAAACTGTTTTTGTGTCTGGCTGTTTTGGTGCACAGCGCTCTGTAGCGTCGGCCAGAGGGCAACAGTTCAAAGAGAGAGTGGGCAGGGTGTGAGGGGTCCAGAGTGATTTTCTTAGCCCTTTTCCTGACTCTGGAGGTGTAAAGATCGTGGAGGTTGGGTAGAGGGATACCAATAATCCTCTCAGCAGCCCTGACTGTCCGTTGTAGTCTTCTGATGTCTGTTTTGGTGGCTGAACCAAACCAAACAGTATAACATATATATATATATATATATATATATATCAAGCTCCTTACCGATGAAACTCCTCTCCTATCCTCCTCCTGCCTGTCTGGCCCGCATCACTCACAGCAGAGCAAGCCTGTTCTTGATAACGCTGCTGTGTACGACGAGGCACATTTTGCAGCATCCGCCTCCAAATTTTTAAGCTACTTTCCCTGAGCTTTTCAGCTCCACCGTTTCGCTTTGGGCTGTACATTTTGAAAGACTGAGAGGAAGGTGGAAGAGAGGTGAAGCGATATTTACATAGGCCAAGCAGGCCCGGCGCCAAGGGGGGGCTTGGCCACCCTATGACATCCTGAAGCCCCGCCTGCAATGATCTGAAGGACCGACCCCTTCACCACTGGAATACGATTTTAAACGCGTAAAGCTAAATCGAATGCGATTTCAAACAAGGGGTACCGCCCCGATCTGATTTGTACCATCTCAGATTGTTGTCTCAGGGGGAAGCAGTCCCCATAAATTTGTATGGCGTAATGTATAGCCTACAAGGTGGAAGGGGAAAACATAATGAGAGGACGCATGAATATTAACATATTCGATTCCCGATAGTCTTTGCTCGTCGTGTGTTTCAATAGCTTATATTTCCTGGATCTGTGTTTCAGACATGTGTAGATGTGTACAAAACAGGTGCCTCTAGATCTACTGTACTTTTATTGCAGATTCATAGATAACAACAAAGATAATTGTCTCACATACATAACCATACACTTAAGACCAAAAAACAAAACAAAAAAAAAACCTCCAAACATGGTTAAAAGTCTGTGCTGCCAAACCATAACCCTATGCTTATTTGTATTCTTGAAGTTTTGGCGGATTGGTTTGTTAGTTTTGTAGTCCTTTTGCAGTTTCTTTGGTGTCCCTGGAAATGTTTTATAACAATTTTAATTAATAAATTATTAACAAACATTATGCAATGCTTAACAGATCATTAGTTATTAGTTAATTATTACAAACTATTCATTCTAACATATTAACTCATAAACACAGTATGTCACATATAAGGTCACATATTTGGTCTTTGTTTGGTGTGTAGACTTCTATCATTTATCTTAAATTATTTATTAATTATTTGTTCATGTTTTTGCAGTATCCCATTTAAAGTTAAGAATAATTATCATATGTGAATGTTTATAAATGTTTACTAATCATTTATTTTCTCAACAGGCATTGGACCTTCAATGTTAGTGTAAAGGTTGGTTAATTAAGTGTAGCTAAATGCTTGCTCAATACATTACACACACTGTAATTGGAGTGCAAAATGTCTTATTGCCTCAACACTTATTTTAGTATATCATTAAACAGCATATTGCTTTGAATTATACCTCAACAGGACAAAACAAAACAAACAAAATAATAAAAAATGCTTGTTAAAAAAAAAATAATAAATAAAATAAATAAATAAAAAGAAGCAGAATATAAGCAGATTGAACCGTGTTTCCTTATAGTGCTCAAATTGACCCCTTGGGGGGGGGCTATGTTACGGATCTGGTCGGTGAGCTGCGGACCGCTCACCACCAGATGTCGCCCTCACTCTACTTACACACACAGTCTGTTGCATTCCACCCCGGACTTCATTACCCATCAGCCACCACTCGTGTCACCCGCGTCCAATCAGAGACTGTATAAAAGCCCCGGACCTTCCCAGTGCACTTCTCGGATTGTTGTGATTTGTTATAGTTAGTGTTTCCAAGTCTCCTAGTTTCCTTGTTTCCTAGTTCCTAGTTCCCTCGCCTGCTTCCCCGTTTTCGTCTGTTCGCCGCCTGCCTATTGGACTCTAGCTCTTGTTTATTGGTTTATTCTCCTAGCCCAGCCCCTTACGGATTACGTTCGCCACGGATCTACCCTCCCTGTTTCACGGACTTCTATTGTGCATCGCCTTCGTTATACCTGTCTGCCATTGTTGTTTGACCCTGCCTGTTCGACCATGTATCTGTCTCGTCTCCTTAAATAAAAGCATGCATTTGGATCCGCTCGCCTCTCGTCTCCCTGCCCCGGTAACAGATCAATCCGTCGCTACAGGATCCAGCAGCTTCACCCCCAGACAATCAACCGATGCGGACACAGACCGAATTCTATGCAGAATCAAACAGAGATTCCACACACTCGAACAGTATGCCCGTGAGTTTATTTCAATTTCTAACCATTCCACTCTCCCGGACTGTGTAATAATCGAGATTTTTTGTGACGGCGTGAACCAGCCCCTCCGTACGCTGTTGAGACGCGAGGGCCCGCGCTCGTCACTGGAGGCATTTTTGAACTTTGCGTTGTTGTGTGTGGGTTCGCCTTGCACCGTGGGGGTCGCGGAGAGGGAACGCGACGACGCGGTAGTGGCGACCGCGCGTCCCGCTCGTAAATTGGCGGTCATGCCGGAGCACGATCCCACAAACACGTTTTCCGCCTGGATCGCTCGTGAAATGGCGGCCGTGTCGGAGCGTGCCCATGCTACGGTGGCGTCAACAGCGTCCGTGCACAAGATGGCGGCGACGGCGGAGCTCGTTCACAACATGGCGGCGAGAACAGAGCCCCGTCACGTCACAGCGGCCATACCAGAGCCATATAAGGTTACAGCTGCATTTCCTGAGTCAAATCAAGTTTCCGAGTCCAGTCAAGTTGCAGCTGTGTTTCCCGAGTCAAGTCAAGTTTCCAAGTCAAGTCAAATTGCAACTGTGTTTCCTGTGTCAAGTCAAGCTGGAGCTGTGTTTCCTGCGTCTGTCAAGCCAGCGCCCGCTAACGCCACGTCTGTCAAGCCAGCGCCCGCTAACGCCACGTCTGTCAAGCCAGCGCCCGCTAACGCCACGTCAGCCAAGCCACAGCCTGCTCACGCCATGCCTGCCCGTCCAGAGTCTGCACCTGTCATGGCCACCCGTCCAGAGTCTGCACCTGTCATGGCCACCCGTCCAGAGTCTGCACCTCTCATGGCCGCCTTCCCACAACCAGTCCACAAGATGGCCGCCATCCCAGAGCCAGTTCACAAGATGGCCGCCATCCCAGAGCCACTTCACAAGATGGTCGCTGTCTCCAAGCCACGCCTCATGATGGCCCACGTGCTGGACTCACCCCTAATGGCGGTATGGGCAGCTAAAGTGGCTCTCCCTCACGTCACGGCAGCTACCCCTGATTCGAGTCAAGTTGCAGCTGTTGTTCCAGGGCCAAGTCAAGCCGCAGAACCAAGTCAAGCTGCAGGTGCATCTTCAGAGTCAGGTCAAGTTGCAGCTGCGTCTCCTGTGTCAAGTCAAGCTACAGCTGCCGCTCCAGAGTCAAACCATGTTACAGCTGTAGCTTCCAAGTCCAGTTGAGTTCCAGGGTCCGGTCAAGCTTCAGAGTCTGGTCAAGCTTCAGAGTCAAGTCAAGCTCCAGGGTCAGGTCAAGCTTCTAAGTCCGGTCAAGCAACTGAGTCAGGTCAAGCCAAAGCTGCTGTGCTCCATGAGTCCGGCCAAGACACAGCTATCGCTCTCCATGAGTCACGCCAGGACATAGCTGTGCCCCATGAGCCAAGTCAAATTGCTGCTGTTACTCCAGAGCCAAGTCAAGCTTCAGCCGCTGCTCCAGAGCCAAGTCAGACTACAGCCGTAGCTTCCAAGTCCAGTCAAGCTTCCAAGTCCAGCAACGTCAAGGCAGTCGTTCCTGCGTCAAGCAACGTCACAGCCGTGGTTCCCGAGTCAAGCAACGTCACAGCCGTGGTTCCCGAGTCAAGCAACGTCACAGCCGTGGTTCCTGAGTCAAGCAACGTCACTGATCTTCACAAGCCAGTTCAAGTCACCGCTGGTCTTCACGTGTCGAGTCAAGTCACCACCGATCTCCACGAATCAAGTCAAGTCACAGCCAATCTCCACGAACCAAGTCAACCCACTACTGAACTCCTCAAACCAAGTCCCGTCCCGCCTGACGGCCCAGAGTCAAGTCCCGTCCCGCCTGACGGCCCAGAGTCAAGTCCCGTCCCGCCTGACGGCCCAGAGTCAAGTCACGTCTCGTCTGACCGCCCAGAGCTTTGTCACATCATGTCTGCCAGTGTGATGGCGATCACTATTCTCAGTATGTGGGCCGCACACTGCACTCCGAAGGTCACGTCTCTCCACAAGTCCGCCCCGGAGGTCACGTCTCTCCACAAGTCCGCCCCGGAGGTCACGTCTCTCCACAAGTCCGCCCCGGAGGTCACGTCTGTCCACAAGTCCGCCCCTGAGATCACGTCTGGTCACAAGCCTGCTCCAGCGCTCCCGCCTGGTCACAAGCCTGCTCCAGCGCTCCCGCCTGGTCACAAGCCTGCTCCAGAGCTCCCGTCTGATCACCCTGGAGGGCGCCCGCGTCTCACGCTCTGCCTCCGGCTCCGCCCTGGAGGGTGCCTACTCCCCCTGCTCCACCTCCGGCTCTGCCTTGGAAGGCATCTGCCTTGCCGGTTCTGCCTCAGTCTCCCGGCCCCCCCCTGGACTGTTTTTCTATTGAAGCGTCTGGAAGCCGCCCCTTGGGGGGGGGCTATGTTACGGATCTGGTCGGTGAGCTGCGGACCGCTCACCACCAGATGTCGCCCTCACTCTACTTACACACACAGTCTGTTGCATTCCACCCCGGACTTCATTACCCATCAGCCACCACTCGTGTCACCTGCGTCCAATCAGAGACTGTATAAAAGCCCCGGACCTTCCCAGTGCACTTCTCGGATTGTTGTGATTTGTTATAGTTAGTGTTTCCAAGTCTCCTAGTTTCCTTGTTTCCTAGTTCCTAGTTCCCTCGCCTGCTTCCCCGTTTTCGTCTGTTCGCCGCCTGCCTATTGGACTCTAGCTCTTGTTTATTGGTTTATTCTCCTAGCCCAGCCCCTTACGGATTACGTTCGCCACGGATCTACCCTCGCCTGTTTCATGGACTTCTATTGTGCATCGCCTTCGTTATACCTGTCTGCCATTGTTGTTTGACCCTGCCTGTTCGACCATGTATCTGTCTCGTCTCCTGAATAAAAGCTCGCAGATGGATCCGCTCGCCTCTCGTCTCTCACTCCCCGTTACACCTGTACACTCTTGACTCTTTAAACAAACATTGTATAATGCATTTATTAATAAAATTATTTTAAAGTGTTACCATGTTTTTTGTTCTTTTTTTGTTTTGTTTTTTTTAATAAAAGCTGCTTAATAAAAACTTGGATTGATCAGACAGTGAACCTAATTTCACCAAGTACAGCATGATTCTAGATCAACATCCTTGTTGATCCAAAAACATGTTGTTGGCTTTGTGCAGTCTGAGAAGGACTGAGAAGATTTGAATTCTCAGGCTTTATACTGTTTTGGATTAAAAAAACAAGTCCTGCATACTGGTGAACTGCTGCAAAATTACCTTAGAGAAGACAATGCTCTGAAGGCCTGTTCACACTATACACACAATAATAAAGTAATTTTAAAACTCATTCTAAATCAAAGTCCACACCACAGCTATCACTTAAACTACAAAGAGGAATGATGAAATTGGAAATGTTTTTTTTTTTTTCAGCTGGTGGACAGTAAAAATATTGACAGCCAGTCAGAATCAGTCCTGCTTTAAAGAGCACAAACATTCAAAGCGGCAGACTAAACCATTAGTTTATAAATTTTTGAGGAGACCTATATACCCCAAGCAAAGAGACTGTTCAACCAGAAGCGTCTTACATTATTATTGGTATATATGGTAATCCATCCAGTAATGACTTTTATTCATTAAAGTTATGTGCATATTGCATAACTACATTCTAATACATACAATCTTTAAAACAAAAAGCTGGTTAATATTTAAAAATGTCATAGTGATCTTGTTTAGGTTAGATGGGATGTGCAGTTTGACTGTCACAGAAAGATATGTTCAAAAAAAAAAACAACCCATTAATTTGTGAACCCAGCAGGCTTTAAAAAAAAAAAAAAAACACAGCTTATCAGTCTCTTTCACAGTTTATTATCAGCCAAAAGAGTGTCCTCACCTTTCCCTTCCCCCATTTTAAAAGTATCCAAGGGTTATTCATTGTCTACAGGTGTGCTCGAAGACATCCTTCTGTGTTTATTCAACAGTGACGTCACACATCATCAGTCGAATCATAATCACTACAATACTACAGTACTGGCCTCCATGGTTGGGCCAGAATAGAAAGCTTCCACCTCTGGGGGTTCTGCAGCAGGAGCTGCCACCCTCAGAGGATCTACAGCGGACACCGCCTCCTCGCGAGGTTCTGCAGCAGATGCCGCCACCTCTGGAGGCACTGGCACAAATTTATGGATGGGAGAGGTCTCAGGGGCAGGCTCATGGACAGAAGAGGCAGTGAGTTCATGGATGGATGCTGCCTCCTCAGGAGGTTCTGCAGCAGGAGCTACCACCTCTGGAGGCACTGGTGCAAATGCGTGGACAAGAGAAGCCTCTGGCGCAGATTCGTGGACAGACGATGCCTCTTGAGCAGACCCGTGGACAGACGAGACCTCAGGAGTGCAGTGTGCAGCCCACACACTCAAAATGGCGACCGCCATTACAGGCAGCACAGTAAACAGTCGGCTGCCTGCCAGGCTTAAGGGTGTGGAGGCTGTGAGGTTTGAGAGCGTGGGCTCTGCGTGGCTTGGGAGCGTGGGGACTACAGGGATGCCAGCAGCTCGCACTGACATGAGTGGTGGGTCCATCACACTGGCAATCATGATGGGCTGAGGCTTTGGAGTGGCAGTGATGACATGGTTCTGGGAGATCAGCTAAGATGTGGCGAGGCTCTGGGATGAACAGTTACGACGTGACGTGACTCTGGGAAGTCAGACGGGACCTGGCGAGGCTCTGGCATGACGGCCGTGGCTTGGTGAGGCTCTACGATAGCAGCCATGTCATGAAGAGGCTCTGTTAGGAGTGCAGCTGTGACTTGACTCAACTCAGGGAGGTCTGCCGTGACTTGACCTGGGAACAACAGGAGTAACTTGAGATTCTGGTAGGTTGACCTTGGCATGGTGAGGCTCAGGCGTGGTGGCCATCTTGTGAACTGACTCTGGAAGGGCGGCCATGACAGGTGCAGATTCTGGAAGGGCGGCTATGACAAGTACAGACTCTGGAAGCGCGTGACGTGAGCAGGCCCTGGAGCAGCAGGCGTGACGTGAGCAGGCCCTGCACCTGCAGACGTGATGGGTGCAGCCTGTGGCTTGGCAGACGTGACATGAGCAGACTCTGGCATGATAGGCATGAAGTTAACAGGCCTTGGCTTGGCAGACATGACGTGAGAGGGCTCTGGCTTGGTAGACATGACTTGAGCAGGTTTTGGCTTAGTAGGCATGACGTGAGTAGACTGTGGCTTGGTAGTCATGACGTGAGCAGGCTGTATAGACTTGATGTTAACTGGCATGATGTTAACAATTCCAGACATGACAGAAAAATTGCCTGGTTTGGGAGATACTGGGGAATAGCAGGGTTCCTCATCGGCAACCCCCACAGTAAATTGTGAACCAGCCAACCGGAGTGCAAAGTCAAGATATCGCTCAAGTGACCATTGAGGGGTATTATGTGGCATTAGACGTGGCATGTCCTTAGCCAAACCAAAACGAAAAATGTCTTTTAAGAAAGTCTCATTAAAGTCTACCTTGTAACAAAGTCCACAGAAGTCCTCCACATAATCCTCTATGGGCCGGTTACCTTGGCGAAGACGAACTAGACGATCTCCTGGATTCACGGTAGATCTGTGGTGTGGCGAAGTATTCTGTAATGGGACTCGACAGACGGCTTGGATAGATCCAAGTGCAAGCTTTATTCGAACACAACATAGTGAAACAGGCAGGGCAAATCTCCAAACAGTGTTATCCAGGGCAAGACAAAAGCGTAATCCAAAAGCAGGCAAAAAGTCAAAATACCAGTGGGCAGTCCAAGGTAACAAATGAAACAAAACAATGAAAATAACAAAGAAAGAAGATGATGACTATGGCAATGGGAGCTCCCTTTGCTGGCGTGGCGTTGCAATTGGAAGGTGCTGATGTGCTGATCAGCATCTTTGAGCTAGGCTCAAAAGCTTTTTGTCACTACAGAAACAGTTACTACAAAAGGTAGTGTTGTAGTGACAAAAGAGAACACCAAATTTTTTGTAGGAAATAAACAAAAATGTAGTAGTTATGCAAATTTCTTTAATATTTTAGTATGTTTTATTAGTGTTTTAGTGTTTTAACATGATGTGGTTGCTACCAAACCATTACTGTCCTACAAAAATAAAGTATATTGACTAATCAATTAAGATTTTATGATAGTGTTTGATTTAATGCAATGATTCTCAAACTGTGGTACAAGTAACAGTAGTGGTACTCAGGCTCCCTCTAGTGGTACACAGAGGAATCAGTAAATTAATTCTAAATTAATGTTAAAATAATATATTTTAACTTTTTTTTATTTATTTATTTATTTTATTTTTTTTAACGTTTAGGTGCAGTACATTTTTTATTTAAAAAGTTTGGATACAACACATTTTAATTTAATTAATATTCAAGTTTATTTAACAGTGCAGTGTTCAAACTGTGTCTTTACAATGTTAAAGTGGCTGACAACAATAAATATCCTTATTAGAAATAAAACAGCCTCAGCTGAATAGTTAGGCCTGCTACGCTAGTGTATTTTAATGCTGGTCATTATGGTGGTACTTGGAGAGACAAATATTTGGTATAAAAAGTTTGAGAACCACTGGTTTAATGTATATTCAAACTAATTAATTCCTAAATATGAAATCAGTATGATCAACTTTATGCCTTTTACAAAGAAAGATTGGATTCAAAATACAACAAATCTCATAAATCACGCTTGTGTAACGGGACTCGTGAGAAGCGTGATAGATCCAAGTGCGAGCTTTATTACACAGATCGTAGTCAAGACAGGCAGGGTCGAACTCCAAACAAACGGTGTTATCCAGGGCAAAACAATAGCGTAATCCAGAAAACAGGCAGATCGTCAAAATACCAGTGAGCAGTCCAAAGTAACAAATGAACAAGGCTATGAAACTAGACAAAACTATGGCAATGAGACTAGACAAAACAAGGCAAAACTATGACTATGAAACAAAACCGTGGCAAAAACAAAACAAGGCAATGAAACAGGAAAAACGCTTGGTAGAGTCCGCACAGGCAAAACAATACTTCGCAACCTCCTGTTTGGCATGGCCCTTCTTAAATGGCTGCCAAACAGGAAGTTACCAAAGAAGCAGCAGAGGGAGCAGTAACAGACAGTCCATGAGCAAGAGCTCACTCTGCTGGCATGGCGTTACAGAATCCCCCCCTTTAGGAGCGACTCCTGGTGCTCAAGCAACAACAGTCCAGGAGGGTGGGGGAACAGAGGCAGAATCAGGGGGTGGGACGGAGGGCCAGGTCCATGCAGAGGAGGTGGGCCTGGATCGTGGAGCAGTGAAAGTCAGTGAAGCACTGGAGGACCTGGGCCATGAAACAGTAGCAGACAGTGAAACACTGGAGAGCCTGGGCCGTGGAGCTGTGGCAGACACTGAAACCTTGGAGGACCTGGGCCGTGGAGCTGTGGCAGACAGTGGAACCCTAGAGCAGAAGTCCACCATGGTGGGGCAGGCAGAGCAGACAGAGCAGACAGGAGTACCACTAGGATCCACCAAAGTGGATCAGGCAGGACTAGAACGGCCTTCATGGCCGTGACAGTAGAGAGTCCATAGGGAAACACCGCCCCTTTAGAAGGTTCTGCAGCCTGAGCTGCCACCTCCGGAGGCACTGGCACAGACTCATGGTTAGACGAGGCCTCTGGTGCAGACGCGTGGACAGACGAGGCCTCTGAAGCATAGTGTGCAGCCCACACACTCAAAATGGCGATGGCCATTAGATTTTCAGTCTTGGCCCAAGCTCTGCATCATCAGCAGGAGGGGAAATTTTTGCGAGAGCAGTGACGTGCAGTGACAAGACTCTGGCGTGGCCATCTTGGCCAGGGACTCTGGTGTGGCGGCCAGATGCAAATGGATGTTCTGGTGGGAGATGTGATGGCCAGAATGACCATGGATTCAGGGAGGTCAGATGAGCTGCTGTTTAGAGGCTGGCAGCTGGAGGAACCACAGAAAAATCTTGACAAAGCTGATGTTTAGCTTTAAATGTGTTTTCTTTTCTTTCCTTCAATCAATCGCTGTTCAGCTGGAAAACAACAGTGATTTAAAACAACTGACCTGAGCACTAAACTAATCTGTGAAATGCTGTCTATATCTTTCCTGTGGTCCTGCAGGTTCTGCTCTATTCATCTTTCTCTTTTGCTGTTGTTTCTGGCTTTTGAGTCTGAAACGAGTGCAGGTGTGGATGTGTGATTTTACCTGTTGCAGGTGCGCAGGCGGTTGAGCTGGAACTCCATGTTTGTTGCAGGGCAAGTGTATTTAGGGCAGGAGCTCTGCAGAAGCTCGCCCTCCTCCTTGAGATAAGACAGGCAAACCATCAAGAACTCATGGGCGTCCTGGAATGTAATTGTTGTTCATTCACTTCTTCATTGTTTAATTTAATTTTGTATTATTGTTTTGTATGAATTGTTGTTCATTCACTTCTTTATTGTTTAATTTAAATTTGTATTATTGTGCTTATGCAGAGCACGAGCCCTGTACTGTTGTGCAACACAAATTCATGTTTTTTTTGCAATTCAGTGTTTTTATTTGTTTTCAAAGTAGCATATAAGTTACATCAAACAAGAAAAAGTATCAGACAATTACTACCTCCCACAACCTCCCCCCGACCCTCTCCCCACCCATCGCGATTCAGGAATTTGGGAAGAAAAAATAAATAAATAAATAAAAAATACAGGTACATAAATAAAATAACTACAAAATTACTAAAAATGGTTTAAATGTCCAAAATCTCTCTAACTGAACAGATACAGTTCTTCCACATAGATAAATTGGCGGGTTTAGCATAATTGGTCTGACAGTTCCAAATATAATATCTCAAGTAAGGAATGTAACCAATGCTTAATAGAAAGGTCATGAGGAGGTTTCCATCGTTGAACTAAAAGTTTTTTTTGCAGCAGTCGAGGCAGCTAACCAAAATTTCCAGTCCTTCTCCTTTAGAGAAAATTGAGAATTGTCATTCAACAATAACAGAACAGGGTCTTTGGGAAAACAAATTCCAGTGATCTTGTACAGAACATCAATCACCATATCCCAGAAATCTTGCACATCTGGGCATTCCCAAAGCATATGCATCAGCGTGCCCACGTAACCTGGCCCACAAAAATTACGATAAGGGTGTGGTGATAAACCCATAACATGTCTTGTGCGCATGGTTAAATAGGCCCTGTGAATAATTTTAAAATGGATAAACTGATGATTGGGGTTTGTGGATGCATGAAAAGTATTATCCCATACTTTTTCCCATTCAATTTTACTATTATTAGGAATCAATTCAGATAACCATGCTCTTGCTTTTGGATAAATCTCCACTTTATGAGCTGCAAAACTGAAGTAAAAATAAGAAACTGTTCCTTTGTTTGGCGCATTGTTAATCCATTTTACTACTGGATGAGTTTGAAGATTAATACCCCAAGGTACCTTACATGCCTTTAATGCTGCACGTAATTTAAGATATAGAAATAAAGTATTCTGAGAAATATTAACCTTTTAATTACTTCTTGAAAATCTAGGATTGATTTTTCTCCTTTTATGTCATTTAATATTAGAATACCTTTTTCCGCCCAAGATGGCTGTACAAAAGGTTTTCCACCAGAAAGTAAATTTAAATTGTGCCAAATAGGGGTATGGGTATGCCATACAGTTTTAGAAGTAAAGAGACTTTCTATTGTCTTAAATATTTGAAGAGTGTAGGACAGAATAGAACCATAGTATAATGAACATTTCCTGTAAGAGATGTCAGAAAATAGAAAGTCTTGCAGACGAATTGGTGAAATTAGATCTTTTTCTATTTGTTTCCATGAAGACTGTGAACAAGAATCAAACCACTTCACAGAAATTCATGTTAATTAAAATTAAGTTAATTCATGTCTGAGACTACCGTTTGCCGACCTGAGATAGCTTACGGTAATTTTGTAGTAGTACATTATTATTATAGTGTCACACCCTTTGGACTGTTTTGTATGTTTTTCCCCGTGTATGCCCTTATTTGATCTTCCGTTTCCGTTTCCAATTCATTACGTCACTGTCTATCGTCTACACCTGTCTCTCCCTTGATTAGTCTGTGTATTTAAGTTTGGTTGTGTCCACTGTTAGGTCGTCGGTTCTTAATTGTTATTCAGTTTATGTCTCCTACGTTGTGTTTGCATCCGGTTTCCTGTCCATTCCTGTTCCTTGTGGATTATTTAATAAATTTACATGTTTTGGATCTCCTCGCTCCTCCTCATCATTTCCCTCACACGACGCCATCATGACATATAGTAGGTGAATCATGTCTTGATTCTATCAGCTGTTCAGAAGAAGAACAACTGATGCCAAATTGGTTTGCAAGAAGGTCTGAAATGATTCCCGATTCAGTTTGAGAATGTATCCTGTCGCTGAATCTTTATAATCTACTCTGCAGGCTCCTGCAAGTAAACATAATTTTCAATCCTTTTCATCTCATAGCAGTCTGGACAATATGGACACTGGACAAGCCAGACTATTATCTACACAGCAAAGTAAATCTTCTGAATGTCTTGTACTTGACAATCAACGAACCATGCATTTGGCTGTCTAAATAAGGCAAAAAACGTGTTGTTCTATTAAGTTTCACTCATATTTTCACAGCAGAAAAAAATGTTGCACAAATATGCTAAAATATTTATTGATTTTGATCAATATTTATTGATTTTTACATCTTTCAAATGGTAAATAAATCTGGTAATTCAAATTTTTGTTCTCATTATTCAGTTATACAAAATGGTAAGCCTAGTGTTTTATGTCCCTTCCAACAGCATATCATAACAAAACTTGAAACCTTTCAAACACAATCTTATGTGTTTAAAACAACTAACTAATCAGGAGTAGACTGATATAAACACTGACTTTAATAATGCAATTTTATGTAACTGAACCTAACTAAAGTATACAGTAAAATTCAAATTCTTAATTATTTATTTAATTAATTACACCAAGTTTAAAATTCTTCTGTTGTGTTTTGTGAACAATTGGGCCACATATGTTTGGAATGAGGTAGAGATGAGTAAATGAGTTTTAATTTTTTAGGTGAATTAACAACTATCCCTTTAACTAGCTGCTTATTTTCTTTTAATTTTTGTTAAGCACAAAAATGCATACTCAAAATAAAGGTCATTCATGAACCCTTGTCCCCTTCCTGTTCTAAATGGTTAAAGAATGCTAGTTTATTATTAAATAATGCATATAACCTATTTGCAGATAATATTTTATTTCGATATTATTACAATGTCCTAACCTTTTCAAGTGAATTTACTGAAAGGAGTGGAGTCACCACAAGTCAGGACACTTTTAAAAATTAGAAAAGCTTTAATCACAAGCCCAATCACAAGACTTTACAGTTCAAAAATATATATTATTCAGTATAATCATACATAATAATTTATAATCATTTATAATTTTAAAATGATTTGAATAAGCAATTGAACAAATTATTAAAAGCCTCCTACTTCCTTTTACCATACATGTACATCTCCAGATCAGCTTCTTCCAACTTAGTCTTCCTGAACAATCACATAATATGTGCATGACTTCTCACCATGCAACGATTTTCTTAAGAAAACAGATCTTATTCTAAAGAAGGACCTGAATGAATGATCAGTTAATACAACTAATACAGCTAATCAGTCACAACATTTAAACCACTACAATACATCTTACATCATTTGACTAAAAACATCCACATCTTTTTCAGGTGTGGGAGCCAAGGACTCAGGCACAAAGTGTAATGGGCTTTTATTAATATTAAATATCAAAATAACAAAAAGGCACATGTGTCATGTTAACCTAATTATCTCTGTTCACTGTTTACACTGAGGATGATAGTAGTATAGTTTTAAAAATCATTCAAAATGTAAAAGAATAGCAGAGTCCACACCACAACTAAAATTATTACTACACAGAGGAAAAAAAGAAATGAAAAAGAAAAAAAAAACAAAGAAAAGAAATGAGCATATTGAATGTCTTTCAATTTACTTATTTTTAAAAATGTCATAGTAATCTTGTTTGGGTTAGATGGGATGTGCAGTCTGACAATCGCAGTCATATAATCATATTAAAGATATGTTTAAAATACATTAGATAAGTACACACATTCATATAATTTGTGTTTTTTTAGAGCAAAACCTTGATACAATAGTAGGCTTATTATTTACAGTCATCTCTCTGTAATCTATATTGTTAGATCACACAGTTTTACTGTTGATCCGTCGTAAACCACAAACCCAGGATAGAGCGGCTGAGTGAATGTGGTCTGGACTGTGTGGATGAGGCTCATTGTGTCAGAGACACTGTAGAAGGACAGAGTTCCTGCACTGTGATCCACATACACTCCTATTCTACAGCCGTTTAAGCGTAACGGGAGTTCAGTAAGATTGTCATTGTGACTAAATGAGCATCTGGAGGTAGAGCAGATCAATTTCCAGGACTGATCATTATATCCAAACAAACACTCAACACCCTGTCCCTTCCTGCTGATGCTCCTATATGACACTGATATACACACACCACTATGACCACTCCACTCAATCTCCCAGTAACTTCGTCCACACACACTCTCTCTACACAACACCTGCAGCAAACTGTCAAATCGGTTTGGATGATCAGGATACTGCTGGACTCCAGCAGTGGATGTAACCACTCTGTTCTCCTCAGACAGACAGAGGTCTTCATTCACTGTGTTTGGATCCAGGGTGAACCGACTGTAATCTGATGGGTATAAAACACAGTCATTGAACAGTCATATAAATTAATTTATCATATCATTCTGTAAGTGTGAGTCTCTTGGGGTGAGTCTCTAGTATAATATCAGACATAACTACAGTATATCACATATTGTATAAATAAATATAATCTATGTTTTATTAGTATATTCTGAACACAACATATTATTATTTCTGGCTGTTTATTATTACAAATATTCATTTTTCATGTAGCCTATGTAACCAGTACCAGTTAAAAAAAAGAGAGAGATAGTTTTAGAGATAGTAAAGAGATAGTTTTGAACACTGGTTATGTACTTGCTCAAAAATTGATTTTGGATAATTTTTAACCAAAAAAAAAGTTAACCAGTTGACATAGGTACGTATTGCTGTGTTTTTATTCCGTTGCTTCTGTTGCTTAAACTGATGCATTTTTGTAAGAAAATATGCATATTCAAAACTTAAGAATCACTTTAATCTGGCTTGCCACAACTAGTCGTACATGGAAGCCTTTCTGAGGTAAGATGACGTAAGATGCTGGCGTTGCGCATGCACCGCTCAGACGTGACGAACGCAAACGTGCTGTGGAGATATGTAAACACAGCACCGGTCAGGAATTAGAAGTTCAAAACGAGGATGGATGCACTTTACTGAACTTGTTTTGGACTGATGAAGAGAAACACCTGCCTATTGCCATGATAAAGCTTGGAAGTGCCAGGATCATTTTTAATATAACTCCGACTGGATTCGTCTGAAAGAAGGAAGCCATATACACTTAGGTGTCTGGAGGGTGAGTGAATAATGGGCTAATTTTCATTTTTGGGTGAACTAACCTCTTAATGTAAAGTTAATGGCACTCTGTGTGTGTGTGTGTGTGTGTGTGTGTGTGTGTGTGTGTCATGTCTTACACTGCAGGATCTCCCTTCTGATCTTGAACTCATTGGTTGGAATAATTTCAATGTATGTTGCTAAGGAAATAGACACACATACTTAATATATTTCAAATTCTTCAACATGATGCAAGACTAATTTCTAAGATTTAATGTCTACTTTTTTATACCTCTGCCATATATCTTGTCTAACTCCTCTCTACAGAAATCCTGCAATTTTTCTTTCAGCTGAGATACAGACTTTCCCACATCATCAAAAGATAGGAGAGAGTTGGCAATGATGCTGGATGTATCTGCAGATTCAGCAGATACAGCAAGAGACTGGAAACTCTACAGGAAGAAAAAAAAAAAAAACAATAAAGATACAAAAACCTTCATAACCTGCAAACCTGCACCACTGACCTGCACTTCAATCAAATATTTACTCACATATTTACCACTTTGATAGTATCTGTTTTTTGTTTGTGTTGTTGTTGTTTTGTTTTTTTGTTTTTTTATTTTGCTATTGTACATTTGCATTTATTCATTTAGTAGACACTTCTAATCCAAAACCGTTTGCAAATGAGGATTACAACAACCTAAGATGTGCTTACCATACAAAGTTTTCAACATTAGAATAGTACCAGAGACAGTTATGTGCTAATGGAAAAGTTACATTTTACCCATTCCTTAAAAGGATTTGGCTTAGTGTTTAAGTATTAGACTGGATGTAACTCAGTAGGTTGTGGATTTTCTTCATTTGTTTTATCTATCAGGCAAAAATTATGATGGCTAGAAAAAATATCCTCAACAAGCCAAGATTTATGTCTGTCGCAACTGCACAGAACAAGTTAAGTGAAATTTATTACTTGGAGTTTAGGATTTGTTCTGATTTAATAAACTAGCTAGCTAGCGATGTTTGCCTTAGCAAAAATGAAAAAAGTAAAAAATCAAGTCCTTGCTTTACCCATTTGTATTTCAGATTTGTTACCTGGAGGAAATGGATGTGATCATCTGTTTGCGAAAGCTGCTCCAGCTCTGCATCTCTCCTCCTCAGGTCTTCAATCTCCTGCTTCAGTCGATACATGAGTCCTTCAGCTCGACTCACTGCAGCCTTTTCCCGATCTCTGATCCGCTGAGTGATCTCAGAGCGGCTTCTCTCAATGGAGCAGATGAGCTCAGTGAAGATCTTCTCACTGTCCTCTACTGCTGTCTGTGCTGAGAGCTGTTAAGAAAACACATCACTTCAGTGGGACTGAAAAAGCTTAAACACTAAAAAAAGTCCAAACTGAGTCTGAAACCTTTCCTCTTCTCCAAACTCACTTTATGAGACTCCACAGCCTCTCTCAGCTGCTTGATATCTTTCTCCCTCTGCTGGATTCTCAGCTGGAACTTACTTTGTGTCTCTTCCAAAACCAGCTGTATAAAAATCAAATAACACTGTAAACTTCTAAAATACTATGTAAGACTATATAGAAAGATAGAATGGAAATGATTGTGTCAATTCATTAATAATAGCTAATTGTATTTTTTGAATTTATATGAATGAGGTTGCAAGCTACGTAGTATGAAATGCTGAACAACTATGAAGAAAAACAAGAAGAAACTAAATTAAGCATGACTCAAGAGATCATAAGCACATAATTATGTATAATAAAGTTACACATACAGATGTTACTAAAATTTAAATATACATTTTCAGTGCAGTTTTGCCATATTTTTTACATTTACAACTTACAACGAAAGCAACTTACAAATGAGAAATTAGTGCATTAAAACAGACACTATAGAAATACAGTATATAAATACATCAGTTATCAGTTCATACCTGTTTCTTTGTCCTCTCTGCTACAGCTGCTACAGTATCATGGTTTTTGTGAGCATCCATCGTACACAGATAACAAATGCACTGCTGGTCAGTGTGACAGTAGATTTCCAGTTGTTTATTATGTTTTGGGCAGATCATCTCCTGAAGTCGTCCAGTGGCATCTATCAGATTGTGTCTCTTACCTTTAAAGAAACTCTCATGTTGTTGGAGGTGATTTTGACAGTAAGAGTTCAGACACGCCAGACAAGACTTGACGGCTTTGTGTTTTCTCACAGTACAGACGTCACACTCCACATCTTCAGGTCCAGCAGGAACAGCAGCTTGGAGTGTAGTTTTCTTCAGCTGCTCCACAACTTCAGTCAGAATGGTGTTTTTATTTAAAGCAGGTCTTGGACTGAAGGTCTGTCTGCATTGAGGACAGCTGTAGACTTTCTTCTTATCCTCCTGATCCCAGCAGTCTGTAATGCAAGTCATACAGAAACTGTGACCACATGGAATGGTCACTGGATTCTTCAGGAGATCCAGACACACTGGACAGCTGAACTGGTCCTGGGAAAAACTGCTTTCAGCCATTTCACTGCATGTGCAGAAACAAACAACAGCTCAACAGCACATAAGTTTCACTTTCTCTGAACAACTGAACCTTGTGCAAAATAGGCGTGTCTATAATGGGAAGCAGAAGAAAGTTAACTGTTCTGGTTCCAGCTGCCTTTTTTGAAGTTTTTTTTTTTAATTCTTTTAATGACTTCACACTTCTAAGAGGTGGCACTAAAACGATCCAGCTGGATTTAGTAGATAAAAACACTAAACAACATTATATATATTATACATTTATTCTTTCGGTCTTCATAAAATATCACTGTTATAGTGATACTTATGTTCTATAACAGTTCTTGATTTACATCTAGCTCAGGGGTGCCCAAACTCGGTCCTGGAGGGCTAGTGTCCTGCAGAGTTCAACTCCAACCCCAATTAGACACACCTGAATCAGCTAATCAAGCTCTTACTAGGCATACTAGAAACTTCCCAACAGGTGTTCAGGCAAGTTTATTTATAGAGCACATTTCATACACAAAGGTAATTCAAAGTGCTTTACATAAAAGGAAGTAGAACAATCATAAAAGCAATAATAAAAACAATAATCACAAAAAAGGAAATAGAACAATCATAAAAACATTGATCACAGAAATAAAACAAAAAATGTAAAATGTAAAAAACTGATTGATTTAATAATTTAAAAATGATTTAAAAATTGATTTAAAATAAATTTAAGACAGTTAAAAACAGAAAATGATTATACATAATGCAATCAGTTCGGACGAAGCACAGTGCTCATTCAGTAAATGCACAGCTAAACAGATGAGTTTTGAGTCTAGATTTAAATGTAGTTAATGTTTTAGGACATTTGATCTCTTCTGGAAGCTGGTTCCAACTGTGGGCAGCATAATAGCTGAAAGCGGATTCCCCTTGTTTTGTGTGAACCCTTGGTATTTCTAACTGACTCGATCCTAATGATCTGAGTGGTCTGTTAGGTTTATATTCAGTGAGCATATCTGCAATGTGTTTAGGTCCTAGGCCATTGAGTGATTTATAAATGAGTAAAAGTACTTTAAAATCAATTCTAAATATAACTGGAAGCCAGTGCAGGGACCTGAGCTAAACTCTGCAGGACACCCCTGGTCTAGCTGGACATGAGAAGAAAATATGGCATGTAAACTGAGTCTGATTAATTCAGTTACCAGTTTTATTTCATAGTTTTGATCCACTGAAAAGAGCCAGCAGATCTTTAGTTGTTCTTATAGTTTGTTTGTTTGTTTATTCATTCATTCATGCTGCTGCCTGTGACTCAGCATTCTGTGCCGATTCACAGATGGTAAAAATCAGTACTGAATCAAAAGCCTTTTAAACACACACTTAGGCTGGCAAGGCAACTTTCACGCATTCAGCGTGATGACACATTTTTCACCTGCGCTCAAACGACACATCAGTTTTCTCACACAGTCAAAAGCACCTTCAGTTAAAACTGTAATAAAATGATAGGCTATTGAGCAAGCAGATTTGGTAAAGGCTCCAGTGTGCATTTGTATTTGTGCTCTGGAAATCACCAAAAGATTCTACTTATAATGTGTTTTCGCAGCGCCGAGCAATGTAGCCAATCATAAACATATCTGTTGATTTCTTGAACACCTGTGATTGTCCATTGCGTTTACACACCTAAAGCCAGATTTTTTGCCTGCAAGCTGCAAATCCTCTCACTGTAACACGATGTAAATACGTTAAACATATTTTTTTAAAAACATATTTAAGTTGCTATTTACATATATATAGTCACCAACCGGCCACGCATCCTCAAAAGCCAGCTCCTGCACCTGAGGAAGTGTCCCTGCCAGGTACTCCTCTTCAGGTGGATCCTCCAAGTGTGCCTGCCCAGGTGAAAAAGACGTAGCATTAAATGTATTAAAAATGTATTTGAAATTCAAATAGTGTGTTTTTAATACATTTGTATTACCAACGTGCTTATTTGAAGTGCATTAAAAATATACTAAATCGCATTTAAGCATATTTACAGAAAGTATAGTTGAAGTACTTTGGTAATAAATATATGCTTAATTACACTTTTAATAAAAGTGCTAAAATGAAGTACAATTCAAATACATTTCTAATAAGTATAATAAAAGTACATTGGTAATACATATATGCTTAACTACACTTGTAAGAAATGTGCTAAACACAAATATATTGTAAATATATTTATCAAAAGTATACTAGAAGTACTTTTGTAACAAATACATGCTTAATTACACTTTTATGAAATATGCATAAATAAATGCACATTAAATATATTTACAAAAAGTTTACTAAAAATAATTTGGTAGTAAATATATGCTTAATTACACTTTTTAAAATTAGGCTAAAACAACAGCATACTTTTGTTAAACTTTTGGTGCACTTACAGAAAACATACTTAATGTACTCTTATTTAATGTATATATTATGTGTATTGTGTTGGCAGTATATGTAACTTGCAAGGCCTACTGCAGTTTATACAACCCAGTCTCACGGCAGTTCGTGATTTAGTCACGTAATTTAATCTATTTATTCGTGGCAGGGACACGTTTATTTCGTTATTTTCGTAAGTCCAGCACGTTTTTTAAACTAATGCATTTCAATTGGATGCATCTTTCTGGCAACTGCACGATTCTTTCTGCCAGTCGGGCTGCAGCAGAGAAACTGTTTAATCAACATTTATTCACGAGATCTTATCACGGATTATATATGTGCAGTGCTGCTGCTAGCCATTTTGGTGCCCTAACCATAATTCCTTTATGATTTTAAACATAAAGACAGTTTGCCAGTCTTTTATATACCTCCTACTGTCAAAGTCAAACTTCGTCAGGTGCTGCGCAAATTGCGCAATCCAACGGACCACTGGGGGCACCATCTCTAGAGCAATTAAATACTCTTTGCCTGAAAGGTGCCTAATAATATATACTGAAATAATATCGGCATTATAATTATTGACTATGATTATTGATTTTTCATTAGGCTAGTTTTGGTGCCCCCTCAGCACTGCGCGTGGTGGGAGTGGCGGCGCTGTATATTAATTATTATTTATTATTATTTCGGTATTTTTCGGTTATTATTACGAAGCTGGATTGCTTTGCTGTTTATTGATATTTTAAAAACTATAACGCTACATCTATCGACATTTATTTAGATGTTATCATTGTATTCATTCATTTCTTTATTTTAATAATATTATTTCGGTCTTATTACCGGTGAAATGTTACAGTAAGCCAGAACACGGGCCGAGCGGGGCTCATTCTAAGCCCATTAGCCACAGTGCAATGCGGACATTCATATCAGAATCTGACAGCGATCAGCGGGTCATTAACGACACTATAGGCTATCGCATTAAGCAGCCTTTACAATATATTTAGAGTCTAAAGTTTAAAAAAAACATTGAAAAGCCCAAAGATCTGTAGGCCTCTCTGCTAAATGAATTTAACATACGTTTGTGATGCCCTTTATTTTAAGTTTCTTTTTTTTTAATTCTTTTTTTGGTTCTTTTTATTTAAACTATATTGTTACTAAATGTGAAAATGTGTAAAAGTAATGTGTCATGGACTTGATATTGAATTCTGTAATTTTAAAAATTCAATAAAAAATAAAAATATTTTTTTTTTAAAAAAGAACCATTGCGCATCTTACAGCAAAAAAAAAAAAAAACAAAAACAAAAAAAAATGACATTTAATCTGTGTTTTTGTCATCAGCAATACAGTATGTTGCTCAGTTTTGTTACGGTAAGTTAAGCTCCGAATTTTTTTTAAAGTTCCAGTGAGTTTCTTCTGTTGTCCTGTTGGAGAAAAAAAACATTTTTTTTTAAATTCGTTTAATTTAATTTTTCGCAATGTTTTTTTTTTTTTTTTTTTTGCACAACAATATCCGGATGACGGCGCTACCGCCAATTAGCTACTACTTCCTCTGGAGTCGTTGAGTAAGGTAGGATACAATTATTGGCAACCTCATGAACAAGTAGCCTATATAATTCGATGAAATATGTATGCAAAAGTGTATTAGTCAAGTATGTTGCTGGGGTATCGTCATGTCATGCCTTATGCCCTATTTTAACTTTTTGTGACATTGTTTTGGTGTTCCCATTTGTCTGATATAAAACCCTCTCGGGGTTGTATTCACTATAACAACCGCATCTCTCTACAATATCCTATTACATGGCTACTTACCAAATAAATCAATCATTTGACACAAAATATTGAGTTTATTTTATTGATTTAAATACGATTTTATTGCTTCCGCTAAAGAAAATAGTCCGTTCAGTTTTTTTACGGTTGTAATCCTGCAACGTAAACTTCTGTTTAATTATCCGGACTTCTTTCAGCGGATTGATAGTTGTCCTCCAGACTCCGAGTGAACAGAACTGCTTACATTTTAGTTTTTGCGATCTTCAGTGCTCATTAAAAAGTTATATTTAGCTGCACCAGTCACAAAAATGTTATATTTTATCCATTGTTAAGTAAATTCATTGTCTCGGTCCCATTAACTGCCTTCCCCTAAACGAGTGTTTTTTTTTGTTTTGTTTTTTAGATTCTACAAACCTACCTACTAGTAGATCACCAGTAGATCACCACAACCAAAGGCCCTTTTAAGCGCCAACCTATCTGGATTTGTGCACTGCCTCTCATTTCTGTCTGTGTCTCTTATCTCTGTCTGCCCCTCTGTCCATCTCAGTGTCTGTCTACCCCTCTCTCTGTTTCTGTGATGAACACTACACGTGTCACCGACTGTCAAGATGGCTATTACATGGAGGGGAGACGGATGGCTCTTGAAATGAGCTTAGAACATGCTCTGACTGAAGCCAGTGTAGGTGCTTTTTAGGTGTTGAATTTTCAGATGCAGTGAAGTAGAGTGCCTACATCGGGTCCATAAAGCAGTATTTTATAAGGCTATTATATAAGCCTAGGTACCTCAGACTCGTTCAGTCTGTGATTGCATCTAGCTGCTCTCAATTCTCAAACATTTTCATGAAAGGGGTGTAGAGTTGGTTTTTACTTTTGAACTCCTTGGTCCAGCCAAACTCAATGCATTGATCAAGGATTCTTTCTTGAATCCCCCCCCCTCAAAATATATAGGATATGAAGTGTATGATAAGAGTTTTTTTTCTTATCCATTGCATCTTTTGTTAAAAATAAATCAACAGCCTAATCATAATTTTCACTTCAACCCCCAGAAAAAATCCGAGGAGCCGAGGCAAGTTGCCCCTCCGCCAGTCCCAAAAAGGGTGTGTTTAGGGCTTGGCAAGCCAAGGGGGAGGCGTGGAGGGCGGCCCAAAGCCTCAGCTACTGGTATTAATACTAATAGTAATTGGTTACACATTATTGTCAAGAAATCAAGTTGTGTTGCTGGTAGACTTAAGTAACATGTACTTGTATCCAGATAATGAGCTCATTATAATGAGGTTGAACCATGTGGAATATGTTTATACTGTTATCAAATCAAATACTGCATAAACATATTCCACATGGTTCAACTTCTTATTGCATCCACAGGTTAATTGTACTATTATTTCCATTTATTATTTCCTAGTTCTGTTGTTATTCATTTTTTAAATGTTATTTCCCCCGTATTTGAAATGTATAGATATGTAGATTCAACCAAAAAAGTATGCATTGGTGGTCTAACTTGGTTTTATTCCTCTGTGTGCTGTTGTAGTTAGACACAACCAGATCGGGAACTACCTGCTCACTGAAGAGCTTCCTGCAGCCAGTCTTGATCCTCAAGTGGAATTTGGTAAAATATGGTCAAATACATTTGAATTATTATTAGGTAATTTTCTGAGGCAGATCTGAAAGCAGGGTTCACACAAATCCTGGAACACCTGTATCATTGGAGACTAGATTGCCATTCATTTAAAATCCTGGCAAAAAAATTAAAAAACTCGAAAGCTTGCCAGACCTCCCGTGCCTAGTTACCTGTGGCGGTTTTCGGGCTTCCTGGTTTTTTTTATAAATCAGCAAAGCCACGAATTGTGTCCACAATGGGCTGAATCCTATTATTGAACCACTTTTTTGTAGTAGTTTCAATATTGTCCCAGTGGAATTCCGTCTCAGTTTTCACGTTGATACAATTTACCCTGATCCATGTTTCAAAGTATGCTGAATTTGGCCCTAGACTGTGGAAAAGTTGATTTGGAAAAGTTCTGAAATTGATGTTATTGAAAGCATTGGCAAGATATTTACCCATTATTATGAAATAATGGGTCTGCATAGAAATGGTCCTTTGTCAATTAAATTAATATTTGTCTTTGCAGAAAAAAACATGGAGAGCCTCTCTGCTATGATGTCTGACTCCCCTGAAATCCAGAGGGCATCATCATCATGGACTTTCAGGCAGCAGCAAGCCTCACAAAGATGGAAGGAGGCAAGGCCATTCCACCTTAAATGCCTCATCCAAACTCAGGATGTTGGCCAACCATTTTGTAGCCATTGCAGCAAGCCTGCGGTTGTTAGGTGAGATCTCATTGATGTTCTTTCATACTTTGTAGGTTTTTTAGAGTGCATCACTAATTGATGTCTTCATGTTTCGGATAAACTGCATGTTTATGGTGGAATCAGGGCTGTTTCAAAGAGTTGATTCAATGACTAAATTGGTTCATTGATTTCGTTCCTAGATGTAGAGAATGTCTACCAGATCAGTGGTTCTGTGAAACCTGCGATACCAAGAATCACAGGAGATGGCCACTCCACGATAGGGAGTCAGTCCTTGAGGGCTTTTTTAAAGCTATTCCCCCATCCACATATTTTGTAAGAGGGGAGGGAGGATACAGCTCACACGACCAAGGTAGGTAATTGCAAAACTCTTTTGTACTCTTGTCTAATAAATCTGGTAGGCTAATTTTGTGTTTATCTTTCCTTTGCTAGCTTGTATTTTGCCAATGGTGAGAGTGACTCAAAAATGTCTCTGTGAAGTCCCCAGCATAACTGTGTCACCTGGCAAAGCAGTCATTTTAATTTCCATCAATGGTAATATTTCCAAACTCTGATCTTTTTTCAATATTCTGCTTTTTCCCCCTTTTTTTGGCTTTGCTTTGCAATGAAAATAACAGTACTCAAAAATTACAGAATACATCTTGTCACTATGATAAACCAACAAAAATATACTAATTTGAACTATGCTGGTGTGATTCTACTCAAGATGTAGCCCAAGTGTCTTAAAGTGTGCCAGCTGATTGTTTCTAAAAGCTCAGCTATCCATGGGTTTGTTTTCTTATAATCCAAGGGCGTTATGACATGCACCAGCCATTGCATAATTTAAATAAAAAGAACCAAAAAAAGAATTAAAAAAAAAAGAAACTTAAAATAAAGGGCATCACAAACGTATGTTAAATTCATTTAGCAGAGAGGCCTACAGATCTTTGGGCTTTTCAGTGTTTTTTTTTAAACTTTAGACTCTAAATATATTGTAAAGGCTGCTTAATGCGATAGCCTATAGTGTCGTTAATGACCCGCTGATCGCTGTCAGATTCTGATATGAATGTCCGCATTGCACTGTGGCTAATGGGCTTAGAATGAGCCCCGCTCGGCCCGTGTTCTGGCTTACTGTAACATTTCACCGGTAATAAGACCGAAATAATATTATTAAAATAAAGAAATGAATGAATACAATGATAACATCTAAATAAATGTTGATAGATGTAGCGTTATAGTTTTTAAAATATCAATAAACAGCAAAGCAATCCAGCTTCGTAATAATAACCGAAAAAGATCGAAATAATAATAAATAATAATTAATATACAGCGCCGCCACTCCCACCACGCGCAGTGCTGAGGGGGCACCAAAACTAGCCTAATGAAAAATCAATAATCATAGTCAATAATTATAATGCCGATATTATTTCAGTATATATTATTAGGCACCTTTCAGGCAAAGAGTATTTAATTGCTCTAGAGATGGTGCCCCCAGTGGTCCGTTGGATTGCGCAATTTGCGCAGCACCTGACGAAGTTTGACTTTGACAGTAGGAGGTATATAAAAGACTGGCAAACTGTCTTTATGTTTAAAATCATAAAGGAATTATGGTTAGGGCACCAAAATGGCTAGCAGCAGCACTGCACATATATAATCCGTGATGAGATCTCGTGAATAAATGTTGATTAAACAGTTTCTCTGCTGCAGCCCGACTGGCAGAAAGAATCGTGCAGTTGCACGAAAGATGCATCCAATTGAAATGCATTAGTTTAAAAAACGTGCTGGACTTACGAAAATAACGAAATAAACGTGTCCCTGCCACGAATAAATAGATTAAATTACGTGACTAAATCACGAACTGCCGTGAGACTGGGTTGGTTTATATTACAGTTTTTCTCAAATGCTAAAACACATTTCACAAACGTTTCCTCCATGTTCCCCAAGGTCTAAACACAACACCCTTTTCTAAAGCTACATAAACACAACCACACCTTCTCACTTCAAAACTCAAACTTTCACACCAAAAGAGCAGCTCGAAGCTTTCAAAAATGTAAACACTATACACATCATTGCACACTACAGCAAAACAATTGAAAACACAATGCTCAATTTGTGAGAAGGTTCTGTTTCATAACTGCCAATGCATATTTTTAGAAACTTTACAGTAACGGATCTTCTTAGATCTCTGCAGAGGATTAGGCATTTAGATTTGTGAGTTTCATATGAAGAGTATAAATCTATAGAAAATACTGCATGTACACTACTGTAACACAACTCAATGCAAAAAACAGAATCTATTGCACACAACAGTACTCTTGAAAACATGATCAGGGTGTGAAGTTTTTATTATTTACTTTATTCACACCACAATCACTGTGCGGCATCATGTCGCTGAGCTGCATCGGGCTACATCACCTCATCCACGTCGCAGGCTATATTGTCTCTTGCCAGGCACCGTGGGAAAAACGCCCTGGAATGGCGAATCCATCCTTGGAAGGCCTCCACTGGGATGTCAACACAGGCCAGCTCCATTGCCCTTAGGAGGTTCTCTCTAGTGTATGGTTGTCTGTCATAAACCGTCCATCTCCACGATGAGAAGAACTCCTCTATAGGGTTCAGGAAAGGGGAGTAGGGTGGCAGACAGACGTTTAAAAACTGGTTACTGTTGGTGGTGAACCACTCTCTGATTTGGTTTGTTCTGTGGAAGCGGACATTGTCCCAAATGATCACATAAATGTGATGTGCGGGCCCAGGATGGTGTTGTTGGCGGTCCAGGAGGATGTCTCTTAGCTCCTCTAGGAAGGTGAGGAGACGTTGGGTGTTGTAAGACCCAAGGACAGCATGCCGGTGGACAAGCCCCTCCGAACCCATGGCCGCACAAAGAGTAATATTACCCCCCTGTTGGCCAGGAACCTCATGAGGTCTGGCCATCGCGTCCGACTGTAATATCCTCTGTGAAAATGTGAAAGTGCACAGGTGTTCAGAACAACAGTCAATCAGGTAGCACAGTATTGTCCAGAAGTAATGTAGGCCACTGAGCAACACAGTATGTCCACTAACTGTACTGTGAACATGGATGTATACTTACTTGCACATACTCGTAACGTAGGTCTTTGTATCGCGCAGAGTTGCGCTCAAAGGGAACCCTATAGACCCGTTTCATCCGCATCTTTTGGCGCCGGAGAACTCGGTCTATTGTGGCCAAGCTGACATCATCAATGCTCTCAAAGTTGACATTATCGGCAATGATTGTCTCTGATCTCCCGGAGTCTGATGAGGTTGTTCTCACGAACCATATCCACAATGAGGGTTTCTTGTGCCGCTGTAAATATGGCAACCCTCCCACCTCTATGTGGCATTCTTTCAACTCTAAAGAAAGAAACGTGTTGTCAATTGACATGTTTTACAATAACAACTGATTTGAAACCAATAGACTACTTTCACAGGCTTGTAAAACTGTATTGTGACAAAGAAAGCAATAGAGTACAATACCTGTTGTGTTGTCTGAATGCCCTGATAATGGTGGCCACGGTGAACCTACTCAGGTTTGGACGGACTCTTAGTCCTGCTTCAGCCATTGTCATGCCATGGACAATGACATGGTCAATGACTGTTGCTCGCATCTCGTCCGTAATGATGGTGCGAGGTTGTCTTGCTCTCCCTCCTGGACCTTCTCCTCTCCCTTGTTGGCCTCCTCCTCTTCCATGGCCAGCTCTTCTCCCTCCTCTGACTTGAATTCCTCTTCCCCTGACTCTGCCTTCATCCATTGTGTTTGTTTGGAATCTTCAGCAAACTATGCACTCTGAACTTGCTTTTATACATGTGGTCACAGCATTAGCAACAAGTGTCTTCAATTTTGAGTCGTTGTGTGTAATGAATGACGCCAGGTGTGTTCATTGTGTTCAAATATTGCTGACTGTGGCAAGCATTTTGCATCACATGAGCTTTCATTTGAGAATATGAGCAGAGTTCTTTTGCAACTTGTGTTTTAACAAGGAAAAATGTGTTTAGATTTATGAGAACGGAGGATTGTGTTTTGTGAATTGTGTCTTCATGTGAAATGTGTTTATGATATTGGAAAATGATGGCTAGAGTTAGTAAATGTGTTTAGACAACTGGTCATTTGGTTTAGAGGATTGGCTTTTGTGTTTTAGCATTTGAGAAAAACTGTAAATATTTATGTAATGAACATTAGACTGCTTTTCAAAGATTTTTTTGATAAACATTTGTAAAATTTTTATATATTTTATAAAAACAGTAATACATACACATATATATATAACGTTATATATTTTCTTTTCTTTTCTTTTTTTTTTTTTTGTAGCAGTGCATTCAATTTGACCAATCACAGCCGATTCCTTGCAGTTCAATTTGGCCAATCAGAAGCAAGCTATACAATTTGCAGGCAATTGGAGGAGCGTCTCGCTGCAGCCTGCGGTGGACATCCAACCCCGCCCACATCCAAGTGCGACGTCACAAACCACGCCCGTGTCCAAATACGTCACATTCATTCATCATTTTGAAACAGGAAGAAGCATCGATAAGAAGATAATTCGTATTGTTTGCTAACCGCTAAAAAGAAGTTGTTGTTTGCCGTGTGGGTAAGTAAAAAATATATCTTTGGTCTTTACCATAACTAAAAACATTGACAATTTTTAAGAATGTGTGCGTCGTTGTGTTCATGTCCATAAACAACAGTTCGGCGCGCATAGTATGTGTTTTAATCTTCACACAGACACGTTATTTAGCTGACAACAAATGTACATATATATTTATATATATATGTGTGCCTGCGTGGGTTAGATGAGTGTTCATTCAGCATTCATTTTATGTCGTCGTAAGAACGTAAGAATCAGTGCACTGTGTGTGTGTGTGCATACATACATACATACATACATACATAAGTGTGTGTACACACACACACACACAAATAAATACGTGTGAATAGATAGTGCACTATCTATTCTATCTATCTTTGTCTTATGACATGAAGTGAATGCTGAATCAATGTGCATTTTTTTTTATAACCTGACCCCCATACCTGACCACCCTCTCACCCACTCAGACACACACACACACACACACACACAAACTTCATCCCTTTCACACTTATATACTTACACACAAAACACTCACATACATATGACATCTTTAATGATTAACACTCATCACAGTACCCATGCACAGTAAATCAGATGAATAACCGCATCATTTCACTACGTCTTGCTGGATAACTCTGTGTATGTCACAGATTATCTTTGTATTCTTATATTAATGGAAAGATCACATAACGTTTGTCAATGTTTTTGTGCATTCTACACATTTTCAGTCCAAGCCTGATGCAGGGCAGTTCTGCCGGGTTGAGGGGTCCCTGCTGCAGTTTTACCAGTAAAGAAAATGGCTGATTACAATTCACATGGAGGACCACATAAGCCATGCAGTGGTGCATGGAGGTATGGTGAGAGCATTTCTCTAGATATTGATATAGATAAATAAATGGATAAATCATACATATGTTTGCATGTAGAATGATGAGGTAGCCTAAATGATGAGGTAAATACTTTTTGTGGACACATATACCTTCCAACACAAATATATTCTTTATTTTTATCAGAAGCGCCAAGAGGACATAAAGTGGAAGTTTGCAAAGGTCCATAGTGGTGCTGGAAATAGAGTCACTGTGAGTTATTCTGTGGGGTGGTGAAAGGTCCTGCCTTTCTACAGATGGACAGTAAAAATCAACAGAATGCCATCAAAGACTACCGGGGGGAGAATCGGATGAAGCAAGAGATGTCTTTTTATTCATCTTTGAGTATCTGGAGGAGCTGGACACATTCATATCAAATTGTCATGATGAACAAGGCCTCATGCCATGTTCTGTGAATAGTCTTTCAGAGCAAGGAATCTCTCTGTGTAGCCTATGGATGTAGGTATGTGTACTGCATAACATAAACTCTTTGTCTGATCATTCAACTGTTCATTCAACTGCTTAGACTTATGATATTTGGAACAAATATTTTGTCACATGATCCTTCAGAAATCATTCAATATTCTAATTTGCTGCTCAGTATTATTATTATTATTATTATTATTATTAAGTTGAAAACAGCTGAGTAGATTTTTTTTTTTCAGGTTTCTTTGATGAATAGAAAGTTCAAAAGAACAGCATTTATCTGAAATAGAAATCTTTTGAAACATTATAAATGTCTTTATCATCACTTTTGTTCAATCTAAAGCATCCTTGCTAAATAAAATTATTAATTTCTATAATCTGTTAGTTCTATAATAATGTATACACACACACATACACTGACTCCAAGCTTTTGCATGGTATGGTGCAGGGGTGGCGAAATCTGGTCCTGGAGAGCCGCAGCCCTGCAGAGTTCAGGTCCAACCCTAATTAAAACTCACCTGGCTGTTGCTTTCTAGTAACCCATCATACCTTGATTAGCTTGTTCAGGTGCGTTTGATTAGGGTTGAAGCAAAACTCTGCAGGTCTGTGGCTCTCCAGGACCGACGTTCGCCACCCCTGTTACAAAAGCCTTTTTATTTCAGATAAATGCTGATCTTTGGATCTTTCTATAAGAATCCAGAGAAAATGTACTCAACTGCTTTGAATACTGATGATAATCAGAAATGTTTCTTGAGCAGCAGATCAGCATATTAGAATAATTTCTGAAGGATCAAGTGACACAGAAGACTGTAATGATGTAATGATGCTGAAAATTTAGCTTTGATCACAGAAATATATTACACTTTAAAATATATTCAAATAGAATGCTTAAATTTTGTATTATTTTGGATAAAATAAATGCAGGCTTGGTGAGCAGAAGACTCTTCTTTAAAAAAAAAACAATAAAAATCTTACTGTTCAAAAACTTTTGACTGGTAGTTTATATTTTTGTAACATTATATTTGTAATTATTTTTGTAAAATAATAAATATAAAATGCCCAAAGAAGTAATGTATGTCTTTTTATTCATCTTTAAGTATGTGGAGGACCTGGACACATTTCATATCAAGTTGTGATGAACAAGGCCTGAAGGTCAATGTCATGTTTAAACTATCAAAGCAATCAACCTCTATTTAGCCCATGTATGTGTAGCTACTGCATATGGAGAACTGTTGATTCTGTCATTTAAATGTTAACACTTTATGATAAGTGGAACACATCTTTAAAAAAATAACTGACAATTATACAATACCAACTTCTACAATAATTTTACATATTTTTACAATACCAAAATCAAACTGTCCCCTTTAAATTTGATACATTTAAAATTCGCCTAAAATCGATCGTAATAACTGTGAATTTATCTCATTACATAAATGAACAAGGTAAGGTTTAAAGGTTTTTATTAATAATTAGCCTAATGTAGTCAATGCAAGCGTATTACAGGCTGTCATGATGACGAAATCAGCTCCGTATATTAGACATATTAAATATATTAGATTTAAGTTGTGGCATTTTAGCCTAGACATCTTTACACAAATAAGACAAGTGTATTAGTACAACGAAGGACAATGGCCTATCATTTTATATAGATCCCCGAAACTACCGTAAGTTTCTTTGACATACTTCCGGGTTTCCCCGGTATAAGGAACGTCATGACGCATATAGCGATTGGGGAATCACAAGGTGGGTGACGTATTTGAAGTGGGCGTGACGTTCGACGTCACGCTCGTACGTGGGCGGGGTTGTATCAGTGACGGGCGTGACGTCTGACGTCACGCGTGGATGTAGGCGGAGTTGGATGTCCACCGCAGGCTGCAGCGAGCCCTACTTGGGCAATTGTCCAATCACAGATTTTAGGGAGATGAGCACAAGTAGAGCGGGCAACGCATACGATATTTCAACGGAAATCATGTCGTTTCCTAGCTATGCTTTGTTTTATTTCCCTGACTCGGACATAGTGAAGGTGGACAGCACCGATATCATTTTAAGAGAACACGACGAGCAGAGTACCAGGTCATCTCCCGCGAACAACTCAGAAGTGAAGAGGGCTACATAGAGGTGCGCCTGACAAGTCGCGGCCGACGTGGACAGACCAAGATACTGGCAGCAAAAATACTACTACTTGGTGGTAAGTTAAGTTTATTATTGTTACCGATTAGCGACTAGCTTTAAGATCACTTTGGGTGCATAAACTACTTTTCCACGTGGACAGTGTGCATATCTCAATGTTAGTACGTGACTATTGACGTTAACAGCAACACTTATTAACGTTAGGTCTAGAAACTTCTGATGCTTATTCTATAAAGTGACTTTTCTTGTTTGATTAAAGTATTTATAAAAGTATTGTCTGTTGTCTTTACTCATAAAAAGAGTAAACTTACTATAGGTAGATCGATAAATTAAGTTATAACAAAGAGTATAGAAGTACCAAGAGGCGAAACTCTGTACTGATATGGGCAACAGTCTATAGATGGCGCTGCGGAGGCGTTGCCGCCATTTTGGACTGACACCTGCAAAAAGTGTGTAGAAGATGCGAGCGAGCAAGTGGCTGAAACGTAAGCAGTGTGCTGCAATAAATTGCAGCAATTATCAATCCACCAGGCATGATTTTGCGTTTCACCGGTTTCCAAGTGATCCACAAAGGTAATAATAATAACAAGGGGAAATATTTTAACTATGAATTGATTTTACAGTACATATTAAATTGTTAGCAGGACTGCTTGACATTAACATCCGCCAACTCGCCAAATGCAGGTTGATTTCAGCTGTAGCGGGTAACACAGTCACTCCCACTTACCACTTTGGCGGGTTGAATTTTATATACAGTTAATACAGTTTTTTACAGACGCTAGGACACATTTCTCAATACTTAGGTCACTTTTGCAAAACTCTTCACACAATTCTCCAAACCGACTTTCAGCTTGGCAAAGCAGTTCATTTCACATTCAGAATGCACTACAACTACCAAAACACTTTATTCAGGTCTCAAATAAACTCATTCTTCCACAACACTAGCAAAGGTTGACAGCCGACAAACACACTTTGTCACCCACAAAACATTGAGCTAAAAAACACTAACAACATGTAGCGTGTTTTCTTGTGTAAAACAAGGACACATCTCTGTTCATAATTGCAATAAATATTGTTTATAACTGCAATATATGTTACTGGAATGAATCAGACATGATGCAGAATTTGGCAATATTTTATGTTGTTTATTTATTTTTATTTTTTTGCACTAGGTAATTCCAAAATTCAAGAATTTGTATACACATCATCTACTGATACAGATACAATAGTAATGCTAATCTATAAAAAATTCAACAGCAATAAAATATTGCAAAAAAATGCAAATGTCCTGCATGTACAAAGAGTTTTGGCAGTTGTTGTGTCTGAGTGAGAAAAGAAGTCATGAAATTTGAGAGATGTAGTCATTGATTGCATTTTGTGCCAAAACAATGATAATTGATCCTCAGTTTAGCCCACATAGACTTCTGTTGTGCTCACTGTGTGAATAGTTTTGCAAAAGTGACATTTTGTATTGAGAAATGTGTCCTAGCGTCTGTAAAAAACTGTAAATCGAAATTAATGCTTGTCTGAGACGAGTAGATATTTTTTCAGAAGTAAAAGAAGAGAATTTTACTTGTAGTAGTAGTTTTATACCTAACATTTTTATAAGCTGAAGTTATGCCCCATCTTTTGCAGATGTGCCCGGTGGGTCCAAAATCTTCGAAATGCATCCCTTGATAATATACCTTTGGATCGGCTGTATCGTTCCTATAGAGTGTGCAGTGCTCATTTTCACCAGAGCCAGTTCAAAAGAAAAAAAAAAAAAAAAAAAAAAAAAAAAAAAAAAGTGCAAGACATCACTTGTGTACTTGGTAAAATTATTTAACAGGATTAGAATTCATCATATATTGCGCACCCAAAATCGGCACATCTCTCAGCCTAATCAGAAACGCAACAGGAAATTTTTAAAGATAACTCATCAGTAAATTCTTGATCTTTTTTGTGACACACGTGTACCACAATCATTCTCTTCCACTTCCATTCTACTCCTTTCTTATATCTTACAATCTCTTACAGAATTTTCTCTCTCACATAAACACAAAATTGCTGCTGATAGTTTTGATCTTTTACTACCACTTCCACTTTATTTATCTTACTATTTACGGTTAATGTTAAATGTGTGCACTTGATACAGTACAAAAATATTCTCTCTCTTAATCTCTTCTAACACAATTGCCGGTGGTGGTTTTGATCTCTGTTGCTTATTTGATTTTGATCTATTACTATTTTCAGTTCAGTGTTCACTTAATACATGACAAATTACAGAGACCTCACAATAGTTGGAGTCCTTGAGACAATGGTTGCTAGTTGTTCATATTTTGTGATACATTTGAACAGTTTTTTATGAATGTGTACCATTTTTTTATAAATGTATTTTTTAATAAAAAAAAAATTACATTGTGAATAAATACATTTGAGTGTGTCTGACTCTATCACTACCAAACATCGAATCTGGTTATTTCACTACATTAAGTTTTTAACTTAACAAGGAAAAAAATACAATAGAACATAGATATGGGTAAGTAAAGGGTTTGCAGTAATTGTATCGGTTTACTTGGTAAACAGTAAGCAGTATGAAACAGTCTAGTCAATTGGTGAAGGGGACCTGTCTATAATATTTAATTTAGATATAAATACATATATATACAAACTTTACATAAGTCATTGTAAGTTGGTCAAGCGCGACTGGCTCGTATTATTCTACGGCGTTTTGTGTAGGTGTCAGTCCAAAATGGCGGCAGCACAGTTATGTCATGGGCGGAACTGTTGCTATGGAGCGTTCTATTGAGTTTCGCCTCTTGGTACTTCTATACTCTTTGGTTATAAGCACTATAACGTACACCAGTTACCATCAAATCAAATACAACTGTACACTGTGAAATTAAATGAAATGGGGTGTGTGTGTGTGTGTGTGTGTGTGTAATTGCAGACGTTTACAAAGACTTAATCATGAAGAGAGATGCTTTTAAGAGAGGAGAAGACATCTGGAAGACCACTGCAGAGAAAGGGAAAAAAACACCTGAAGCCATAAAGGTTTTAGATTTTTTTTATTTATGTATTTTTATTTTTATTGGTGAAATGTTAATTTTAATGTGTTGCTTTTTGAGTGCAAGTACATCTCAAAGTGCAGCTGATGCTGCAATGGGAGACAAACTTAAAAGAGACCTCCAGAACCTGTAAAGAAAGAAAGCACCTGTAACCTCTACTCCAGTGTCAGACGACTCAGATAACACTGACATTGACCTGTTTGAAAATACAGAGCAGAGACAATCAAGGAAAAGAGTAAGCAGTGTTTGCATTTCATATAAAATATTTATTTTTTTATTTTTTTATTTTTATTTTTTTTTTTTTTAAATATGAGTAATGGTTGGCTGCCACTTAATCTCAGAAGGAGATTCATAAAGTATGTTCTCTTTCAGGTGTCCAACTGGTTCCTTCAGTAGACTGAAATATGTAAAAGTATATTTTAGTAAGACTTGTTAATGTAGATTTTGGTAAGATCTACCCAATTTTGAATCCTTTTGCCAAACTAAATGGGTATTTTAGAGTCGTTGTTGGTTATGTACACATCCATCCATAGAAAAAAAAATGAGTGACCATCTATACAACCATATGATTGTAGTTTGGGGCAACAGATATATGTGAAAATATCAATAATATATTTACAAGCATTTATTAAAAAAATGTAAATGGATGCTGCCTTTTTGGGACAGCAAAGTTCTTCCCTAAACCTGCCCAATAGATTGATTATTAAACACTTGTTTAACACATTTATTAACATAATATTTAATTGTTATTGAAGAAATATTTCCGATGTTCCAATATGTATATATATATATATATATATATATATATATATATATATATATATATATATATATATATATATATATATATATATATACACTACCGTTCAAAAGTTTGGGGTCAGTACATTTTTATTGTTTTTTTTTTTTTTTTTTGTGTAAGAAATGAATACTTTTATTCACCAAGGATGTATTAAGTTAATAATTAAAAGTTTATTAAAAGTTAATAATAAATAATTTACATTGTTATAAAATATTTATATTTTGAATAAACACTGTACTTTTTAAACTTGTTATTCATGAAAGAATCCTGAAAAAAAAAAATTACAGGTTCCAAAAAATATTTGGCAGCACAACTGTTGATATTATCCAACATTGATCATTCTAATAATAAATCCGCATATTAGAATGATTTCTGAAGGATCATGTGACACTTAAGACTGGAGTAACAGCTGATAAAAATTCAGCTTTTCATCACAGGAATAAATTCTATTTTGCAATGGGTTTTGGGTTTTGGGTTTTTTTTCTATATTTTTAATCAAATAAATGCAGCCTTGATGAGCATAAGAGACTACTTTAAAGACTATTACAAGTCTTACTGACCCCAAACTTTTGAACGGTAGTGTATATATATATATATATATATATATATATATATATATATATATATATATATATATATATAAAAAAGAGTATTTTTGTCTTTAATAGGGTACCACAGCCAGTATGGAAAGGAAAAGTCAATTTGGTGACTCTTTATTAACAGCTATGTCAATATAAGGCAATGTAACCTTTTTAGCCACATTACCATTATGGTATATGATTGTTTGTTATATTTATAAATTTAACAAAACCTTATTAGCCATAACCAACTTGCGATTATCCTTAGAGTTTCCTGTCTTTGCACAACAAAACTTTTAAGGTTACAGCAATGCTTCTTTAGAAAAGACATTTTATTGAACCAATAGACCTTGATTAACTAAAAATGAAGAACAACTCAAATGTGTGTATTTTTTTTATTTTTATTTTTTTTATTTATTTTTGTCTTGTAGAGCTTCCTGGGATTGTATAATCTCTCAAAGATGTCCTAGAGTCCATGAAAAGAGGCCCATACAGCTCAAGATCAAGTTCCAGTGAGCTGTCTCTAGCTGAATCCTCAGAAATGGTTAGGAAAAAGGTTATGATAATAAATTCATGACTGTAATAATTATTTTGTGTTTTTGAATATGCTTAACCATTTAGAAAATCCATTAGCATAGTCATTGCTTTATATTTGAATTAAAAAGTAAACAGTTTATAATAGTTGTTGTTTCTTGTTTTACCCAGAGTTCTCTTGCTGATTCAGATGTCCACAGTGTCCAAGAGGATGGATGACAGACTGAATAAGTCACGAGTTTCTCTTTTTTCACGCAAGAACTAGCCACTCTAATTTTTGGAAAAGAGAAACTAGCAAGATGTACTCTTACAGGGAAATCGGGGCTTCAGACCTCGAAAGACCAATTGGACCCTTACAAGGTCACTGTTCTCATAGGTACAGTATGTATACTACTTTTTAGTTGTCTTTACAGGTCAAGGGGGGCAATGGCAAATATTAATACCATAAATATTTGTTATGCATTATATAGTAATAGTTCGCAGTGTAATTTTTATTTGCAGTTAAACTAATTTTTTTTTTTTTTTTTGCTGAAGTACTGTGAAACACAGTCAGGTCCATATATAAGAGTTAAGAATGTTAATAATGCTTTACTGGCAATGATGAAATCTGGACCCCTGAAGTTGTTGTTTGTTCATGGGTTATATTTACTGCAGTGCAGAACACTGGAGTAACAGTGTTGTTTGGAGTTGCTGTTGTTTTTATGTGAGAATGATGGAGATTCGTTACTTTCCAGCATAGACCAAGCCTATCAAGTAAGGGTACTGTTGCCAGCGAAAACACAAGCCGGATCAGGGTTTACAGTCCTGAATTGTACTGTACTTTAACCAGACCACTAGGCATTAGAAAATGACTAAATGTGAAAACACATGGTGTTGTAAAACATTTTTTCTGTTTTTGTAACATGGGTTCATTTTGCTGACATTTTTACAGTTTCTTTTTCCCCTTTCACAGACACTGTGATAAAAGAGTTCCCAAAGACGACAGTGTCTGAGGTGCGGGCCCTCATTTGGAGGAAGTGCAACAACGAGTCAACCTCAAAGAACAGTCACTCTCCACTGGAAGGATGAAGATGTGATGTTTGAGTTGTTACAGTTCTTGGTTAACTGTTTGGCTATTGCTAGTTTGTTAAAAATGCATTTGTTTGTCTTCTGTGGCTCCATATGTGGTTCAGTTGTTTGATGCCATTGCTAGTTTCCTACAAATGCTCTTTAGTGATTTATTTTTTATTATTCTTATTTTGTGTTAAATGGAGCTCTGCAGATCACTTATCTTTATTTTTTGTGAACATATTTTGGCTAAAAAATTGTCAAATTAAATAAAAGTTTTGTACTTTTAAAAAATGTGTATTTGATACTGTCTTTACAGAAACAGTAGTTTGCATTATATTTGTAATATATTAAACTATAAAAAAGTTATAAAAAGTATATTTTTAATATATAAAAAATGTATTATTGGCATACTAAATGGGTTTTTTAAATGTATATTTTTAATATATTAAACCTATATCTGGCATATTAAATAATTTTGTAAAATATATTTTTCATATATTAATAGTGAATTCTTCAGTGTTATGAAAATACATTATAAATGAGCTAATGTTATATTTAAAATATACTGGGAATGCATTAATTATTAGCTTAGCATAACTTTGTAATGTACTTCTAGTACAACATTTAAGTGTACTCTAAATAAAATTAAGGGAAGTATAGTTAAAATACACTAAATGTGCTTGAAGTGGGTCCATTTTAACACAATTTTAATGCATTAAATATATTGCAAATAGATTAAAATTGATCTTAAACATATCTTGAAATGCACTTAATATACTTAAAGTTGTTTCAAAATAATACATTTAATATGTACTTAGTATAGTGCGATTTAAATATATTAAGTATGTCCAAAAAGGTACAATGTAAATATATTTCTTTTTCACCTGGGTGAACACTTCGCTCTACCAGCCGTTCGCTTTAAGCCCCTTCTGCCAGTGACCAAATGGCCCATGCATCCTCAAAAGCCAGCTCCTGCACCTGAGGAAGTGACAGGTACTCCTCAAGTGAGTCCTCCTAATCAACTGGCTGTTCCTCCAAGCCCCACTCCTGCACCTGATTAAGCTGTTGCTCTGCAACTTTCATCAAATAAAGTGTGTCCTCCCAGCCTGGTGAAGCCTCAGCCATCCACTTCTGAGGCTGAGATAAATCCAAGAATGTCTGCTTGGTTGGAGAGTGACAGTGAGGTGCTGGAAGAAGTGTGGGTGAGTGAAGTGGTGGAGGTCCTGGGATTTGGGGATCAGAAAGATGCCCCAGATGAAATGGGAGACTCCAAAACCATATAAGCCCATTTGGATGAAGCCTCTCAGAAAAAGAAGGAGATGGATGAGCACATGATGAAGTTCTGTGTAACCTCTCCTGAAAGAAGTTCATTTTCCCTCCCCAAAACATCCTCTTCACCTTTAACCTACTGCACAACCCTGTGTACAAATAAAAAAATCTGTGCAAAGTAAATACTGAAAGATGCATGCAAGTGTCCTGACTATTAAAACATAAAAAACACATTTAATGTTGCATATGAAACATGCTTAATATAAAGTGACTTTTCAATACCATATTAACTAGACCAGCTATAGAAATTACACAATAAATCAATAAAGATTTACACAGTAAATCTTTACACCTGATTTGAGTAAGAAGTAAGTTCACACGGTAAGTTGTAATCAAGTTTATCATATTGTCTATGATGTGGATATTTTCAATACATCACCTGCCACTCTGTTTTTTAATGTTTCCTCCATTATAGGTCCCCTTTGTGGATTTTTGGAGCATTTCCTCCCTAAAAATACATACCATACACTGTAAAAACAAATAAGTTGATTCAACTTAAAATAATTTGTAACCTGGCTGCCTTAAAATGTTGTGTTAAATAAGCTAAAAAAAACTTATGTTGGTTAAACATATGTTGGAGTTCCTTAAACCTAGAATTAATAGTTGGGATAACAAAGGTGAAGCTGAGTCAACTTTTAGGTTTTAAGTTAGCCCAGCAAGATGAGAAAGTTGTGCTAACCTAAATGCAAGTTGAAACAACATAAAATTAGTGAGACCAACATGACAAGAAAGTTGTGCTAACCTAAATCCAAGTTGAAACAACATAAACTTAGTGAGACCAAGAAACGTTTAGTTGTTTAAACTAACCATTTTGTTGAATAAATTTATAATTATAAGTTGTGCAGACTGAATAAAAATTGGCTAAACGAAGCATCTTGTTGAATCAACTTATATTTTTAAGGCAGCCAGGTTACTTTTTCAAGAATAGTTCATCTTACTTGTAATGTTAAGTGCATTCAACTGGTTGACAGCTGGCTGAACTATGTAATTTGCCCACACAACTCAAGTTTCTATTTTCTAACAGTACTGCAGAAAATAGCCTCATGGACACTGAAAAACATGCAGAAGGCTATTTTATTTGAATTCAAAATAGACAAACTCCTACTTAGTATTACTGTGTTTAGTAACACCCTAACTTTAAAAAACATAGATAAACATTGACATTTCATTTCTGTGTAACAACTGCAGTACATATTTACATTCCTTTTACTAATTCACATTTAATCAAAAGAACAGATGAGGGATTCTAAATTTCTTGCGGAGTAGCATGTTGCGTAGCCCGTAAACACATTAAGAACAGCTGTTCGCACCAATGTTCATGAAAAGTTCTTGGAGAACATCGGAAGTGTGCTTCATGTGTTTTGGGTAATCAGTGTTAGCAATGTAAAGAAGACCTATCCAAAGCACAAATGCTTTCAGGACGTCACAGATATTGGTGAGGTCAAGACGCTCTTCCAAAATGATGGCAACGGCAATGGTTTCTTTTGGAAGCATTCCCCATTGCTCCTCCTCAGTCACAATCAAGATGTCCATTTCTATGCCCTTCACTAATTCTTCAATTTCATGAGATGCCTGAAAAAAACAACAACAAAAAAAGAATTAATTCTTTACATGCAAATATAACAATTGAATCAATATAGAATACTACTGTACATAGTAATACATTCTGTTAAAAATATTTAAAAATAATAATAACAACAACAACCTCAACAAACAGCAATTAAGAGGCAAAGTAAAAAAAAAGGCGTAAGTTACATGAGCATGGCTGGGAGTATCAGACCAACTGCAACAAGTACTTTAATTTCCAGAATATAAGGGTGTTTCACACTAGCACTTTTGATGTGCACCAGGTTCGGCTGATGTTAGAGTTTGGTTCATTTGGATGGTGTAAACTCTTAGTTCTATCATTGTTTATCTGAAAGTGTAGCCATTAGGGATTTATGAAACTAGTTGCCAAAATTCTACTGCTGCTAGTCGATTCTGAAAATACCAGTCGTTAAATTTTTTTATTGGCACATTCTGACATAAATAAATATTTACTTATATTATCAGTCTTGCTCACACATTCACAAGAGTATCACGACACGATGTAGAACATTCGTGTGCTGCGCCTTGTTGACGAGCAGAGGAATGCACACACCTGTCGTGGTACTCTCGTGAACGTGCATCGAGGACTGAAAAAAACTAAATTACATTTTTTAAAACTAATATAAAATGACATAAAAAATTACAATAGCAACTAGGGGTGTTACGGTATGTGTATTAGAACCGAACGATTCACGGGGGAAATTCTAAATGGAAATGCTCATCCATATGCCCTACTCCTTCAAAGGGCAGAGCCCTTGGAGTTTAGACTTTGGAGTGAGCAGGGCAACTGTGTGCCATTATGTAGATGTTTGAAATGCACTTGGCAAAGGGAGCGACTTGTCTGCCAACAGATGTTGCTGTTTGAATGGCATAGAAAATGTCCTTTTATTGTTGTTAGCATTACTGTTGCAAATAAACATACATTTTATGTTTTAAATATATAATATATAATAATAAACGGATCAATTCCAATAGGGTCCTCGCACTGCAGTGCTCGGGCCCTAAAAACTAATATAAAACTTTTTAAAATATAAACTGTATGTTTATTTGCAACAGTAATGCTAACAACAATAAAAAGACATTTATGCCATTAAAACAGAGACATCTGCTGATGGACACCATGCTGCATTGTCACAGAAACATGCCAGCTGAAGGTAATGAAATTACGTTGCTCCCTTTGCCAAGTGCATTGCAAATATCTACATAATGGCATGCATGTGCCCTGCTCACTCTGAAGTCTGAACTCCAACACACTCAAAAAAAGGTAGAGTTTTGTTGCTGGGGCTGGAACTATCCCTTTAACACTTTTTGGCTTTTTTAGTATTGTGAATGTACCGTGTATCATGACATACAGTAAGTACTGTGTACCATATCGAAAACTTACGTGTTACAGCCACTGATACACTAATAAGAATTCTTCTTCTATTACCAGGAACACATCACTGCAGATTGATGGTGCTCAATTTGGTCACCCACAACTATAATGCCAAAAGTCATGTCCTGGATGAATACCTTGAGAACCTGTGTGGTTTAATAAAAACAAAGGGAAGCCTTAAACTATGCCTTATAATATTAATTCAACTCCAGTAAATATGTGCACTAAATAAATACATTTACTTACAACTTTGTCCAAGCTGTACAATGTGATAGTCATCCCTTGTCTGCATAGCACTGATGGATACAACTGCAAAAGGACTTCCTGAGGTCCAACCACAAGATCGTTGAATTTTATGCTGATCTTCAGTCATTCCAGAATATGACAAACATGAAAAATACAGAAACATGTTAAAACAACACTAAAAATAAAAATAAATAAATCTTGACAGAGAAAGCCAAATGTCATTGCAAGTTTACGTTTCAGTTACCAAAACCCCATTTTACAATACAGAAAAGGATTTTAAACTACACAACACAGGAAATTAGAACAACCAAAAAAAGCTAATTTTACACATTTGTGACAATCCTTTATCACAAGACTGTTTATACAAGATATATGCCTTTATTGTTATTCAAAAACCCATAGTTTTATAATGTATGTGTCCGGTGAGGCACTTTAATAACCGAGAGAAGAGTTTGTACCAGTTTGTGTCAGCAATATCAAATATACGCGCTTCAAACGAACTCTGAGGGAGCTGCTCATTTGTTTCTCTTATAACATGCATTAAAATGACACTTCGAGTAGTAATATTGTTTTTCTCCCCTTAATTTTAATCGCTCATAAGTAAGCTCATAAATCCACACAGTTGTTCGTTCCTCTCCGTCTCGCGCTCTGTTTGAACGGTTCTCTCTCTAATGCAGCACTGGCCTTAAATAATACATACCAAACTGTATATTTATCATTCTCCATATAAGTTCAGCTCAGTACCGCAGCAGAGAATATAATATTTATATCGAAAATACTGTGGAACCGTGTGTATTTTGAGGCTTAGAGTGCCGCGAAACTAGTACATATAACCAATTAGAAAATACAACGCTTTAAACCATACTTGTACTCTTCTTAGACAACATACATAAATGTACATATATTAAACGAACAAATACGAATATTTACTTACCAAATTTGTTGATTGAGAGCATTTTCCAACTCTGTGGAGAAGCTCGCCATGATGGCTGACAAACATCTTCTTTCTGCAACGGTCTTCACGAGATCTCGCGATATGTGACGTTAAGAACGTGATTTCCTTATTAAATTGATTCAACACATTTTTTTTAAGTTGAGGGGGCAAATAAAACCGTTTTGTCAACTTATGAATTAGTTGAGACAGTAAAATTTAAGATATTAAGCTGAATAAGGAAAAATTCAGTAGCTGCAAGTTGTGTCAACTTAAAAAAATTAATTGAAACAACTAAATGGTGAAATAATTTTTTACAGTGTATGCTGTTGTTGTTTATATTTATATTTATTTATGATGTATCTTTCAGAAGCAAAGACTGTTGCACATTCATGTAACTGTTGCAACGGTCATGTAAAACCATATTTGAAAGTAAACAATTTCAGATGGTTGAGGTAATGAGGAATATTAAGCCTTGTTCAGACTGTCAGCCCATATCCGATTTGTATGCAAATCCGATTGAAATCCGATCATATTTAGGTAGTCTGAACAGCAACGAACTACATGAAATCTGATTTGGTCAAATCCGTTTCGAGCTACATTCGTATGTGGTTTGGAATCCTATTCAAATCGGATTTCTGCTTTTTCACGTTTTCATGCCACGTAAAACGTAAACACGTCAGACGTTTTTGTGGAAAACATAACAAACGTCTTTGCAGAAACAAGCTTGTGTTGTTGCGAACTGCAAATCAAGTGGGAAAAGACAATATACAGCTAGTATACACACCTCTTTGAGTTTTGAAACCAGCGGAGACGGCAGCACAGAATAAAGTCGCACATTCCAGCTTCCTGCGTTTCTGCCGCTGCTTTAGAAGACGAAATATAATCAAACGCGACGGCAACGTTGTCATATCACAAGACAGCATCTATATTGCAAACTGTAATGCTGTTATTGTTGATTTTAGCATTGGCATAACAACGCAACGGCATTGCCATAGAAACCAACGCACATTCCGTAAAACGAAAGAGCGCTTATGGACACACAAATCGGATTTGAACAGTTGCGATATGACTGTGTGGACAGTCAGTTATTCAAATCCGATTCCATCTAGATATGGACAGAAACGGATTTGGGCTGACAGTCTGAACGAGGCTTTAAAACTCAGGAATCTCGATTTCTACATGATCGTAATTATGATGAGAAAACATAATATTCAAATATTCCTTCATGACACTTTCTCCCAGTTTCATAGACCAGGCTTATGCCTAATCCTAGACTAAAACGTAAGGTCTGAAAAGAAGTCTGAAAGAAACTTTGATTTGTCTCAAGACGCACATCAGTACTTTATATAAAAATTACTTAAATGTCCTAACTGCACTATGGCCTAATCCTGGTTTAGTCTAAGCCCTGTCTGTGAAACCAGGCCTTTATTTTTTATTCACTTAAAAATAAGACATGTTAAGTCATGACTGATACTAGAGTTAACTTTACATGTTTCCATAAACAACACAAAAAAAGCACAAAAGCTGTGGCAGTACCTTTTGGGTACTAATATGTACTTTATGGACTCTTTAGGTACAAATATGTACCTTTTGAAAAGGCACTGCCTTAGTAAGAGCTTTTGTACCTTTTTTCTGAGGGTTTTCTGAGAGTGAATTAGCAAAGTTGTTAATTATTTTACCAAAATAAGAGGGATCATACAAAATACTTGTTATTATTATTTTTTTTAAATAAACATAAATAAATGTATTTAGGTTTCATCTTCGTTGCCACAAAACGTGCAGGTACTAGGAATATCAAGGCATTTGGAAACAAGTTGAGTTAACAGGATATATTTTATGCAGTATTTTAAAGTGGACTTCTTTAGTCTTATTAGGAAGAAAATATTTGTGAGGCAACAACCACGCTCTTCTCCAATCTATATTATTAAACAGGCAGCCCAATTTTAGACATTTATTTTTTTTATTACCTTTCAGTGTTGTTTTAACAGGCTTCTGTATTTCTCGTGTTTATGATCTGGATTAATATACTGCCCCTTGCATCTTTACACTGTAAACCCAAATGTTGTCTTTACTTAAATAATTAAGTAATCTTAACTAAACATTACTTCAAATTTTAAGTTTTGAGCCCACAAATTAAAAACCTAAGTTTGTGTATCTTGTTTACCCACAAAATATGTAAACTTAAAATTTCAAGTGTTGTCAGCAAATTAAAACAGCTCTTTAATGTTGTTGGGTGTAAAAGCAGTTCTGCCTGGCAACAAGAGAACAAATGCACCGATTGGTAGATAATTACAAAAGGTGGGCCTCTTTTTATTTTGTTGGGGAAAAAATATCTCTCAAGATTTCATTATCCTCACTTACAAGTCTGACTTCATTTCATACAAAAGTTCTTGTTGAGTCTTAACAGAGGTTTAGATGTTAATTACTTTTTGTTGGTGATATAGTTATCATGTAGTGGTTGTATTCACCAGTCCCATTAAGGGGCCAACCTACATTAGCTACAGTGTATATAAGTATGCATGAAATCAACAAGTTAAGTAAACTTATTTAAGTTCTATATATGAACAACAAATCAAGTGAACTTAAAAATTTAAGTAGAATGTACCAGAGCACTAAGGTTGTGTTCACACCTGTGAACACAAGTGAACACAGTTCACAAGTTCACACAGTGAACCTAAAGATACAGAACCTAAAGGCATAGTGATACATTCATAACCTGATCGGTTGGGTTTAATGACTTATATTTCATGACGGAACTCACCGAACACTCCAAACAAAAGGAAAAGGTGCGTTTGATTTAAAGCGGTGCTGTGGCTGTATGACATCACAGTACCCATTCAATGATTGTTCTGCTCAGAGCCGCTTTAAGTCGAACACACACAATGCAATCTGCTGGACTTAGCGCACTAATTGTTGTATATGACTTTATTTTCACTACTTGCGAACTCACAAAGAGCTCATGAAAGGCACTTTACCTTCTCGTTGCTCCATGTTTTGGATACACTGCTTGTTCCATTCATTAAATCATGTTGCATAGTGTCGCATCTTGTCATTACTTCCTGCTTTTGGAAGTATTAGAAATAGAAATATTTGGTCCATGTTGCATTCATATATCACATACTGCACCAGAGTTTGTTTGGAAGTCGACCGAGACCCATCTTTTTAGCGGCCTTGGTCCACTTGTTTGCTGCACACCAGGGTTCGGATGGCAGCGTTCACACTTACTCAAATGAACCGCACTAACAGAGCAATCGCACCAGGGTTTGTTTTAATCGAAAACCAACCATGACAAGTGTGAACACACTCTTAGTTGAGAACTCAAACATACACATTTTAGGACACCCATTACTCAATTTAATTGAGGGAACAAGTTTGTTCAATCAGTTGAGTCAGGGTTTTCAGTGCACGTCTATAATCAGCTGCTGAAGAAAGTTTGCCCGTCATGTTCTGTAACTAATTAAGGGGGTACAAAGGAAAGCTGTGTAGTTTCTAGGAACGGCTCCTCAGATGTATCTTCCTTCTTCCATGGATGACACTGTGAACCACAGCTTTCAGCAGAGAACTCTTTACTAGTCTAGAGACAGTGTGATAGGTTTTGCATCCCAAAGTCATCATAACGAGCAGAGATCTGAATGTTATGGCGTGGTCAATCATTACGGAAAAGGAATGGCAAAAGGATGATGATAATCAATGGAGTTTCAAAAAACTGCACACTGAATCCAATGCACGCTGAAAAAGTCTAGCAAAACATTTTTTATTTCATAAATTACATCGTGCAAGAAGTGCAGGGTGCATGTGAGTTAAAAACAGATGAACATGAGCAAGCAGACGTTTCAGCACATTGCATCTTCAGTGCTTGTTTTACAACAAACGTTCACCCTTTTACTAAATAAATTAACAATTGTTGACAAACAGCTGAATTCAATTATCACAGGTAGAGCTCCAGGTGGAACTCCAAAATAGTCTGGTTATTAATACATACAGCATTGAATATTGCAAATATTCAGCTACAACAAAACACACACACACACAAAAAACCCCTTACAAAGACTTCAGTTCAAAAATCCAGAAGGCCTCGCTTTCCAACAATTTCCTATCTCTATCTCCACCTCTTCTGTGAGGTAAGATCCAGAAACTTCATGTCAGACAAAGAATGTTTTACAGACTTAAAATGACAAAAAATTGAGGATGTCTCATGCTGTCTTCTAATGGCACTTGTGCTTACAATAATTCTAGTGAGTAATGCAAGTATGGTTTTGCCAACATATAACAATGGACAGGGACAGGTAATAATGTAAATCACATATGTACTCTTACAAGTTATCATCTGTTTGATCTTATATGTTTTTAGTGCACAAGGATGTGTAAAGAGAGGGAGCTTGGTTAGTGCATGAATATATTTCTGGCTTGAGTCTAACAGGGATATCTATAAGAACACATCTGGCCATTTTATTGTTGCAGCATGAAGAAGCAGACAGATAATAATAACATTTAACTGTTCTTGATTTCTAGCTCAAATCCACATCGCACTAATATTTACAGCCAGCTCTCTCATCTATAGATTGCACAGTTTTACTGCTGACCCATTAATAACGGCAAACCCAGGATAGAGAGGATGAGTGAATGTGGTCTGGACTGTGTGGATGAGGCTCATTGTGTCAGAGACACTGTAGAAGGACAGAGTTCCTGCACTGTGATCCACATACACTCCTATTCTACACCCGCTGAAGCTTGCAGGGAGTTCAGTATGATTGTCATTGTGACTAAATGAGCATCTGGAGGTAGAACAGATCAAACTCCAGGATTGATCATTATATCCAAACACACACTCATTTGTCTGTCCCTTCCTGTTGATGTAAATATAAGACACTGATATACACACAAATCCACTCCCGCTCCACTCAAGCTCCCAGTAACAGCGTCCACACACACTCTCTCTACACAACACTTGAGGATAATAATGAAATCTCTCTGGATGATCAGGATACTTCTGGACTCTGGCAGAGAAAGTAACTACTCTGTTCTCCTCAGACAGACGGAGGTTTTTATTAACTGTGTTTGGATCCAAAGTGAACTGACTGGAATCTAATGGAGAAAAAACACACAAAAAGTACATTTTGGTGTATCAACCTGAAGAACGAGACACTGAAAAAACCCTATCGCAAATGCACAGACAAGCAGAGTCTTAAAGGGGTCATCGGATGCTAAGTTCACTTTTTCATGTTGTTTGAACATTAATGTGTGTTGGCAGTGTATGTACAAATCTACCCTTTAATGATAAAAATCCATGCAGTGGTTTTTAATTAATCTGTAAAAATAATATTTCCTTTTCCAAATCAAGCTGTTCTCAGATGCCTGTCGGTGTGCCGTTACACTGACAGAGGCCACTCCCACGATAGTTGATTGACATGAGCTATTACCTCAGACCAGCTGTCACAGTCCAGTAACTTTCCTCGTTTCGATACCAAAGCAGGGATGTAAGTTAGACAAGAATATCTCCGAGTGAGCGATTAAGGTGTTGTGTTGCTGGATGTAATAATGAACATAGTGGTCGTCATTTACTCCCGACATCTGAGCCGCTGAAGATGCAGTGGATTATGTTTGTTTGTGAAGGGAATGCACCTTCCGATCTACATATATCCGTCTATGTTCACGCAAATCATTCATGATCCAGCTTCACTTACAGCAGAAGTGTGTATAAGCGGTTTTTTAATGAATCTTTGCAATTGCCTTTCCTTATAACATGGTAGTTAGGAAGTTTAGCGGCTAAACGTGCGGCTAAGTAAACAGACTCGTCATTCCACAGAGAGAAGAGAGGGGCGGGGTGAGCAGAGCTCATTTGCATTTAAAGGAACAACCCCTTAGAATGAGATGATTTTTGCAGAGCTCATTTTGACAAGGTAAAAAGGGTGTTGTTATACAAAACCATTGAGAATTTTTAATCAAAGTATATTAGAGACTTTTCATTAAGACCCTAAAGAATCATATCAACTTGTGGAAAATGAGCATCCGATGACCCCTTTAACAAACAGTGAAAAAAGAAAAAAAAATCACAGCATGGTTAAACAAAAATAACAGCACTCTTGGAATGCTGCTCAACCAAACAGATTTGATTAAATTAAATTAAATTGATTTTAATGAAAGTGTAAATGTGTTTATTGTGTCTTACATCGTAGGAACTCCTCTCTGATCTTGGGTTCATTTGTAGGAATAATTTCAACATATGTTACTAAGAAAATAAACAGACATAATTAGTATAGTCCACATTAAATATTTTAGATACTTCTTAAAAATACATTCTATGATGACTATGAATATATGAACATCTGCTACTTTACCTCTGCCAGATATCATGTCTATCTCCTCTCTACAGAAATACTGCAGTTTTTCTTTCATTTGAGAGAGGGACTTTCCAATATCATCAAAAGAGAGGAGAGAGCTGACAGTAGTGTTGGGTACATCTGTAGATTCAGGAGATGCAGCGAGAGACTGGAAACTCTACAGAAGGAAAATTAACTCAAAAGATTGAGATACAAAAGAAAAACCTTCATGACCTTCACTCAGCTGCACTATAATCACATATATACTTGCTTGCTTATTCAAATCATCTTAAGTTTATGTAATATGTGTATAATAACCTGAACTACCAGTTTGATCGGATCTGTTCTTTATTTGCAATGATGGTGTTTGAAATGGTCTTAAAAATCCAGTCTGTTTATATGAAATACAATGTAAAGGTTACTCCCTCTATATGATTTATTTATGTTGTTGCCCATCAGGTTAAAATCATAATGATCAAGAAAAGTCATAGCATTACGCTCTTCTTAAAAATCCAAAAATCTTATCATTCATACCCGTAGCAGAAACCAGTGCAGGGTGGGTAAAGCACTAAAGTTACTTACCCTAAATAGTTAGGGTAAACAGTTTGTTCAGCTATATGAGCACCAATAATACAGAAAATAAAGAAAGCCTCTAATATTAAGGCCTTGATAAAGCAACTGTTCTGTATTTCTGATCTTCGTTACCTTGAGGAAATTGGTGTGATCATGTATTTGTAAAATTTGCTCCAGCTCAGCGCATCTCCTCCTCAGATCATCGATCTCCTGCTCTAGCTGCTTCATGTGTCCTTCAGCTTGACTCACTGCAGTCTTTTCCTGATCTCTGATCCGCTGTGTCATCTCAGAGCAGATTTCCTCAATGGAGCACATGAGCTCAATGAAGATCCTCTCATTGTCTTCTACTGCTGTCTGTGCAGAGCGCTGTTAGGACACACATCACAATCAGCTCATAGTGATGTCCCACACTATGGTCAGTCTGCTTTTGACTTTGCTGCACCAAATGACTGTAATGTGCTACAAAAGCTATTGAAACTAGAGAAAAACATTCCAGTGCATTTAAAAATGACAAGTGTTCTTACCTCAACCTGTAAATGTTTAACTGATTTTTTTAATGTGTATTTATGTAGGCTATTGAAATGTATGTTTGTATGTCTTTCAGGAGATATTAATTCTCCTGCCAGGCTGTTATTGAAAATAAGAATTTGTTCTTAATTGACTTGCCTGATTAAATAAAGGTTAAATGAAATGAAAGCCCAGCCAGTGACCCACAGTCTCAGACTTTTCATCTTCTCCAAACTCACCATATGAGACTCCACAGCCTCTCCCAGATCCTCAAGATCTTTCTCCCTCTGCTGGATTCTCTGCTGGAACTTTCTTTTCCTCTCTTCCAAATCCACCTGCATGAAAACACTGTAAACTTAAAAAGTACTACAAAAAAACTGTATCCATGGATAATGATTTATAAATTCATTAAAATGAAATGAAATTCATTAGAATGTATATGAATGAGGTTGCAAATGCAAACTACGTTGTGTCATGAAGCTACTGAACTATGAAGGAAGACAAAAATGGCAAAACTAAATGAGTCATGACTGAAAAGATCATTATCATATGGCTTCTCTCTGTCACTGCTGGGTTTCAATGGGACTTAAAGAGCTCTGGCACTGAAAAAAGAGTCCGAATTAAGTGTTAAATTAAACGTCTGTTTTTCTCCAAACTCACCTTATGAGATTCCACAGTCTCTCTCAGCTCCTCAAGATCTTTCTTCCTGTGCTGGAACTTTTTCTGTTGTTTTTTCAAAATCGTCTGAATACAAAAACACGTAAAACTGTAAAGTCAGAATTTATGTCAATGGGGTTTGCAACTTATATACAGTGAGACAGTAAGAGTAACTTATATAGAGTCATGACAGTAAGAGTTCAGACACACCAGACAGGATTTGACAGATTTGTGTTTTCTTCGAGTACAGACGTCAGGCTCCACATCTTCAGGTCCAGCAGAGACAGCAGCTTGGAATTTTGTCTTCTTCAATTGCTCCACCACTTCAGCTAGAACGGTGTTTTTATTTAAAGCAGGTCTCTGAGCGAAAGTCTCTCTGCACTGAGGGCAGCTGTAGACTCCCTTGTGATCATCATGATTCCAGCAGCATGTAATACAGCTCATGCAGAAACTGTGACCACAGGGAATGGCCACTGGATCATTTAGGATATCCAGACACACTGGACAGCTGAACTGATCCTGGGAAAAATTGACTTCTGCCATTTCACTGCATGTACATTAATAAAAAACGGCAGCTCAGTAAGTTTTCAGTTTCACTAAACAGCTGAAACGAAACAGTTTTCTGGTTCTGTGTTAGAGAGACGTGAGCAAAACATGCGCCCCTGAATTTTACTGTCTAGTTCACTATAATGTTAAATAAATAAATACGCCATGATGCTTCAGTAATCTCTAGGATAATTGCTTAAAGGCAATTTTAATAAATTAACTGTCTTTAAGTGAAGACATACCTTTATTTCTTCTTCTTCTTCTTCAGTAATTTGTAGTGATATTACGTATCCTACGACACCGAGGCTTAAACGCATGTATCGAGTACGCAGCGCAGTTTATAATGAGGCTTTATAACGATGCTTGTATAGGTTTCAGAAAGTCACGTGACTGATCGAATCAAGCCTTACTTTCGGTTCAGGCTGGGTGGTACACAGATGTGGCTACTGGGCACGCGCACTTAAATTTAGCGTAATTTTTCTTACATTGTACAATAATTATTGTTTTTGCATTATTGCTCGAAATAGGTAGGAATTGTAATTTCATTGTTAGTTTTAGGTCGGAGCTGTATCGCTTGTGCTTCTGCTTAGCTTTACTTGGCTAAGTTTTGGGGGGAATTTTCAGGTGGTGATTATTTTTTTACAAAAGCTTATGTATTACTATTTTCAGCTAGAAGAGGAAAAAAGTTCCTCTGTTTTCGGTTTATAAAATATGCATTAATTTAAGTATTTTGTTGAAAATGTCACCTGCTGTTGTCTCAGGGGAAAGCAGTCCCCAGAAATTATGGCGTATGGCCTACTTGGTGGAGAGGGAAAAATATATGAGAGGACGCGTGAATATTAACATATTCCATTCCCGATACAGACTTTTGCTTGTCGTATGTTTCAATAGCTGTTATCTGTGTTTCAGACGTGTAGATGAGTACAAAACAGTCTCTATAGCTACTGTATTTTTATTGCAGATTCATAGATAACAACAAAGTCAATTCTGTCTGAAATACATAACTATACACTTAAGATACAAAAACCACTCCAAACAGGGTCAAAAGTTTTGGTTGATTGGTTTCTAGTTTTTGTAGTCCTTTTGTAGTTTCTTTGGTGTCCCTGGAAATATTTTATAACAATTTTAATTAATAAATCATTAACAAACATTATGTAATGCTTAACAGATCATTATATATAAATATATATGTGTGTGTGTATATATATATATATATATATATATATATATATATATATATATATAGCTGGAAGTATGAGATAATGTGCTTGGTTATGTTTACTAATAAACAATAAATATTACCTAATAATTAACAAATGGTTATTTAATGTACATTCAATGTAAAATGCTTAGAAATATCATTATCATTAAACTTTCAATTCATATGATCATGCACTTCAAACGATTTTAACCGAAATTCTACAATGATTAAAAGCTCATTTGTTAATGTACTTTGAAAGCTAACAAATGTCATTAAAAGTCAGTTCATATATTACCTAATGCTCTTTTTTACATTTACAAATGCTGTATGTGTGGGATGGGGTGGGACATCTTAATTAGTAGTCCCTATAGACCTAAATTATTACAAACTATTCATGTTAACACATTAACTCGTAATCGCAGTCTGTCACACAAGGTCACATATTTGGTCTTTGTTTGTTGTAAAGACTTCTAATATTTATCTTGACAAATCATTTATTAATTATTTGTTCATGTTTTTGCACCCCATGTAAATTTTAAAGAGAATAGTTATCATATTTAAATGTTTGTAAATGTTTACTAATCATTTAGTATCTTTATGGACACTGGACTGTTAGCTCTATTAGGACTGTTAGGTCGGTTAAGTGAAGCTAAATGCTTTCTAAAGACATAACACACATTGTAACTGGGATTCAAAATGTTTTATTGCCTCAACACTTATTTTAGTATATCATTAAACAGGATAATTATTTGAATTATACATCAATAGGACAAAACAAAACAAACAAACAAAAAAAAAGGAAATACTTGTTCATTTATCAAAAAAAAAAAAAGAATATAAGCAGACTGAACCATGTTTTCTTATAGTAAACAAATTGACCCCTGTACATTGTTGACCCATTTAAACAACCATTATGTAAAATAATAAAAGTTATTAATAAATGCATTATATAATGGTTGTTTTTGTAAAGTGTAACCCGTTTAATTTTTTTTTTTTGTTTTTTTTTTTAAAAGCTGCACCTGGATCGACCAGACAGTAATTTCACCAAGTACAACATTTTCCTGGATCAACATCCCTGTGGCTTCTCTCAGTGGAGCGGATGAGCTCAGTGAAGATCTTCTCACTGTCCTCCACTGCTGTCTCTGCAGAACGCTGTTATCAGCTCATACTGGTGCCTCTGACCCACAGTCATTAACAGAGTCCTAAATGACTGTTCTTCTCCAAAGTCACCTTATGGGACTCCACAGCCTCTCTCATCTCCTCAAGATCTTTCTTTCTTTGCTGGATTCTCTGCTGGGATCTTCTCTGTGTCTCTTTCAAAAGTTTCTGTAATTCAATTAAACTGTTAACTAGAAATATTACATACAGTTGTGTTAGAAATTACTGTATAATTTGCAACCTATATGTGAAAATGCCACAAAGCTGAACAAGTATGAAGAATTATAATGAAAAAAATAAATGAATAAATGAACTCAAGATTGTTTAAACCTTGTATAGTCATACTCTCCTGTTCACTCTTACAGCCCTCACCTTAACATGGGATCCCCGGACCCTCATGCAGCACATGAGCCTTGGAGTGCATCACAATGAATTGGTGTGATCCTATATGGGCTTCAGACAAATTGTCATACTGGAGGGTGTTCCCATCAGTTACTGATGCAGTGAACCCAAACAATACCAATACATAAATAAGTGAAGAGTTCAGATGCAAAAGCCTCTAAATCCATCTGACGTATTTCTTTAAAATGATCATTTCTTTCTTACTACTTTGTATAGGTTTCTATGTAAGTACTGGTACTTCTAATTGGGCTGAGGCTGGAATTTAGCAAGTTTGAAGTAAAAGTATCTGATGGACATATACTATGTGTCAGGAGCATTCGCTCAGTATCATTATCTCATTTTTGACCGAGATGGCTTTTAGCTGGTTTTGTCATGATGGAGAGAAAGATCTTTTGATGGTTTTTTTTATTTATTTATTTATTTTTATTAAGTGCTGATGATATTAGGCACAGCTTGCTTTTCCTAGGCTCAGATGATGAACCACAGCTGTAGATGAATGCATCTCTCCAGTGAAGAAGGCCATGAGGCAAGCAATGCTGACTGCCAGGGAAAGTACTGCTAGTCAAACTGTGAGGCATTGTTAACTGAAAAGCCATCAGAAACTGGGATGCAAATGGATGTTCTGGTGTAAAGATGTGATGGCCAGGATGACCACCAGATTCAAGGAGGTCGGATGAGCTGCTGGAGAGGCTGGCAGCTGAAGGAACCACAGAAAGATCTTGACTAAGCTTTGATGTGTTTCCTTTTCTTTCCTTCAACTAGCCGCTGTTCAGCTGGAAAACAACAGTGATTTATAACAACTGACCTGAGCACTGAGCATTATACCACTAATATTGTGTATAATTTACCTCTTCACGTAGAAGAGCATGTAGCCGTTCTTCCTGATGTCACGTGATGCCTTTGACCAGCTGGATTTTCTGATGCTGGTATCACTGCATTCCAGCCATCCTGATCCACTGACGTCACGGATGTGACTGATGTAGTGCCCTAAGACAAAAGAGAAACTTAAGTGTGATTCTTAATGATGAATGAGTGACTGAGACAAACTGTAGAACAAATGTATGTACAAACGTAGAAAACAAACTCTTACCACAAAACAAACTGTGGCCCAGATGTGACACGACACCAGCTAGTTTGTATTGTGTGCTGCTGTCTGATGCCTCCACCTGTTAAACCCAAACACAGATTATTAGATAATGCTGCTGCATTTCAAATGTTTCTCAACATCCTCCTCTATTTCCCTTCTTTCATCTATCTATCTATCTATCTATCTATCTATCTATCTATCTATCGGTCTGTCTATCTATCTATCTGTCTGTCTATGAAATGCTGTCTGTATCTTTCCTGTGGTCCTGCAGGCTCTGCTCTATTCTTCTTTCTCTTTTGCTGTTGTTTCTGGCTTTTTCTGTTCACCACTGTGATCTCTCTGCTCTCTGTTGAAGATCATACATCACACAAGAAAACAATTCAGTAATTATTCAATGCTTAAACACTATTTAAATGTTGTTTTTCAGAGCAAACATCATCCTGAAACTGTCTTTTAGGCTGATTGATGTAAATGTTTCATAACTGGCCAGCAGAGGGCAGATGTTTGATAAACTGACACATACCTGCACTGCTGGATAATGAAAACTGCTCTGGAACTTCCAGTCGATCCTCCAGCTTGCACATTGAAGATGTGACGTCAAAGCGCATGACTAGAAGCACCAGGACCCTGTAGAGAGATTCATCAGATGAGCAGAAGTTGTGGACTAGTTCATGTTTTGTTACTCTGCAGGATAACTAACTGTCAGTTAGTACTTTTAATCAGTACTAACTGATTAACAGGGTGTCGTACCGTGGAAGTGTGATTAATTCCAGCGCCTCAGAGGCCGCAGTACCGGCGCACTCACTGCATGAGCAGTCAAACGAAGATGTCTGGAGAAAACAAACAACACAGTCATCAGCCAATCAGAAATGACTTAAACTTGTCAACCTAATGCATCCTGCTGCTAATGTGATGTAATTAGTGATGTCACTTACTTTGAAGTACTGCTGCAGGCTGTCTGTGAGGCATCCTTGAGGGCTGATGACCAGTGAGAGGTGGTTGTAATCCTCTCTAAAGCTCCTCTGGAAGCCACAGCTGAAACGACAGAAGAACATCAGCATCACATAAATGAGTCTGAGAGTCTGAAACGAGTGCAGGTGTTGATATGTGATGTTACCTGTCACAGGTGCGCCGGCGGTTGAGCTGGAACTCCATGTTTGCTACAGGGCAAATGTATTCAGGCCAGTAGCTCCGCAGAAGCTCGCCCTCCTCCTTCAGATAAGACAGGCAAACCATCAAGAACTCATGGGCGTCCTGGAGGAGAAAGAGTGAAGATGATGAGGTTAAATGCAAGTAAAAAAAAAAACAAAAAAAAAAAACAATATAGATATATATATTCAGTTCATGTGCTCCCTCACCTGCTGATGGTCTCCTAAGAAATCAGGATGGCGAGTTTCAATGCAGGCCTTCACTGTAGACAAGAGCTTTGCCTTCAGCTTCTTGTCATTGCCTGTCAGCCTAGTCATATGGAGGTCTGTGATCGCCCTGGAGAGAAAGTCATACATTTAATTTATGTAGAATTGCTTTCATTTTGTGCTGCTTGATTTAGTTTGAAATATAATGTTGTATAAATGTTTAACCGTGTCGGTACCTGAGCATTGTGCTTCCCTCATTCCACCGTTTCCGCTGGGACAGCACATCGTCTCGGAAACGGGAAACGGTGAGGAAGCACTGCAACATGGAGTTCATGTAGCATGTGTTTCCTAAATTGGGGAAACTGTAACAAAAGTCTTCAATCAAGAGGCTGCTGTGAAAAGCACATTTTATAGTATGTGAGTATATATGTGAGTTTAAACTTTTACTAGTTGTGCGACATTTACCCCAAGTGCTTGATGTTGTTTGGGAGTGTTGTTTGCACAACATCGGCCAGCTCAACATCATCCTCTGTGACGCTCTCGTTGATCTGCTGCTCGATCTTGATCTGCTTTTGCTGTGAACTGCTCTGTATGAGCTCCAGTATTTCAGTCTGGGACAGGCCGTTGGACTGGGGTGTCATACTGGCTAACACACTGAGGATGCTGGGAAAACATCATGAATATATTAGACAATAGAGTGCTGCAGGGATGACATGTTTTTGTAGGAATAAACATTTTTGTGGAAGGTGATGTTAACATCTGTGTTGGACTGCAAAAATACATCCTCACTGCTTTGCTTTAAATTGTGTTTGTCCATGTGAGATTTTTATTTCAGTAAGTAGTCTGTAATTACAACAACACACAATATTAATTCCCATCACTCACCAGTCAAGATCCACATCGGAGATGGACTGATCACCAGCTGCATCTGTGAAGAGATTCAAAATAAGTTTGAATGAATTGTTTTATAGCATTCTAGGCTAATGAATTACATAGTACTTGATTAATACATTAACAGTTTTAATGAACTTTACTAACCTTCAAGAACTGCGGCAGCCTGAAGTTCAGCCAGCAGATCAATCTTCCCGCTCTCTTCAGAGAAGGAAACACCCACAGCGCTGGTAGAGGTGTAACCTCCGCTGGTCTCCAGATCTGAGGGGCTACTTTCTGTAGATGAGGAAGTATCCTCAGTGCTGGAGGGAGAGCCCTGCTCTTCATCAATGTCTGTGAATGGATAATAATACAGTTATTTTGTGCAAATTACAACTTCAATGTACACTAGAAAAGATGGACGATGTTAAATATGTAAAAGCCTTAAAACATTCACTAACCTCTGATGGCTTCTTTCTCGTGGGTCGCAGCCTGCAGATCAACCTCTGGATCAGAGGATCCACTGACTGCAGGTAAAGAAGACGCATCAGATGAGACATCAGTATGTGTGTCGCCGCTGGTGGTCTGAGTCTCGATGGTGGAGGACTCATCCAGCTCAGAAGATGAAGACACACATGGCAGAATCGCAGACAGGATTCTGCGGAAAACCCGGCGCAAAGATGGAAATTTGCGTTTCCGGGAGGAGGAAGGGGAAGAGGAGGACAATTTGGTCTCATCAGCAGGTGTAGCAGCCGAGACCACCACATCTGGAGATGATGACACAGGCTTGCCCCACATCTTTTTCTTCTTCTCCTTTTTGACTTTTTGACTCATTGTATCACAATGAACGTTGTCGCAAACCATATTCTAGATAATAAGATAATAAAGGTAGTAATTCAGCATGAAAAATGTTTAAAGAAATTATTAGTCTATTCATTTGTTCCCTTTGTGACAGTTTAACCCATATGGTGCAGCACCTTATATGTATCTTTTTGTTTTATGGACAATGATTTTGGAAATGTGAAAATATCAGAGGGACTTAAAAATAATGCCATTGTAAATATTTACTGGTTCAAAGTGTGACCCGCATGTTTTTTTTTCCAACAAAAGTACTTTAACAATCACGCTGGATAGGTGACTTACCTCACTCCTGATCACACACTACACCTGTAAGCTGTTTCTCCCGCTTTTTGACAGCTGCTGACCGCTGAACTGTATCGAACGTTCTATTTTCGCGCTCTTCAGAATAAGACGAGCTGATTGTTTTTATTTGAATTAGATGGTTGTTGAACATGAGCAGATACAGAACGAGCTCTCAGAAAAACACATGGTGACTTTCTCATTTGAAGGTATAAAATAACCTATAATAAGACCAATGTTTATTTCTCGATTCTTCCTTTTGATAACAGTGTAAATTATGAGATGTACATGTTAATAATATATGCAAAACAAGAACAGAACAAAAGTATAAAGCACAAAACTAAACATATAAAGTTTGAAAATATAATTGTTGTTTAATTTCATTTTGTATTATTGTGCTTACGCAGAGCAGGAGCCTGTACCGTGTGCCACAGGAAAGTTCATTCTTGTCTGACTGTGGAGATTACCGTTTGCCGGGCTGAGATAGCCTACGGCAATTTTGTAGTACATCATTATTACAGTAGGCGAATCATGTCTTGTTTTCTATCAGCTGTTCAGAAGAAGAACAACTGATGCCAAATTCGCGAATAAAACTAATCGATCAAATTGGTTTGCAAGAAGGTCTGAAATGATTCGCGATTCAATGCGATAAGGTATCTGAATCTTTTGCAGTGCATATAACAGCTCTTTATAATTATCCACTCCGTAGGCTACTGCAAGTAAACACAATTATATCCCGTTCATCCCATAGCAGTCTGGACAATATGGACGCTGGACAAGCCAGAGATTTTATCTACACAACATCTTGCATGTTGCATGTCAATCAACCAACCATACATTTGGCTATCTAAATAAGGCATGAACATGTTGTTCTATTAAGTTTCACTCATATTTTCAGAGCAGAAAAAAAAGTTGCACAAATATGCTAATATATTTATTGATTTTAAGTGTTTCATACAAAAAATCCGTCAAATGGTAAATAAATCCGATAATAAAAATACCATTCAAATCTTTGCATATTAGCATATCATAACACAGTTTCATGTAATTGAACTTAACTTATACAGTAAAATTCAAATTCTGCTAAATTCTTTCTAAATTAATTAATTAATTAATTCATTCATTCATTCATTCATTATACCAAGTGTAAAATTCTTTTGTTGTGTTTTGTGAAAAATTGGGCCACATGTGTTCGGACATAATGTGTTGGTTTGCAATGAGGTAGAGATGAGTAAAGGATGACAGAGGTTTTTTTTTTTTTTTCTTTTTTTTTTTTTAGGTGAATTAACGATTATCCCTTTAACCAGCTGCTTCTTTTTGTAAGCACATAAATGCATACTCAAAGTAAATGTTTGTCGTTCATGAACCCTGGTCTTTTCTGAAAAAAAGACATGGGATTTTCTTGTTCTAAATATTTTAAAAATGCTTGTTTATTATTAAATAATGCATATAACCTATTTGCAAATACTATTTTATTTCGATACATTACAATGTCCTAACCCTTTTAAGTGAATTTACTAAAAGAAGTCAACTGAGTCAACTCAGTTTTAAAAATTAGAAAAGCTTTAATCACAAGCCCAATACTTATAGTTCTAAAATACAGAGCATTTATTATTCAGTACAATCAGACATAGTTATTATTTATTGAATAAGCTATTGAACAAATTATTAAAAGCCTCCTACTTCCTTTTACCATGCATGTACATCACCTTCTTTCCACCTTAGTCTCCCTGAACAATCACATAATATGTGCATGACTTCTCACCATGCAAGTATCTTCTTAATAAAACAGTCTCCTCCAAGACCTTATTCTAAAGAAGGACCTGAATGAATGATCAGTTAATACAACTAATACAGCTAATCAGTCACAACATTTAAACCACTACAATACATCTTACATCATTTGACTAAAAACATCCACAGCACCCATTCTGGTACATCTTTTTCAAGTGTGGGAGCCAAGGACTCAGGCACAAAGTATAATGGACTTTTATTAATGTTAAAAATAACAAAAAGGCACCTGTGTCATGTTAACCTAGTTCTCTCTGTTCACTGTTCACACTGAGGATGATAACAGTATAGTTCTAAAAATCATTCAAAATGTAAAAGAATAGCAGAGTCCACACCACAACTAAAATTATTACTACACAGAGGAAAGTGCATAAAAAAAGAAAAAAATATATAATCATATAATCATTTTAAAGATGTTTAGAATACATTAGATAAATACACACAGTCATATAATTTGTGTTGATACTTTCAGTGTTTCTTTTTTCCATGTTTATTCCACATTTATTTATTTATTTATTTATTTTTTGTCAGCTTACAATATTACCAATCTAAAGACAATATTTATGTTTTTGTTTTTTAGAGCAAAACCTTGACGTTAACAGTAGGCCCATTACTTACAGTCATCTCTCTGTAATCTATATTGTTAGATCACACAGTTTTACTGTTGATCCGTTGTAAACCACAAACCCAGGATAGAGAGGATGAGTGAATGTGGTCTGGACTGTGTGGATGAGGCTCATTGTGTCAGAGACACTGTAGAAGGACAGAGTTCCTGCACTGTGATCCACATACACTTCTATTCTACAGCCGTTTAAGCATAACGGGAGTTCAGTAAGATTGTCATTGTGACTAAATGAGCATCTGGAGGTAGAGGAGATCAAACACCAGGACTGATCATTATATCCAAACAAACACTCAACACCCTGTCCCTTCCTGCTGATGCTCCTATATGACACTGATATACACACACCACTATGACCACTCCACTCAAGCTCCCAGTAACAGCGTCCACACACACTCTCTCTACACAACACCTGCAAAAAACTGTCAAATCGGTTTGGATGATCAGGATACTGCTGGACTCCGGCAGTGGAAGTAACCACTCTGTTCTCCTCAGACAGACAGAGGTATTTATGCACTGTGTTTGGATCCAGGGTGAACCGACTGTAATCTGATGGGTATAAAACACACAGTCATTGAACTGAATATAAATGAGTTTGTCATATGATTCTGTAGATCTCTTGGGATAGTATAACATCAGACATCAGACAAAAGTATTTGATAGACGTATAATAATACCTGTTTTATTAGTATATTGTTATTCATCTATTTCATTTAGTATTATGAATGCAATATATTATTATTATTTCTGTCTGTTTATTATTAAAAAATATTACTTTTTCATGTCTGTAACCAGGACCAGTTTGATAAATTTCAGTTTTTTGTTTAATATTTACCACTCAAATTAGAAAACATTATTACAAGCTTACCTTTGTGAATCAGGCTAAAGTAAAGAGATCACTGGTTATGTACTTGCTCAAAAATTGATTTCGGATCATTTTTAACCAAAAGAAGTTACGGACTGCAGCTTAAATATCCTGATTTAATACCAGACTTACATACACTAGTCTGTCAGTTGTAAGTAATCAGAATTTTTAAAAACAAAATTATTTTTTTTAGCTTAGCTGTACTTTATACACATATGTACTTTATACACATATTAACTTAATACATAGGTAGACTATTTAGACCAGGGGTGTTAAACTCTGGTCCTGGAGGGCCGCAGCCCTGCAGACTTTAGATGCAACCCTAATTAAACACACCTGATCCAACTAATCAAGTCCTTCAGGCTTAATTGAAAACTGCATAGTATGTGTGTTGGAGCAAGGTTGGAGCAAAACTCGGCAGGGCTGCGGCCCTCCGAGTTTGACAGCCCTGATTTAGACTGATAGGTATAAGATGAATGACACTATACCACATATATCTGCTTGTGTGAAAACTGAAAAATTAAAAGGATAGTTCACCCAAAAATGAAAATTAGCCCATTACACTCATTCTGCATCCTAGGTGTATATGACTTCCTTTTTTTTCAGACAAATCTGTTTGGAGTTCTATTAAAAATTATCCTGGCACTTCCAAATTAAGATAGCAATGGGTGGGTGTTTCTCTTCATCAGTTCAAAACAAGTCCAATAAAGTGCATCCACCCATAATAAAAAGTTCCTCACATGGTTCCAGGAGGTGAATAACAGCCTCCTGTAGCAAATCAATGCATTTTTGTAAGAAAAATATTCATATTTTTCATATTACTTTAATCTAGCTTGCGCCAACTAGTCGTACATGGAAGCCTTTCTGGGCATGTAACCTAAGACGAGGATCTTTAAAGAAAAATGACGGAGGATTTTGATATACTATTATATACTATTATATTATTACATTGTATATCCTGTTTTTCCTTTGCTAAAGTAAGGAAACTTTGCTTCTGTGATCAAATGCTGGTTTGTGCGAGACTCACTGATGCATGGCTTTCATGTACGACCAGTCGGCACAAGCTTAAAAGATTAAAGTGATTACTTAAGAATCACTTGGACTTTGAATATGGAAATATTTCTTACAAAAATGCATCGATTCATTACAGGAAGCCTTTACTCAACCCCTAGAGCCATGTGAGGCACTTTTTATTATGGATGGATGCACTTTACTGGACTTGTTTTAGACTGATGTAGAGAAACACCCACCAATTGCCATGATAAAGCTTGGAAGTGCAAGAATATTTTTTTAATATAAATCCGACTGGATTCGTCTGAAAGAAGGAAGGAAGAAATACACCTAGGATGACTGAAAAATGAGTGAATAATGGGCTAATTTTAATTTTTGAGTGAACTTACCTCTTAATGTAAAGTTTATGGCACTCTGTGTGTGTGTGTGTGTGTGTGTGTGTGTGTGTGTGTGTGTGTTTGTGTGTGTGTGTGTATGTGTACCTGGTATTTATCACGTTATGGGGACCAATATCCCATGACATTTTTTAGGTCCCCATGAGGAAACAGGCTTATAAATCATGCAGAATGAGTTTTTTGAGAAAGTAAAAGTGTGCACAGTCTCCTGTGAGGGCTAGGTTTAGGTGTAGGGTGATAGAAAATACGGTTTGTACAGCATAAAAACCATTAGACCTATGGAATGTCCCCATAAAACATGGAAACATAACATGTGTGTGTGTGTGTGTGTCATGTCTTACACTGCAGGATCTCCTGTCTGATCTTGAACTCATTGGTGGGAATAATTTCAATGTATGTTGCTAAGGAAATAGACACACATACTTAATATATTTCAAATTCTTCTACATGATGGAAGACTAATTTCTAAGACTTAATGTATGTCTGCTTTTTTATACCTCTGCCATATATCTTGTCTAACTCCTCTCTACAGAAATCCTGCAATTTTTCTTTTAGCTGAGATACAGACTTTCCCACATCATCAAAAGAGAGGAGAGAGTTGACAATGATGCTGGATGTATCTGCGGATTCAGGAGATGCAGCGAGAGACTGGAAACTCTACAGGAAGAAAAAAAAAAAAACAATAAAGATACAAAAACCTTCATAACCTGCAAACCTGCACCACTGACCTGTACTTCAATCAAATATTTACTCACATATTTACCTATATTTACATATATTGTATATTTTTTTTTTATTATTTATTTATTTATTTATTTTTGCTATTGTTCATTTGCATTTATTCATTTAGTAGACACTTTTAATTCAAAACAGTTTGCAAATGAGGATTACAACAAAGTTACAACAACCTAAGATGTGCTTGCCATACAAAGTTTTAAATTTATTAGAATAGTACCAGAGACAGTTATGTGCTAACCGAAAAGATGTGTTTTACCCATTCCTTAAAAGGATTTGGCTTAGTATTTAAGTATTGGACTGGATATAAGTTAGTAGGTTGTGGATTTTCTTCATTTGTTTTATCCATCAGGCAAAAATCATGATGGCTAGGAAAAATATCCTCAACAAGCCACGATTTACACTCTTAATAAAAAAAATAAAGGTGCTTTAAAAGTTTCTTCACAGCGATGCCATAGAAGAAGCATTTTTGGTTCCACAAAGAACCATTCAATTAAAGGTTCTTTAAAGAACCATCTCCTTCTTACCTGTTTATAATCTAAAGAACCTTCTTTCGCCACAAAGAACCCTTTTGTGAAACAGAAAGGTTTTTCAGATGTTAAAGGTTCTTTATGGAACCATTTAGACAAAAAAGGTTTCATGGCATCGTGAGGCACCTTTATTTTTAAGAGTGCATGTCTGTCGCAGCTGCACAGAGCAAGTTAAGCAAAGTGTATTACTTGTTTAGGATTTGTTCTGATTTGATTAACATAAATTTCAGCTAGGATGTTTGCCTTAGCAAAAATAGAAATGAAAAAAAAAAAAAAAATCAAGTCCTTGCTTTACCCATCTGTATTTCAGATCTGTCACCTGGAGGAAATGGATGTGATCATCTGTTTGCGAAAGCTGCTCCAGCTCTGCGTCTCTCCTCCTCAGGTCTTCAATCTCCTGCTCCAGTCGATACATGAGTCCTTCAGCTCGACTCACTGCAGCCTTTTCCCGATCTCTGATCCGCTGAGTGATCTCAGAGCGGCTTCTCTCAATGGAGCAGATGAGCTCAGTGAAGATCTTCTCACTGTCCTCTACTGCTGTCTGTGCAGAGCGCTGTTAAGAAAACACATCACAATCAGCTCATACTGATGTCTCACACAGCCTGTGACCCACAGTGGGCTTTAGTGGGACTGAAAAACACTGGAAATATCCAAACTGAGTTTGAAACTTTTCCTCTTCTCCAAACTCACTTTATGAGACTCCACAGCCTCTCTCAGCTGCTTGATATCTTTCTCCCTCTGCTGGATTCTCTGCTGGAACTTTCTCTTCCTCTTTGTCAAAACCACCTGTAAAAAAATCAAATAACACTGTAAACTTCTAAAATACTACGTGACACTATAAAAAGATAAAGATCATAAGCACATAATTATGTATAATAAAGTTATGCATACAGATGTTACTACATTTAAATATACATTTTCAGAGCAGTTTTTCCATATTTTATAGACTGGAAATATTCTAAAAAAATATTTAAGGATGTCTGAGTGCTCAAACAATCAAATAAATAAAAAAAACTTAACCCTACAGCAGTTGAAAATAACAGACCAGTTTCCCTCATGTCAAAAGAGTTGTGTGAACTTGATAAACAATCCGGCTTCAAATACGGATATTTCACAGAGACTGTCCTTGTGTCTGTAGCTGAAATTAGAGGTGTGTCTGAGTTTTATCAGCTAACAACTGGGGAACCTCACGGTTCAGTGCTTGATCTACTGCTTTTCTCCATATACACAACCTCACCGTGCACAATCAGAATGGCATATGACTTCTGCTATCATTACTAGCTTCCAAGCTGGTCCAGGCTGGTTTATGCTTGTATAGTGTCGGTCCAAGCTGGTTTATTCTGGTATAGTGCTATTTCAGCTGTTGGACCAACATATCCATGCTGTTCTCAAGCAAAATGGAGCTGCTGATGCTGGTTCACCAGCATGGTCTTGGAGGGTTGCATGTCAGTAGGCCAGTTGTCTGTATGCAAGTAGTGTTTTTGGGACAAACATAGTTTTTGCTTGCATATTTCTCTATAACACATTAACGATGCAACAGAAAAACAATATAAGTTTAAAACATGATTTATTGAATTATATAATAACTTTGTGATTTCCTTTGCTCCCTCTGCTGAAAGTAGAACTGAAATTTTTAATTGCTTTAGTAATAATTACATTATTAATTAATGTCACTGGTAAACTGGTAAAACGCTTCAAAGCATCAAAGAAATTGTCATCCTATGCTGGAGAGCAGCAAACCAGCAACCAACATCCAATGCTGGGGACCAGCAAACCAGCAATCAGCATCCTATGCTGGGGACCAGCAACCAACATCCAATGCTGGATACCAGTAAACCAGCAACCAGCAACTCATGCTGGGGACCAGCACACCAGCAAACCAGCATCCCATGCTGGGGACCAGCACACCAGCAACCAACATCCAATGCTGGGGACCAGCAAACCAGCAACCAGCTTATCACGCTGGGGACCAGCACAGCAGCAAACCAGCATCCCGTGCTGGGGACCAGCAACCAACATCCTATACTGGGGACCAGCAAACCAGCATCCCATGCTGGTCCCCAGCATCCAAAACATGCCTTATGCTGTGGACCAGCAAACTAGCAACCAACATCTCATGCTGGGGACCAGCAACCAGCATCCCATGCTGGTCCCAGCATGCAAAACATACCTTATGCTGGTAACCAGCAATGCTGGATTTTCCAGCAGGGGTACACTGTAAAAAAACAATTTGTTGAGTAAACTTAAAATAATTTGTAACCTGGCCAGGTTCAGTCAACTCAAAAAAAAGTTTATTCAACTTGAAATGTTAAATTATGCTAAGTGACAACTTAGATATTTGAGTTGAATCAACTTCAAATTTTAAGGCAGCTGGGTTACTTACCCATCTGTTAAGTTTAGCAAACACAAATATCTAAGTTGTTACTTAGTACAACTTAACAGTTCAAGTTGAATAAACTTATTTTAGTTGACTGAACTTAAAATTTTAAGGCAGCAGGGTAACAAATTATTTTAAGCTGACTCAACAAATTGTGTTTTTTTATTTTTTACAGTGTATCTCAGCCTGAATAAAGGAACTCTGTATTAAACTCAACCTTGAGAGAACAAAGTTCATAATCCCATTTTGTAATCCCAGCTAACCTTTTGGGGACCACAACATCACTGTACTATTGGGTTCAACAACACTAAAGGCCCGGGTATACAGCAGGCCTATATCACTTTCTGTGTTAGGCACTGTCTAACATGTGTTTCTCAAGTCCAGCCCAGTTTAACACACCATGTGATGAATAAGCCTCTGAAGCTAATATAGATGGTTGGGCCTTTAACCAAACAAAAAAGGTGAGTCAGCTGACTACTTGTTAATAGCTTGGGTACTAATCTAGCTTGAAACCTTGCATTATGTACTGCAAATATTGTCTTATTATGGTGATGATACACAGGGCAACTTTTTGAGCAATGTTGCTATCAATGGGCAACCAGGTGAAACACAAATAACCAGATAGAAATTTGTGTCCAAGCAACATTGGCCAAAAAAGGTTGTTCCGTGTATCACCAGCCTATTATGATAACCTGCTTGCAGTGTAGCTCTGAATGTCAGTATTTGATAAATGACTACATATAAGATTTTACAATATTTTACAGGTTTATATTACTGTTAGTTATTCATCTTTAGAAAGTTATAAGTAACTTGAGAGTGACTTCCCAATTAGTGCATTAAAACAGACACTGTAGAAATACAGTATATAAATACATCAGTTATCAGTTCATACCTGTTTCTTTGTCCTCGCTGCTACAGCTGCTACAGTATTATGGTTTTTGTGAGCATCCATCATACACAGATAACAAATGCACTGCTGGTCAGTATGGCAGTAGATTTCCAGTTGTTTATTATGTTTTGGGCAGATCATCTCCTGAAGTCGTCCAGTGGCATCTATCAGATTGTGTGTCTTACCTTTAAAGAAATTCTCATGTTGTTGGAGGTGATTTTGACAGTAAGAGTTCAGACACACCAGACAAGACTTGACGGCTTTGTGTTTTCTCACAGTACAGACGTCACACTCCACATCCTCAGGTCCAGCAGGAACAGCAGCTTGGAGTGTAGTCTTCTTCAGCTGCTCCACAACTTCAGTCAGCATGGTGTTTTTATTTAAAGCAGGTCTTGGACTGAAGGTCTGTCTGCATTGAGGACAGCTGTAGACTCTCTTCTTATCCTCCTGATCCCAGCAGTCTGTAATGCAAGTCATACAGAAACTGTGACCACAGGGAATGGTCACTGGATTCTTCAGGAGATCCAGACACACTGGACAGCTGAAATGGTCCTCGGAAAAACTGCTTTCGGCCATTTCACTGCATGTACAGATGGATTCAGAAACAAACAACAGCTCAACAGCACATACGTTTCACTTTCTCTGAACAACTGAAACAGTTTCCTGGTTAAAGAACCTTGTGCAAAATAGGCGTGTCTATAATGGGAAGCATAAGGAAGTTAACTGTTCTGGTTCCAGCTGCCAACTTTTTGATTTTTTTTTTTTTTTTTTTTTTTTTTGTTAATTACAGTGAAATCTACAGAACAGATATAAATAATATGTGAGAAATTTAGCAAAACAAAACTATAATTTTTTTTTAAACTTTATATAGGTTTTTTGTCTTTAGGCAGGCTTTTTAATGAATTCACACTTCTTGTTTCACACATACACCGTTTGCGGTGCGTATTTTTTCCGCACCGATGTTAACGGATTAGACCGTTCACACTGCACGCGGTAGCGGTTCGGCAGTGCGTTCCAGGAGCGGTGCGTCTGCAGCAGTGCAGCGATCGTTTCCGCACTGAGTTTATTTTTGCTGTGCTGCATGCGCTGCATTAAAGTGACAGCGCATTGTTCGCTGTAAAAATGCACATGGACTGACACGGACATGTGGTGATCACCAGGGCCGCATTAAGACCTCACTGGGCCCTGGGGCTATAACTTACTGCAGGGCCCCCATCACAAAAATTATATATATATATATAGTTTTAAATAGGATTTTTATTCTACCAATTTTTTCTTGCATTCAAATTTCATAATTAAAAAAAAAAACACTAGCCTAATAAAAACAAGCTGAAGACAGGTAAACAGTCATGACTTACAATAGAACGAAAAAAAAAAAAACGTAATTCAGTGATTTAGTCAAGGACAGTGAGTGATTTCTTTCTAATGTTTGTAATGTTTGACACAAATGGTAACAGCATCTAGGCTGCTTTAGAGGAATAGTTCACACAAATTCTTTTGCTGCTCTAAACCTGTATGGGTTTCCTTCTGCTTTTGAATGTGTATATATATATATATATATATATATATATATATATATATATATATATATATATATATATGTATGTATATGTATATGTATGAATGCAAAAAAATATAGTTGAAACCAATACTGGTAAACAAACAGTTGGTGGACCCCTCTTCATAGTATGAAAAAAACAAAACACTATTGGAGTCAGTGGGGACCAGAAATGTTGAGAAGAACAAAGAAATTCATACAGGTTTAGAGCAACTTGAGGGTGAGTACATGATGACAGTATTTTTATTTTTAGGTGAACTATCCCTTTAAAATCTCATCATATAATAACAAGATCTCATATAGCCTACTACTACACGTTTTACCTTACACAACGTTCATTTTTTAGACACAAATGACTGCGTTGACGAGGAGACATTCTGGCACGTAACTATGTGTTTGAACGTTTAAGTGCAAGGCGCGAAAAAGAAGTCAAGTGTAGTCAGGCTGTACGAGCAGGTGCGCGCTGTGAGCATCAGGCTGAAATCATCTTAACGCCCGCATTTGCCAAAATTAATTCTGCCTTGCTGCTTAATGTCTTTAAACAGTTAAATTTGTTTTAAACCACAACGCTTAATATGTATTTAAATAAAAGGCTTAGCCTACATCATGACGCGCAAAACGATTTACAAATTTCAACCAGGTTATCTCTCCACCTATAAGCGAATATACGTTGTTCAAACACAAAAAAGCAATAGGCTATACATCCAGCAAGTTTATAATCAAACTAAACTTAAATCTGTGGGAACGATGACGCTGTGTTTTCACCTGATCCGTGTGCCCGGTCCACTTGGTATTCCACAACTTTCACAGCATCATCAGCTTTAATTAAATAACCTAGATGGGGATTTGACTAACTCATGTTTTCCCCTCTCCTCATTTTTTCAGATAGCCCCCTTTGTTTTTAGAAAAGCTGACATTTGTACTTACTGAAGATAAATTCTATTGCGTACCATTTCCATATGGTGAGAGATGAATGCAGACATTAGGCGCAGCGATCACCTGAGATACGTGCACAGGTCGTTCAAAAGTAAAATAAAGAATAAATGCATTTGATTTGTAATTTGTAATTGATTGATTTGTAATAGCGCCAATATGTGGGGGGCGTGGTGGTGGGGCTTTGGCGATCGGCGCTACAGATGGCCAGTCAATCTACACCACAGCCAGTCACGGGCCCCTTCCTTGCTCGGGCCCTGGGGCTTCAGCCCCGCCTTGCCCAATGGTTAATGCGGCCTTGGTGATCACACTAGAGCCCTGCGCGGGACTGTTTTCTTAAACCCGCACCCGCCGGCTCCCGCTGAATTTCTGACCAGGACCGCCCGCTCCCGCAATCTGCTTGTTCCAATCCCGCCCGCGCCCGCAATGTTTGCACCCGCGGACTTTCTCTCAGAGCTTGTGAAAAATGCACACAAATACTCAGACTAAATATTCGTTCAAGTTAACGTATAGAATAAAAGGCTTTAAACATGATTAAGTTTAAATAAGGTTAAGTAATGCTAAACCAAAGCACCACACGTGACAAAAACATTGGATAGTTTAGCGTTATAAAACATTAACCATTAAAACAAAATCACAACCAGCGGCAACTCAGTTTAAACATCGGCTAGCCTACTGCATGATACACAGGCAACTAAACAAAAAGTTTATCTTTAACAAACAGTTTAAGTAAATAAGCCAAAGCACAATATGAAATAACTTTAACTTATTAAATAAACAAACACATAGAACTTAAACAGGCTAAACTTAAACAAATTAAATACAAAACGAAAAAATAATGATAATAATAATAATTAGAATGTCTCAAAAAAAAATCTCAGATTTCACATTCACAATAGCTTGTTAACTGGCTGTTGCAAAAAAAGAAAATAAATAATACTTACTAACTAACTAACTAAATAAATAAATACCGTAGCCTAATTAACAAATAAATCCCAGACCAGTGCGCCTTTCTTCCAAGATCCGCGAACATGCACTGAATGTCCTCTCTGGAGAATTAAAGCGAAAGTGATGAAAACGAGTGAGTATATGAACAAGTAAATGGCGGCGCAAACAGAAGACTACTCTAATGTTACGAGATCTTATCATTTCATTATGCGAATATTGTCATAACAACATGAGCGCTTAAAATGAAGAAAGTGGTCAACATAAGCTGGTTTGTTTACATTTCATATATCTGCGTTTATCTCCAATTTCTTTGTTTCAATTTCTTATTTTGAATGACGAATATATACTATTAATAGCTGCTGATATAGACAGCTAACGCTAAATCTTTTCACGTAGCCGCAGAACTCACGTTAGTTTGCAGTCGGCTGTAGTCTGTGCGGTGTGTTTAAGCACAACTTTTTACCGAGACGCTGCCGACGCGATGCGACAACACCGTCGCCTTTCGTAGCCGCTAATTATTTGAAGTCGGCTTGGTGTTTCCCGGTCCGGCATTTACACGCGAAATCCCACAGTTCCCAGCGGGTCTCCCGCGAAACTTTGTAACCGCCCACTGCCGCCCGCAGCAAAGGTAAAACCGCCCGCTCCCGCAAGATTTGCGTTGGGTCCCGCGGGTCCAATACAGCCCTCTAGATCACACCATAAATGCACATAAATAATTGTGTTTCACAGTCAACACGTGGCTTTTTAACTAGGTTTAAAACAAGGAAAAGTGCACTATTAAATAAACAAGGTAACATAATGCACTGTGGAGGTAGAAAAGAAAAGTTCTTTAAGACCCGCGGGATTGCTTTTAATAAGATGAAAGCAAAAGAAAGTCAGGAGAGCCGACTGTTTCTGTCTGTGGTAAGTTTTAATTTTAAATATTTGTGGTAGCCCAATTTCTATAAGAAAATGAAGCTATGCTGTGTTTAAATGTGTTGCAACTTGCATGAGCAACTTTATATACAAATCTAGAAGTCAAGTGCATTGAATAATACGTGGCTTATATGTATTGAGTTTAAAAGTGCATATGTCTATAAACGATTGTATTACTGTACTCTGATAAAAGAGGATCACAATGCTGAAAAAGCACGTATGGTTTTGAAATCAAAATAATGGATAAATGTTGTGTTTGTGGTAAACAGCTGCGGATCAGGAGCGGACTGCAAACGCGTCCTGTGTGAAAGCAAAATGAGTCCATGTTGCTTCTGCACCGCATACGTAACGCACAAGGACTGCATACGCACTGGAGACGGAGTATGTGTGAAACAGGCGTTACAGGTGACGTTAAAGCAATCCAGTTGGGTTTAGTAGATAAAAAAACTAAACAACATATATTATACATTTATTCTTTCATTCTTTTAGTCTTCATATCACTGTTATAGTGATACTTATGTACTATAACAGTTCTTGGTTTACATCTAGCTCAAGAGTGCCCAAACTTGGCCCTGGAGGGCTGGTGACCTGCAGAGTCCATATATATATATATATATATATATATATATATATATATATATATATATATATATATATATATATATTAGAAAAGCAGTGCATATGTATACACATACACTGCTTTTCTAATGGACTACTCACACTTTTGTGACATCATAGTGAAGAATTCCGTTCTGGCAGCTCTAAACTGCTGTTCTGACTCTTGTCTTCTGTTGGTGTGTTAGGAGTGAAAAGATCGAAAGCTACTTTCGTGACTTTCTGTGGATATTGACGACAAATACTGAATTCACTTGCAGCATTCAGTGTTCACAATGGCACTGTTTAGCAGCGTATTTAGACAGCTTTTTGAGCGTTTTGCTTACTTCTTGCGCAGAAGGGAGACACCTCAGATGGCACTGCACTGTACAGCGCAAGAACTGGCAGCAATAGAGAAACTTCCAGAGGCACCGTTGACGATGGCGGGAGAGAGTAAGGTCTTCGACTTCAATGCCAGGAAGTACAGGAAGAGACGCCGCCAGGTAAATGAGCTTGCACTGAAAGCAAATTAATATAGACCTAACTTTCACTCAGAAATTGCTAGTAAATTTCACAATTAATTACAAAGAAACTGCAAGTAACACACTGAATCAATATTCTATTTTGAAATACAAAGACTGAAATAGTATATTCTTGTAAAATGTATTGCAAGAATGTTTATTTACAACCTTGGAAAAAAAACCCAAAAAAAAAAAACGTTTTTTTACAGTATGAAGAGAAAAGGGAGGAAAAACAGGTGAAAAGAAAGGTGAAGAAAGAGAGAGAGAAGAATGACGGAGGAAGTCATAAAGACAAGGCTGAAAAAGAAAAAGAGACACTTAGCCTTGAAAAGATAAAGGAGAGAGGACATGTGCCACAGAAAAAAAGAGAGTCTGCCAAATTCAGAGAGATGCAGAGTCTCGAAAATTTGATGGAGGGAGAAAGTGAGCATAAAGAGGCTGGGGAAAAGAAAAAGAAGAGAAAACTGAAGGAACGGAAGGCCACTGAGCCAGATCCACTTCTTGTGGAGGAGCAAGCTCTAGTCAGTCCTCCAGTTAGATCTTCCTTCTTGAAGCCAATAGAGACAGAAATTCCAAAGCTTCCAAGTGTCTCTGAACACTTGTCTCTACCAGCTACTCGCTTCAAACCCCTGCCACCAGTGACCAAACCGGCCATGCATCCTCAAAAGCCAGCTCCTGCACCTGAGGAAGTGACCCTGCCAGGTACTCCTCTTCAAGTGGATCCTCCAAGTGTCTCTGAACACTTCACTCTATCAGCTGCTCGCTTCAAGCCCCTTCTGCCTGTGACCAAATGGCCCATGCATCCTCAAAATCCAGCGCCTGCACCTGAGGAAGTGACCCTGCCAGGTACTCCTCTTCAAGTGGATCCTCCAAAACAGTTGCCGGTTCCTCCGAGCCCCACTCCTGCACCTGATGAAGTTGTTGCTCTACAACTTTCTTCAACTAAAGTGTGTCCTCCCAGCCTGGTGAAGCCTCAGCCATCCACTTCTTCCCTGTTTGCGCCGCCTCCACAACTCATGCTCATTGACATTGAGGATGAGGAGAACAAGTATGTGGAGTACACAGGGAAGACCCTCCGGGCCTGTGACTTACATAAGTCTGAACGCCCCCGACTACTGGAGGCTGAGATTAATACAAGAATGCCTGCTTGGTTGGAGAGTGACATTGAGGTGCTGGAAGAAGTGTGGGCTAGTGAAGTGGTGGAGGTCCTGGGATTTGGAGAAGTGAAAGATGACTCCTATGAAATGCGAGACTCCAAGGCCATAGAAGGCCATTTGGATGAAGCCTCTCAGAAAAAGAAGGAGATGGATGAGCACATGATGAAGCTGTTCTGTGTAACCTCTCCTGAAGGTCCCAAGAATGAAACCCTGCATCATGTAAACATCCAGGAGGAGCCAAAGAGCAAAAAAAGAGTGCCACTTTTTCTGTTCACCTGGGCAGAAGAGAAGGCCAAGAAAAAGGAGGAGAATAAAATACGGAAGGAGAAGGAGCAAAGAGATAAAGAGTTGCTGCTTAAACGCTACAGGAATGACCCGAAACTGAAGCACTTGTTGATTAACAAGCACAACCACCACTACCGCTCCTCTGAATGAAGACCATTGTCCCTCTCCAAAAGATCCTCTTCACCTTTAACCTACTGCATAACCCTGTGTACAAATAAAAAAGCTGTGCAAAGTAAATACTGAAAGATGCATGCAAGTGTCCTGACTATTAAAACATAAAAAACACATTACACAGTAAATCTTTACACTTGATTTGAGTAAGAAGTAAGTTCACATGGTAAGTTGCAGTCAAGTTTATCATATTGTCTATGATGTGGATATTTTCAATACATCACCTGCCACTCTGTTTTTTTTTTTTTTTTGTCTCCTCCATTATAGGTCCCCTTTGTGGATTTTTGGAGCATTTCCTCCCTTAAAATACATACCATATGCTATTGTTGTTTATATTTATATTTATTTATAATGTATCTTTCAGAAGCAAAGACTGTTGCACATTCATGTTAAAGGTCATGTAAAACCATATTTGAAAGTAAACAATTTCAAATTGTTGAGGTAATGAGGAATATTAAAACTCAGAAATCTCTAATTTTATGTGATCATAATTATGATGAGGAAAACAGAAATATTCAAATACTCCTTCATGACACATTCCCCCAGTTTCACAGACCAGGCTTAAGCCTAATCCTAGACTAAAATGTAAGTCTGAGCTGTTTCAGCTGAAAGAAACTTGATCTGAAAATATATCAGTGCCTTTGTTTTGTCTTAGGATGCACCTCAGTATGTTTATGCAAATTACTTAAATGTCCTAACTGAACTTTGGCCTAATCCTGGCTTAGTCTAAGCCCTGTCTGTGAAACCTGGCCTTTATTTTTTATCTACTTAAAAATAAGACATGTTATGTCATGACTAAGCAAAAAATGCAAATAAATTACAAATACTAGACTCAACATTATATGTTTCCATACACAACAGAAAAAAGGTATAAAAGCTGGGGCAGTGCAGTACCTTTTGGGTACTAATATGTACGTTAATGTACCAGTATGGACTTTTTAAGTATATGTACCTTTTGAAGAGACACTGCCTTTTGAACATTTTTTTCTGTGAGTGAAGACTAAGTTGATCAATGTACAGTTGAAGTCAAAAGTTTACATACACCTTGCAGAATTTGCAAAATGTTAATTATTTTACCAAAATAAGAGGGATCATACAAAATACATGCTATTTTTTTTATTTAGTACTGACCTGACTAAGATATTTCACATAAAAGACGTTTACATATAGTCCACAAGAGAAAATAATAGTTCAGCAAATTATTTGGTTTTTAGCATTTTTGTGTATTGAACCCTTTCCAGCAATGACTATATGATTTTGAGATCCATCTTTTCACATTAAAGACAGCTGAGGGACTCCTATGCAATTATTACAGGTTCAGTTGTTGTTGTTGTTGTATATATATATATATATATATATATATATATATATATATATATATATATATATATATATATATATATATATATATACACATACATATATTGAATCCGTTGACTTTATATATATCTCAAAGTCAACAGAATTCAAGTACCCACTATTCAGGAGTGTAACTAATCAACACCACTAATCACGTGACCCAAGGACGCACGTAAGGCGGAAGTAAACCAGAGTGGATGTTCACAAAACATAAGAAGAGGAGATCAGATCGTTTTAATAAGATTATAGATGAGTCATACAAAACTTAATTATACCCCTCACATCAAGATAAAACATGATACAGTATAATGTGAATTATGCCAAGAAACAGCTGATCATGCGCTGCTACTTTGTCCCAAGTATGAACAGAAAAGAAATGACCTCCAAAGAGACCCGCACACTATATGATACAAAGAATGTACAATTTGAAATATATTAAATTCAAAACTAGGATCTGGTAAAATTATAAAGCCTGTTTTAAAAATATGAATAGATTGTAGACCGAAAGCACTTAACTCCAGCACAGGAGGTGGCGGCATGCGTCTAACAATTGGTTTACAACCCGTCAACAAACCCACAGAAGAAGTAGAGTAAAAACAAGAGTGGATGCACTCTGACTTACAGAAACATCTATGCTCGTGTAGCATTGAGTTGTTTACAGCAACCTCGAGAAGCAGTCTGATAATCAAGCAGGTTAACAGGTCAGAGATTAGCGCTTTTTTCAGTGTTTGTTGGAACTCAGCCGCTGTTGTTTAGAGACTTGAGAACAGTGTGTTGTGGTAATGTGCGCTATAAATGCGGTGAGAGGCCCAGTATTCACTGATGCTCTTGCGTATCACATGAGTTCATACACACATCCTGGAGTGTTTATCTGTGTTCACACCCGTCATGCGTTACTCCGGGATTACTTTAAGGCTTAGGGCGATATCATGTATATAATGATTGCAGTGCCATCAATGGGTGATACAGAAGAGTGAAACGGCGTTTTCCAGACAGCACTGGATATTACTGGATCACTGGTTCTGAATGAAGCTCTGCATGTGCGAACATGACTGACATTCAACTTCATACTTCGAGAAACAAGTACGCAGTTTACTGCTGATTGTATTTCGAGCAAGAAAAATATGAACTCAGAAAACCAACAGGATTCATTTTTCTGGATTTTCTAAAGAGTTACACAGCAAAATCCGCCAACATGAGGATCTTCAGGAGTTTGATGAAGGCTGCATCCGTCGCCAAACAAATCGACTTTTACTCCAGATTCTCACCTTCCCCTCTTTCTATGAAACAGTTCATAGATTTTGGTAAGTCTGCAATCAAATTGATACAGTTTAGTATAAGAATAAAACTAAACCACAAACAAACAGTCCCTTACAAAAAAGTGCCATTGAGGTGCTATTATCCATTACATATCCATGTTGGATATTCCATATTTTAAAAATGTCATTTTCATTTAGTTTAAGGTTTAAATAACCAGGCTTAAATAAACTTAACTTTAAACTTAACTATCAAACTATTATATCTGTGTAATACATTTATCCTTTTTTGTGATCTGGATAGAATCATTTCATGAGCAGAAAATGACTGGATGATGTTGTCATTGCTTTCTGCTCTCTGTACATTTTTGTTTCTGCAGGTTCAGAGAACGCATGTGCGAAAACGTCATTCACGTTTTTAAGACAGGAACTGCCTGTCAGGCTGGCAAATATTATGAAGGAGATTGATTTATTGCCTGACAACCTTCTGCGAACTCCTTCAGTGCACCTGGTGCAGAGCTGGTCAGTGTAAATGCATACATGTAGTCGTATTATTCTGATATGAGTGCATTTGTAGGCTTATTGGTTGTGTTGCATCTCTGCAGGTACATGCAAAGCTTCCAGGATATACTGGAGTTCAAGGACAGGGATATTGATGATGAAACGCTCATACAAGAGTAAGAGATTCTTCAGATACCTTCTAGTAGAGATCTTCTTGGGTCCTAAACATGGACTTTTTTCACACATACAACAAACTTTGTTGTTTTAGTTTCACAGATGCTGTGATTAAGATCCGAAACCGCCACAATGATGTGGTGCCCACCATGGCTCAAGGAGTGGTGGAATATAAGGAGACCTATGGGACCGACCCCGTTACCAGCCAAAACATTCAGTACTTCCTGGACCGGTTCTACATGAGCAGGATTTCAATCAGAATGCTCCTGAACCAGCACAGTGAGACCCACACACATCTAGTGCTCTGTGACTTTTATGAACAGCAGAAATGTAAAGTCAGATGAATGTGGCTTCTGGAATGTTCACTCATAATGTAGAATGATTTTGCAGGACTGACATGTTTACACATTTCACAGCAGCCAGTGTCCTGGATTTCTGAATCTGTCATTGATTGATTGATCGGTCACCCAGTAAACTTCGATCTGTGTTGTTCCACCACCAATAAGAGGATTGCATGTCAATAACAATGTCATTGTGTGTTTCCAGCTCTTCTGTTTGGGGGAAAAATACGTGACAATCCTGCTCATCCCAAACAGATCGGCAGCATTGACCCCAGCTGTTGTGTCACTGATGTAGTGAAAGGTGACTGTGATCTTTTTTTATAAGCATGTAGCAATAATTAAACATTTTATTAGTATGGTAATGACACTTAAGAAAATGTTCCCTCAAAATGTTCAATTCTCAGATTTTTTTTTTATTTATTTTTAATTTATAGTTTATATTTAAATTAAATTTAGTACAGCAAATGCTGCCATGATGGATACATTTTTAAATATATGAATATTGTTTTTTTTATACAGTAACTAATAAGAATCTCATAGGAAACTACACTGAGAACAGCCAGTTCACTTCCAGAACAAAAATGTACAGATAATGTCATCCAAGATGTTCATGTCATTCTTTCTTCAATCGTAAAGAAGTTATGATTCTTGAGGAAAACATTCAGGAATTTTTCTCCGTATAATGGACTTCTATGGTGCCTGCGAGTTTGAACTTCCAAAATGCAGCTTCAAAGGGCTCTAAATGATCCCAGCCAAGGGTCTTATCTAGCGAAAAGATTGGTTATTTTCTAAAAATGTACAATTTCTACATTTTTTAACCTCAAATGCTCGTCTTGTCTATTCTCTGCGATGCGTATGCGAACTGTGTGTAATCCGGGTCAATACATTTAGGGTATGTCGAAAGACTCCCATCTCATTTTCTTCTCCAACTTCAAAATTGTCCTACATCACTGCAAAAGTACAGAGTACCAAGTGTTTACAAATTGAACGTGCTAAGATCAAATGTCCTTTACAAAAAATGGTAAAACAGCGATGTAGGATAATTTTGAAGTTGGAGGAGAAAATGAGATGAGGGTTTTTTGACATACCCTAAGACAAGACAAGCGTTTGAGGTTTAAAAGTATAGAAATTTTACTTTTTTTTTTTTTTTTTTTTTTTTTTTTTTTTTTTTTTTTTGGAAATCAACCAATCGTTTTGCTAAATAAGACCCTTCCTCGGCTGGGATCATTTAGAGCCCTTTGAAGCTGCACTGACACTGCAATTTGGAAGTTTAAACACACGGGTGCCATAGAAGTCCACCATATAAAGAAAAACTCTGGAATGTTTTCCTCAAGAAACATAATTTCTTTACGACTGAAGAATAAAAGACACAAACACCTTAGATGATAAGGGGGTAAGTAAATTATCTGTACATTTTTGTTCTGGAAGTGAACTTATCCTTTAAAGGGGGAAATTAGATGTACTTTTACATGGTGTTTGCATATAAATGTGTTTTAGCAGTGTGTGGACGCAACCACCCTACAATGATAAAAATATAATTTTTTTTAGTTTCAAAAAACCTAAACAGTCTCAATTATCAAGCTGTTTAGATTTTCTGAGCAGTATGACATATTGCTCAGGTTCATCAGATGTCCATTTTCCACAAGTTGATATGATTTGTTAGGGTCTTAATGAGAAGTCTATAACACACTTTGGTTAAAATTTCTCAGTAATAGTATAAAAAAAAAAAAAAAAACTTTTTACCTGGTCAAAATCAACCCTTTTCAGAGCAAGCTGTTTTGGTGCATTTGCCTTTAAATGCTAAGGAGCTGTGCTCACCCTGCCCCTCTCTTCTGTGAGGTGACAAACCAGTATGTTTACTTTAGCCGCAAAACTTGCTAACTAGCACATTATTAGTAAAGGCGATTTGCAAGATGCATAAAAATCCTTATACTCACTTCTGCTGTAGGTGAGGCTGCATCACGAATGATTCACGTGAACATAGACGCATTTAGGTAGATCAGGGATCGGCGCATTTCCTTCAAAAATGAAAGTAACAAAAGTATTACATCCGACAACAAAAGACCTCAGTTGCTCAGTTGGAGACATGCTTGTCTTCCCCAGCACCAGAGTCGAAACAATGGCGGTCGGAGCGTTTACAGCTCACTTAGGGCGGGTTAAAGTAGGGCAGTCGTGTCAATCAAGTATCATGGGAGTAGCCTTGGTCTGTTTGATGTCTGGGGATATTATAAAGGTAAAAAAAAATACCACTGGGTGGATTTTTATCATTGTAGGGTGGTTGTGTACACACACTGCCAACACACATTTATGTTCAAACAACATGTAAAAGTGACTCTTGAATCCAATGACCCCTTTAATATATATATTTTTTTTATTTATTTATAATTTGGAGTTGAAATATAATCTAAATACCCTATCTGCCACTCAAAGCACATTAGAAACCATGTAACAATGCCTTGGCAAACAGTCAAAACACATTGGAATCACAACAGCAACTTTTGCCTTGACAAGCACTATTTATATTCTCTTCAGAATCTATAAAACATCTATTTTCCATAATATTTCAACTGTTTCCTATCTTTCAGATGCATATGAAAATGCTCGTAATCTTTGTGACCGGTATTATATGAACTCACCAGAGTTAGTACTGGAAGAATTTAATGGTAACTTTTCGCTGCACACACATTTACTTGAATTCAGTTTTGTGACTGAAAAATGATTAGTTAACCATCAGCATTACATGAAGTGTGACTGCTGATTCTTATGTGTTTCCTCTGCAGTTAAAGGATCCGATAAACCTGTTACTGTGGTTTATGTGCCATCCCATCTGTACCACATGGTGTTTGAGCTCTTTAAGGTGCTGTATACATTTCTCACTGCTGAACTATTTGTAGAGCATATTTGCTAAAAGCACTGAGTAAAGTGTAAATATTCAGTTTTGGATCATGATTTTGTGTCATTTGATGTACAGTAAATGGCTTTGCTCTTTTAGGTGAGCAGCCGTGTGCTGAGCTATAAATATGTTGTGTGACTCTTGCAGAATGCCATGCGCGCTACCATGGAACTTTATGAAGATGCCATGGAATATCCTCCAGTGCACGTGCGGATCGTCCTCGGCCATGAGGACCTGACTGTTAAGGTACAGATAGACCAACTGTTGTGGTAATGCCTAACCTCAACCACACAGCCAGTTTGATTAAAGGAGAAGTCCACTTCCAGAACAACAATTTACAAATAATTTACTCGCCCCCTTGTCATCCAAGATGTTCATGTCTTTCTTTCTTCAGTCATAAAGAAATTGTTTTTTGAGGAAAGCATTTCAGCATTTTTCTCCATATAATGGACTGATACGGTGCCCTGATTTTGAACTTCCAAAAGGCAGTTTAAATGCAGCTTCAAACGATCCCAAATGCAGCTGTAAATGATCCCAGCCAAGAAAGAAGGGTCTTATCTAGTGAAAGATCGGTTATTTTAATAAAAAATAATACAATTTAAATACTTTTTAATGCCAAATGCTTGTCTTGTCTTACTCCACCTGACTGTTTTTGTTCCGGTTCATGACTGAGGGTATGCCGAAAAACTCCCATCTCATGTTTTTCCTCAACTTTGAAATCGTCCTACATTGCTGTTTTACCTTTTTTGTTAAGGGTGTTTGATCTTCTTTGCATGTTCACTTTGCAAAGACTGGGTCGGTACTTCTGCAGCGATGTAGGATGATTTTGAAATGATTTTTGAAGTTGAGGGAGAAAATACGATTGGAGTTTTTCGACATACCCTAACTGTATTGAGTCAGAATACACAGAGTTCAGGGAGAGAAGGGCAAGATAAGTGTTTGCGATTAAAAAGTATTTAAAGTGTTTTTCTTTAATGAAAATAACCGATCATTTCACTAGATAAGACCCTTCTTCCTCGGCTGGGATCGTTTGAAGCCACATTTAAACTGCATTTTGGAACCATGTCAGTTCATTATATGGAGAAAAATGCTGAAATGTTTTCCTCAAAAAACATAACTGACGCAACTGAAAAACGAAACTGAAACGAAAGAAAGTCATGATCATCTTGGATGACAAGGGGGTGAGTACATTATATGTGAATCTTTGTTTTGGAAGTGGACTTCTCCTTTAATGTTACTTGTATTGCACACCATAAATCATGCAGTTCCTAAAATGAACATTCAGAAGTTTGCGGTCGCAATTTTACAGTTTTTATTGTTGTTTTTGATCATTTAAATGCAGCCAACCCCAAACTTTTGAAAGAAAACGCCCAATTCAATGTGAATCATTTTGTTGTGTTGTAGGTCAGTGATCGTGGAGGCGGAGTTCCGTTGAGGAAGATTGAAAGGTTGTTCACGTACACTTACTCCACTGCACCTCGTCCTCAGATGGACACGTCTCGAGCCACTCCTCTGGTCAGTATGTGACAGCTCTGAAATCTTAACATACTGTTCATTTTTAATGGTTAGAAATGGAACAGTTGTAGTAGCTGTTCTTTAGTGATTGGATTACATGCTGGTACAAATAGATGGCAAATTATGTGGCAAGTTGGAGCCTGCATTTCTTGATCTCTTTTTTTTTTTTTTACATTATTTCTGTTCCAACTTGTCTATCGGTAAAAATGTAAAAACCTGTTAAAGCACCCACAATATGTTTATTAACAGTATATCTATGCTATGTTGATGGCATGTCTTGTGGTCTCAGGCTGGTTACGGTTACGGGTTGCCCATCTCCAGACTTTATGCCAGATATTTTCAAGGTGATCTCCAGCTCTACTCCATGGAGGGATTCGGCACAGATGCTGTCATTTATATCAGAGTGAGTACCTCTGTCTGTAACCATAACTCTCTTAACCCTAAAAAATAATCTGGTTTTCATCCCCCCCATAAAATGTTTTTTTATTTATTTATTTTTTTTCCCATATCATCATCATTTGTATGAGGAAAGTTAAGTTTTTAGGACATATCAGATTTTTTTCCATTGACATTATGATGTTTTTTTTTTTAGGAAAGTGTCTCACTATTATTTATACAGTAATGCATATATATGTGTGTCTTTCAAAAGTTTAAGAGTTTGTTTTTTAAAAGACATTAATACTTGAATTCAATAAGAATGCATTAAATTGATTAAAGTAACAGTGAAGACTTGCATCGTTACAAAAAATATTCAAAACAAATGCCATTCACAAAAATATTAAGCAGCGCTGTTTTCAACAGTTTCAATAATAAATGTTTTTTGAGGAGCAAATGATTTCTGGATGATCATGTGACACTGAAATAATGCTAAAAATTCAGGCTTAACATCAGGAATAAATATATTTTAAAATATACGAATACAGAAAAGTTATTTTAAATTGTAATATTTCACAGTATTATGTTTTTTTTTTTTTTTTTTACGATAAGGTACATTAGTTAACATGAACAATACTTCTAAAGCATTTATTAATCTTAGTTAATGTTAATTTCATCATTTATTAATGCATTATTAAAATCGCAAGTTGTGTTAGTTAATATTAGTTAATGCGCTGTGAACTAACAATGAATGACTGTATTTTATTAATTAACATTAACAAAGATGAATAAATATTGTAATAAATGTTAATACATTAAGTAATGTTAACAAATGACACCTTATTTTAAAGTGCTACCAAGTTTTTAATTATATTTTGATCAAATAAATGCAGCCTTTGTGAACATCATAAACTTATTTAAAAAAAAAAAAACATTTCTCAAACTTTTGAACAATGGTGTAAAAAATATGAATCATTATTATTAAAACAATAATTACTGTTTTTATTTCTGGATTCCATTTATAATAAAGTGTTTTTTCTCCCTGAAGGCTTTGTCCACCGAGTCCATCGAGAGGCTTCCCGTTTACAACAAATCCGCCTGGAAGCATTACAATACCATCCATGAGGCAGATGACTGGTGCGTTCCCAGCAAAGAACCCAAGGACATGACCACCTTCCGCAGCTTCTAGTCTGATCTCAAAGCTTGTGTTGTGAATGTGCTCGCCCAGACTCCCTCTCACACCTTTCACCAATGCGTATACTTCAACAGACTGAATAAACAGTCTTACCCTCATTTATCCACCCCATGTAGATCAGGATAGAGGACAGAAGAGTACCAAAGAAGACTGGGGCTCAAAATGATATGTAAAAGAGCATGCTGAAATACATGTTTCTAGTATGTTCTCATGAAAACAACATTTTGAACTCTACCATGTGGTACCAGTATAAGAAGTTACCACAGGTGTTGCTAGTGCCATCGCATTCCAGATAGACAATTAGGCTGTTTTGTCTTTCTGGTGTATTATTTCTGAGTGTGAGCCAGTGTGTTTCATGACCTATTAATCTTACATTTGGATGTGTAAGCCAGTATATATTTATTTGTCTGCTATCATGAGACAGACTGAAGTTAGCGTTTCATGCATTTGTGAGCTATATCATATACACCAGCATAACCGGGACTTCACATTCCACGTACAGTAACGCGTTGTTTTCAGAGCCAGTCAGTTTTTTTTTTTTTTAAGAAAGTGTGAGAATATAGTGTAAAGAGTTTGAAAGTGTTAAATGCTTCACACCACTTGAAAATGTTCAGCTTCAACTAATAATTAACATTGCAGGCACTTAATGACAAAAAAGGAAGAAATGCATTTACGTGTGTGAATTGTCTGCTGCTTTTGACCAGTTTTGAACAAGTGTTCAGTAGTTTGAAACTCATCCTGTTTCAATAAAGCACTACCAGTACACTAGCAGTCTACTGCCCTCTACTGGAGACAGACTGTAACTGCAGACTCATGACAGAGGTATTGTACATATTATAACACTGTCAATGCTGCACCATAACTTAATTTCTTAAGTTATTAGTGTTTTTGTGATTTTTAGTGGATGTGCGAAGTCAGTTCACACAGGTTTCCTATATCAAAGATACATCTCTGTTAAGTACAATCACAATTCCACAAAGTATCAAAATGCTTTTTAGTGTACATTAGCGTTGGGAAAAGGAACCTTTTTAAACCTTTGAATCGAATTCAAATTTGTAAAATGATTCACTGTTTCAAAGCGCTCGAAACAACGCGCTGGTGACGCCTGCTGGTCTAGATCAGAGGACTCAAATTCAATTTCTGGAGGGCTGCAGCTCTGCAGAGTTTAGCTCCAACTCACACCTATTTGGAAGTTTCTAGTAATCCGGAAGAGCTTGATTAGGTGGATCAGGTGTGTTTGATTAGGGTTGGAGCTAAACTGTGCAGAGCTGTGGCCCTCCAGGAATTGAGTTTGAGACCACTGGTCTAAATGCACCAAAAACTCGGGCCAGACATGGATAAAACACCTTTCACACACCCACAGCAAATGTGTTACTGAAAGTATAATCTAAATATATGCAAAATAGGAAATCAAATACCAAATATTATGTTTCTGTATGTGTTCTTTTAGTAATTTTAAAGAGTTTGGGTATAAGACACTAAATACTCATCTTTTATACAAATGTCAATAAAACTATCTGCAAATCAAATGTATTAAAACTATTTTACCATAGAAATATGTTTTTAATGTTTATGACTGTTACAGATCCATCCGTGGTCCAATCCCCTTAAAACTTTACATGTGTGTTTAGAATCACCTGTCGCATGTGCTCAGGAGGTTTTGTGAAGTTTTGAGTTTTTGTAGTTTACAAAGACTTACAGGCCTTACAGGATTTTGGGTAAATTTGGGCAGGCCCCTTTTCTAAATGACCCAGTTATTGCTTCCCAAAGGGCAAATTTTAACATTTTTTGGATCATTTTTGGCCTAGAGAGTTAAGAGAATTGTACTGCAGTGTTTTTTCCCGATTGAGTGAAAACCTAGGTTCGCAAAAAGTTTTTTTTTTTCCCCATCTCATTTAACAAACAATTTGTTTGGCAGCAGTGATTCTGGAGGCAAAGTTGTCCGGAATAAAGAGTTCTATCGTATGATAGGAATACCGTGCGTATGTGCAAAAAAATATGTGCATATCGCCCCCAGTGTCTGATTTCTTTCAAATTTCTCTCAGACCTTTGGGGCCATGAGTTGAACAGGCCTACCGGGTTTCGTTCCAATTGGCTTCCGTTAACCTTGTCTAACAGGTGCTCAAACTTCATCGACCAATGGCGGCCATGTTTTTAGAGATACACAAATGTCCTTATAGACACTTGTAGCACTTCACACCAAGACAACGCACACTGTTTTTCATGTTGATGGGATGAACGGTTGCGCACTTATAGCCAGTGTTGCGTTTTTTTTTTCCTCTAATACCGCCACCAAGTGGCCAAGCTCTGATTTTTTTTCCTGTGACTTCAGGTTGGGCTCTTACAAAAGTGTGCTGAGTTTGTGCTGAATGATATCTCATTCCGTTCAGAAGTTACTAAAAGTGGCCCCGCCCCTTATGAACATTTTGGATCGAAAGTTACAAATTTTTGATTATTATTTATATTCACTCTCCAGAGAATCTTTCTGCACTGGTTTGGTTCTGATCGGGCAAATCTAGGACTAGTTCGCAAAAGTAGTTTTTTCAAAAAATCCCAAAAATTTTGCCTAAGGATTCCAACAACATAAGACACTCAAATCTACGACTGACGGTTTAGGAGTAATTTTCAAGCAATTTTGTACTTTTGATCGCTGTAGCGCCCCCATCAGGCCGATTGGGGCGAGCCTTGGTCACCTTGTAGGCGGTGTGAGTACTACCACCCCTCCAAGTTTCAAGTCTCTACGACTTACGGTTTGGTCTGCATGATCAGCTTTGTGTGGAGATTGCTGCTCTGTGACCATTCTAACAATTACAATAGAAACATGTTCACAAAGATCACCCCCTAGTGGTGAATGATTAAAATTTTGAAACACTTATGAGGTAATGGAGCAAATGATTCACAAAGGTTTCGAATCTTCACAAAACAGTGCTTCGAAAGCGCCCATCACTAGAGTGCCGCTGGATCTAAATTTTCTGGTTTTTAGTATGTGATTAAGCCACGATTGAACAGGTTTTCTCCATTTTTACTATTTGAAAATAGTTCTAGTGTGACGGGAACCACATTTTGGACTAAACACACACAGTCTTTTTCTTTTACAAGAGGTGAAAGCATTTATTTTGCAGCTTATGCACTTTGTACCAGATAGAAAGCTTGATTTTTGTCAGTTTAAAATCATCTATTTTACAAGGTAGAAAAATATAACCACAGGACACAGAATCACGATGACATGAGCACAGGTGGCGTCTCTTTTAAAACGACGCTTACAATCAGATGATAATCCAGTACTTAAATTCATTACACCCTCTGTTAGTCAGATACAATTTGGGCCATGGCCACTAATAAATCTATGCTACACTTTGTAACAATTATGTATTAGTGAGCCATATCCATAATATAAAAGCAGTAACCGTCCAAATAAAAACAACAAACGAGATGTACAAACACCTTTCACTTTGAGTTTCACTCTCTGCTTTTCAGAATTAGCAAAATGGTTTTAACCAACAAGCTATTCTACTTAGTAGAAAATGTGTACAAAAGTTAACATCTCTTCCTTAAAGCTATGCTAGTAGTGTGTATAAAATTTTCATTTGTACATTTATAAACCATGTTCCCCTTTGTTTCAGTAAAAATATAGTGCTCAATATCACTCGACTGTACAAGGATCCAGCAAAATAACCTGCTTAGCACCACAGGCTGCAGAAGTACTCCTAAAATACAATATGAATTTTTTTAAAAGCACTATTCGTGCCACAATATTAGTGGCAAAGTTAGGCATCTAAATATTTGTATATCCCTTAGCAAGTTTCTTTTATAGCCCCTACAGTGGTATCATAAAATACAATTAAAACATAAAAGTTTTGGTCTGCTATGAACTGGACAGCCATATCATTTTCTTACAAGCTTGTCTCTCACTCAGAACACTGCAAAAATTATTTTCTTAATCAGTATTTTGTCTTGTTTTCCAGTAAAATGATCTAAACGTTCTTAAGTTGGACATTTGATAATTTGCTTTCAGAAGATGTATCTTAAATGCAATTTCTTCATTGGAAATTTAAGCTTTTAGCACAAATAACAAAAATTGTGTACATCCTCTAAAAATCTGAATATGTAACTTATTTTTTCTTATGCAATTACATTTATCTTGTTTTAGGGTTGTTGAGATTTTACTGAAAAAAAAAAAAAGTTAAAATACTGATTTAAAAAATATATATCATTTCTTTTTACAGTGAAGGCAACAGGCCCAAAGATGGGTACAGTCTGTAAACACTTTTCTTAGTAAATTCACTACCTGTAGATGAACAGTATATTTCTGCTCATATTTGTGCTGCACAGACTGAAGTGAAAAAGTAAAATGTAGTCTTGTATAAAGCAGCTTCATTAGTGTTTCAGCATGACCGTCTGACTGTTATTATTGAGTTACTGACCGTATTCATCCACATTCATTCATAGCAACTCCACTAAAAAGGCTCATGTGTGTAGGAGGGAGTGGTAACAGTCTCGCTGGAGTGTGTCAAGACTCAAAGTGTAAAGATGAAGAAAATAAGAAAATGTAATGTGCTGAACATCATCAGCACATGGAGTCAGTGCTGGCAGGCAGCCGTCCGCTGCGTCTCGCCTCTTTCTCACGTTTTTCCCGCTGTTTCTCCATCTTCTCTTGTGCTTTTTTCATCTCCTTCAGTTTCTTCTTGATGATGGCTCGGTCATTCTGACTGGACACACCCAGAGCCTGTGAAGATGATTTCAAATCAACTTAAGCACAAGTGTGTCAACAGCAGATAACTGAAAATAGTCCGTCATTGACAGATTTTTTTTTTAATCAGTGACGGAAAAATCTAAAGGCCATTCGTAATTTGGACAGATTACACTGTAATTGTAGCTGTAATTCCCGCTTCTGTCCAGTTGGTGGCAAGTGCGCTCCAGTCTGGCAGCAGCGTTGCCAACTTAGCGACTTTGTCGTTAGATTTAGCGACTTTTCAGTCCCCCATAGCGACTTTGTTTTTTCAAAAAAGCGCCTAGCAACAAACCTAGCGACTTCCTGGACAAACCTTGTTTAGTTTCTATGGCTCTCCGGTACTGACGTGTGAGCACGAGGTCGTGTTTTCCCATCTCGCACGCACCTATCACTCTCTCTCTAGCTGCGTCTGCTCTGTTCAGCGAGCGGCACAAGAGCAGTGCTTTCAGTTATAAAAAAAAAAAAATACTCTGTTGCTTCTGACTATTTTACATGCAAGTGTAAAGCCAAAATCACAGCACAGCCAATGTCAAAATCGTATGTGTATTTGATTTCATTAGAGAATGTCGTGATTATGAATCAAGATTTTAGTGTAGATTAATATCTTTGTCTTTGAGAGCTGGCAATGTAGTCTTAATGCCTTTCAGTCAATATTTCATATTCATCCCGTTGTCTGACAGCAAAAACATTAAAATATATATCAATATCTCTATGAAATATATCAATGAAAACAGCTTTATTGAGAATTTGGCTGCATTAAAATGCAATATGTGAGCCCAGAGAGGCAAAACGGTACGGCGCACTGACGTCATGAATATGCTAATTAGTATGTGGCGTCATCTAGCAACATTTGGCAACTTTTCAAGCAGGGTTTAGCTACTTTCCACTGAAAAAAGTTGGCAACACTGGGCAGCAGAGCAGGGGATCCAGAACAAAAACGAAACTGTCACGAATGTTTTGCTGTGCGTTTGATTACAAACAGTAGGAGGAAGTAGGAGGAAACAATGAGATTGAGTTTTTCGGCCTACCCTACCTTTTTGAACCGAAGTACACAGAAGAGGAACTAACCGCATGTGACCTTTCCAACGTGTTTCCATAATGAACATGTACGCGCATTGCAGAGCTAGTGCAAAAGCATTTGTGGTTAAAAAGTATCAAATTTTTTTTTGTAGTCTTTTTTTAGAAAACGATAGATTCTTATTTCTCTGCTGGGATCGCATAAAGCCTTTTGAAGCTGTGGTGAAACTGCAATTTGGACCCTCAACCCATTGGCCACCACTGAAGTCCATTATATGGAGAAAAATCCCACATTTTCTATAAGACTGCGCTTGCAGTTTAGTTTCACTACCCCTCTTTTGGTATGTAATGAGAGTGATGGAGAGTGAGTCATTAATAAATGGTTCTATTTTCCATTTATTAATAGTTTTATTTTCACACTGGTGTAACAAATAAGTCCGGACCAACTGTGTTTAAATACACCAATTATTGTAATTGGTACAAATAAATATGTGATTACAGAACATTCTTATTAAAGAGTTAATTCACTTCCAGAATAAAAATGTCCTGATAATTTACTCACCCCAATATCATCCAAGATGTTCATGTCTTTCTTTCTTCAGTCGAAAAGAAATCCCATAATTTCTCTCCATATAGTGGATTTCAAAGGGGATCAGTGGGTTGAAGGTCCAAAATGTAGTTTAAATGTAGCTTCAAAGGGCTCTACACGATCCCAGACGAGGCAAAAGGGTCTTATCTAGTGAAACGATCAGTCATTTTACATTATATATATATATATATATATGCTTGTCTTGCACTCATTACATGTGGAAAGGTCACGCGTGAAATAGCAAATGTACAAATAAAGTCAAACACCCTTTGAAAAAAAAAAAAAAAAAAAAAAAAGGTAAAACAATGATGTTGGACGATTTTGAAGTTAGAGGAGAAAATGAGATGGAGTGTTTCGCCCTACCTTTCTTAACCGAAGAAACGAAACCGCACGTGACCTTTCCAACGTGATTACGTAATGCGTGAAGTCATAGACACGCATTGCAGGGCTAGTGCAAGATGAACATTTGTGGTTAAACAGTATATAAATGTTTATTTTTTTTAAGGAAATGGCCAATGGTTTTGCTAGATAAGACCTTTATTCCTCAGCTGGGATCATGTAGAGCCCTTTGAAGCTGCATTTAAGCTGCAATTTGGACCTTCAACCCATTGATCTCCATCGAAATCCACTATATGGAGAAAAATCCTGTAATGTTTTCCTCACAAACCTTCAATTCTTTTCGACCGAAGAAAGAAAGACATGAACATCTTGGATGACATGGGGGTGAGTAGATGTGTGAACTAGTGAACTAATCATTTAAATGTGAGATTAGAAATAGTTCTCTTCAAAATATATGCATCTATGAGTGCACAGCCTGCTCACCTTCAGTCTGTCACTGTCCAGGTTGAGGAGCTGCTGTCCATCGATGGCCTGTGTGCTGAACTCTGGTGTGTATTGATCCATATTCATACCCATCAGCCAATGACACACCTGCTGGGACGTCCAATCAGAGACAGGACGGTTCTGCCAATGATATTCCTTCCCTCCAGGACAAGGCTCCTCATCCAGCATCTAATACACACACCCACACAGTATCATCCAGATGAATCTCACAGAATCATTTTTAGAAATACACTTTTTGGTACTGTAGAATATAATAAAGATGAAAGAATGAATTTGAGATGATTTGTGTTCACAGAACTTATTTTGGATGGAGTGAATGTTATCTGACACAACATTGTGCATGCATCTGATCCTCTCCGTCATGCAAAACAAACACTACTGAGAACAGCCACATGAAAACAAACAGGGAACGCCATCAGCACACGCATGCAGTGCTTCGAACTAAAAATAACTACAATACAGGAACTACACGAACGAAGGGGCGGGAGGCACGAGACAATACTTGACCTTTCAGACGGCCACAGGAAGCCCATGCAAACGAACAGCGGTGAGAGCATCATGTTTGATCTGCACTCACCTCGCTGGAGGAGAAGGTTAACGTATGAGAACGGCCTGATAGGTTGGGCTCCACCACCAGCCCACAAAAATCTGAAGCAGGACTGCTGGGGTTCGAATCATCTAGCACTGACAAACTCTGGAACGGGCACAGAGAGCAGGATTTGATATATAAACAAAGATTGGAGGAGTTTAAGCTATTTACACTATAAGAATGAGCCAAGAACTTGTCAGCGGGTGTGACATCATCGACAGTCCTACAAAATGAAATGAGTATAGAAAAACTACAAGTGTCAGACCGATACACTGAACCGGCTAATTACTCAGCAAACATTTGGGTAAAATCTACTGCAAGTAGACATTATCTGTTTCAAATATTTTGAGTTATAGGAAATATTCATTATTTAAAGGTTTTGACAGTGGTTTTTGATGCACATTTTAAAAATCGGTTTGATTCTAATTCACAAGCTCTTGATTCGATCCGATTTTGATCTCGATTCATTTGGTTATATGGGCCATTCTACAGAATTGGTGCAAACTGCTGTCCCACAACCAAAAACCACATTTAAAAAGCAGTCAGGTAATTTACTTTTTAGATGTTTACTAAGATCATTTTATCTATTGAAGCCCACAATTATATTTAAAATATCCAAATATATATACAATATATATATTATATATATATATATATATATATATATATATATATGTCCCGAACTCTAACCCCTAAAAAATCTTTTTGATGGTTTATAAATAGTTAAAAGTTCAAAGATTTATTTTTTATTTTGTTTCTAAATTGTGAAACTATGTAAAGAAATCTGTCTGATTAAATTTGGAGTTCGAATGAAACCAATCTTTTTATAAAATCTCGGAGCCCATTTTTGGAATACTTTAAGGATGCAGGTTCTAGATAAAATGTGCTTTTTCTTTTTTTCTCTTCTTCTTCTTGCTTGTTTAGATGTTTATTTGTGTGCTTATATTATTGTGACTATATTATGTTTATAGGAATGTGGGCATTTAATATGCTCACTTATTTGTGAATGTTTTATTTATTATTATTATTATTATTATTATTATTGTATTTTTATTTTTTTTTCTACTTTGGTGCCTTGAGATGCTTGTGCTTTTCTTTAATTAAAAAAAAAAAAAAAAAAAAAAGTCACAACCAAAACAGTACATGTTTTAGTCCATTGGCTGAGACTGATTTTAACTACACCCCTACATTTATGATTAGGAAATATTCATGTGTCTCTCTCTCTCATAGCTACATGGTGAGTAAACTGGCTCCCATAATTTCTGAGGTAAATGTGTTCAAAAGAATGAAAAACCAGTGTGTAACTTTAAAGAACGTCACTACCAAACACCATTTTTCTATAATTAAACATATTTTTGGGAGTTATTCCATAACATTTAGGATTTATATGTGTACAACTGTTCAGAACTGTGCTAGCTAACCATGTGCTGATTAGCCACTTTGCGTCAGGTTCAAAAGTATTGACACTGACATCTTTGTTTTTTGGGTGTTATCCCATAAAATTGTTACTATCAAAACTTCACCAAATGTTTCTGTAGTGATATTTTTATGGGATAATTTTAGGATGTCATTGATTTATTGGGTGTTATCCCATGAAACTGTCACTACCGTAACATGTCATCATTGATTCGTGACAAAAGGGTTCTTTTTTTGGGGAAATAAACCATTTTTTTTAGTATTTCAGTATGTTTTAGTAGTGTTTTAGTATGCAAGTTAAAATTCTGTAATGTGATGTGGTCGCTACCAAAACATTTCTACCGAAAATGTGCTGTCACTAACGAAACATGGAATGTTTTGTCAAAAATAAAGTATACTGAATTATCAACTAAGATGTTATGATGGTGTTTGGTTTAATGTATATTTGAACTAACGGATCCTTAGGTATGAAATCAGTATGATCAAATTTTTTGATTCAAAATACAACAAATCTCATAAATCACACCTGAAATACTGTTAAAACTCTAATTGTTTTTGAACCTCTGAAAACATTTTAATAGACTAGGAAAAAAAAAAAAAAAAAGATTTATAAGGCTGATGTAAGCATAATCTTAATAGGTCAATATAACCCTTCTTATTTAATTGTATATTATTGTGTTTCGGTAGTGACAAATTTGGGGAGAGGACAAATATTCCAAAACTTTCTGAAAATACAACATGAGAATTAACAGCACAATTACTAGAAATGTGTACCTTGAATATTATACAATTAGTAAACACAAAATTTGTGGTTTCAGGACATTTTTTCAAAGTTGTTTCCAACTGTGACTGCACCAATACTGTAGAATGGCCCATATACAGTATCAGCTACAAAAAAATCTTTCAACCAATGCTCTAAAGTTTACAGGAAACTGTGTTTTGTTTGTCATTTAATTTTGTTATATTTATTGTATAGTACTCAGAGTAAATGGTAAATACACTTAAAAATATATAAGTAAAAAAAAAAAAAAAAGTAAATATAGGATATTTGTACATGCAAAATAAAAATTAAATCTACTCAATTTTTTTGTATCGGATTTACTATTAAATTACTATTGCATTGCATAAAGATTTTGATTATATTTACTCAATTTTATTTAAAAGATTAATTAATTCAATTATTTGAATCTACTTATTTTTTTTAGTTACATTTACTTGATTCTTAAAGTATATTTCAATGGTTTCACAACTTTAAAATTTACTTAATATTTCTCAGTGTAAAAATGTTTCACCAAAAAAATTGAGTAGATCAAAGTAAAAGTTTTTACAGTGCATGTTGGTGCATTACGATAATATTAAAGGTTAAAATTATTAAGTCTAAACTATAAAATTACATTATACTATATATTGTTAGATATAATAATTAACACTGAAATAAGAGCAAGTTGTTGATATGGGTTCATCAAAATGAAGGTCAATTTCAATAGTGTAATTAAAAATGTCAAGCCAGCCCTATTAATATTGCATTATATTGGGTATTTGTTTCTAACTTATATCGGTCAACCACCACCTATCTACAACTACTCTTTAGCAACAGCTACAACATACTGTAACAGCACAAGACACAGAAACATACTAAACTCAACCCGATCTCACATGAAAACGCAACTATTTTACGAGGTAGAGATTTCGTATGAATTTGTATGATGTGAAACTAGTACAAATTTTTCTAGTGCTGAGCAACGATTAATCACGATTAATCGCATCCAAAATAAAAGTTTTTATTGTTTATATAATATATGTGTGTGTGCTGTGTATATTAATTATGTATAGATAAAGACACACATACAGTATATATGTTGAAAATATTTGCATGTATATAAATACATGTACACACATGTATTATGTACACAAAAACTTTTATTTGGGATATGATTAATCGCAATTAATTGTTGCCCAGCACTAATTTTTACATACTTTAAACCCAACCATCACTAGGGCGCAAGCAGATTGTACAAAAACATACGAATGAGATGTTATGTAAAATAGTTGTGAATTGCCAGGAGACTGTGTTGACTAAACCATATAAGCAGTGTAATGCATCTACATGTTGATCTGAAAATAAAAGCCTGTATTTGAATGCAGAAAAAAATAATCACTTGGAAAAAAAAAAAAGGAGTGAGTGTACAAATCAAATCTGATTAAATCAGAAGCAGCATCATGCATCTAGTGCACTGCATTCAACAAAACTAATGTGATTCTACACACATTAAAGCTCGACACATTAGGTTTGACATTTAGCTAGAATTTCACTACATTTCTAGATTAAATCTGACATCTATGAGCGTTTATAAGAGAAAATATACTGTACCAAATCTAAGGAGCGACTGAACAGAGAAGACCAGGAGAGGTTTGTCTGTTCGGGGAGAGGGGTTAATAATGACATCACTGTCCCAAACCTTTACCAAGCACGCTTCAGCTGGAGCTGATGAAACGGAAAGGGTTCAAAGAGCTGCTGAATTCATTTTCTGACACATGGACCGAGTCTATTTGGCACAAGTCTGATGAATGATCGCATACGTATGGCTGCAGGCCTCAACCCAGAACATTTCGACGCTGCTTCCTCCTTGGCAACTCACAATTACAAACAAACTAACCAAGACCAGCTGGATTCCAGATATTTGTTGTGTTTGTTATTTAGTTTTGTCGCGTGTTTGGCAGAAAGATAGTTTGTTCTCGCATTTGACTCACTTTAACTAGAAATGATCAGCATTAGATAAGAATTCCATAAATACACAACTGTTTAAAACTTTGGCATCAGTAAGAAAAAAAAAATTAATGCTTTTATTCAGCAAGGATGCATTAAATGATTCAAAAGTGACAGTAAAGACTTTCACATTGTTACCAAAAATGTTCTTTTTCAAATAAATTGTTCTTATGAACTTTTTTTTTTTTAAAGAAGAAACTGTTTTAAACAGTGACAGTAATTAGAAATGTTTCTTGAGCATCAAATCAGCCTATTAGAATGATTTCTGAAGGATCATGTGACACTGAAGACTGGTGTAATGATGCTGAAAATTCAGCTTTGCATCACAGGATTAAATTATATTTTAAAATATATTAAAATATAAAAGTGATTTTAAATTGTAATATACTGTTTCTACTGTATTTCTGATCAAATGGTATTTTCATAAAAAAAAAACAAAAAAAAACAATTCAAATACTTTTTAACCTCAAATACTTGTCTTGTCTTACTCTGCCTGAACTGTGTATTCTGGTCCAAGACAGTGTATGTCGAAAAAATCTTATTTTCTCCCTCAACTTCAAAAATCATCATTTCAAAATCATCCTACATCACTGCAGAAGTACCGACCCAGTCTTTGCAAAGTGAACATGCAAAGAAGATCAAACACCCTTAACAAAAAAGGTAAAACAGCGATATAGGACTATTTTGAAGTTGAGGGAGAATGTGAGGTGGGAGTTTTTTGACATACCCTAACTGTCTTGAGTCAGAATACACAGAGTTCAGGCAGAGCAAGACAAGACGAACGTTTGACATTAAAAAAAAAGTATATAAGTTGTATTATTTACATTAAAATAACTGATCGTTTCGCTAGATAAGACTCTTCTTCCTCAGCTGGGATCATTTACAACTGCATTCGGGATCACCGCATTTAAAGTGCATTTTGGAATTTCAAAATCGGGGCACCATATCAGTCCATCATATGGAGAAAAATCCTGAAATGTTTTCCTCAAAAAACTATTTCTTTACAACTGAAGAAAGAAAGACATGAACATCTTGGATGACAAGGGGGTGAGAACATTATCTGTAAATTGTTCTGGAAGTGGACTTCTCCTTTAAGAGTAACATAAATGACAACATACTGTCAGAATTCACATTCTGCATATTAAGATGTGAATAAAGTTGTTCTCATTCATACTCATACATACAAGTCAATTCATGGTTGAGTTTTGAAGATCTATAATCGTTCTGGATTAGTTTTAATTTGTGAAGGAGAATCAATCCTTGAGCAGAACTGCTCTGTGAAAGAAGTAGTTGTCACCTTGTTTTTGGAGTTGTGGCTATGTTCGCTGGCATCTGCAGTGGTGTGTGGGAGACTGCTGGACGAGGATGACGGCTCTCTGTCTCGCTCTTTGTCTTTCTCTCCAAACCAGGAAAAGGGCATGCAGGTGGGGATGGAGGTCATGGACTCCGAAGGGGAGACTCGGACCCCTGACTCCTCCAGTAACTCCGCTGAACCCCTACAACACAAGATGTTGAGATATGAGGAGAGAAAATACAAGCTCTGTGTTCTAAAAGGAAAGACAGATGCATTTTACCAGGCTTTAGAAACTTATTCCAATGCCAACATTTTATATTTGTTCAGCTGGATCTGTTAATACACGTGACTTTGACTAATCTATGACAAAGCTTGCCTTCAACTTCAGCTTACAATGAGTAAAAGGGAAAAAGTACACAGGAGTGCATATGTGGTTCCTAACAGAGGACCAGACTGTGGAAAAGAGCTTTTACACTGTTTTAATGATTTACACTGAAAGCTAACGTCAAAAGGATTTGGATCCATATCAAATGTGGAGTGTGTGTGTGTACCTGGTATTCGCTACATTATGAGGATCAAACGTCCCCACAAGCCTAGTAGTACCAGTCAATTTTGACCTTGAGGGGACATTTTTTGGTCCTCATGAGGAAACAAGCTTATAAATCATATAGCATGAAGTTTCTGAAATTCTGAAAATGTTTTCTGTGAGGGGTAGGTTTAGGTGTAGGGATAGGTTAAAAGGATAGAAAATAGTTTGTACAGTAGAAAAACCATTATATCCATGGAATGTCTCCATAAAACACTGAAACCCAACATGTTCATGTGTACCTGCTGTCCAGTGATGCCCTTGTAGCTTCTTTGCTTATTTTTTTCCCCTTTCCTCCTGATTTCCTTAAACCACTATCAGAAACAACACAGTTAAGAAAACACATTAAATACACACAATACATGAACAAAGCAAAATAAGCTCACCGTGAATCATTAGATTCTCATTTACTGGTATAAAAAAATGCTATGGAGAAAGGTGTGGAATTTTGCTCTTACCCAAAATCTGGGAATCTTCTTTTGGTTTTTCCAGCTGCATCATTAGATTCGTCTGAAAAAAATAATTGCATTAGAATACAAATGCAGACAAACATCTGATGGCCACGCTAACATGAATTGATTAGCACTTCATTTGTATCAAAAAATGTTATTAAGCAACAAAACTATATTTGAGTGTTCATTGTAAAAATCTCCATTCAACTAGGATCCTAAATCTAGTTACCTTTGACCTCTTTGCCCTTGCCTTTGGACTCTCTCTTCTTTACATTTCGTAGGAAGCTGGAGGGGGAGGAGTCTTTAGGGGAGGAGAGGGCGGAGCCTTGAGAATCCCTCTGCACTGATTGGCTGCTGCCCATAACAGAACCTTCATCCTTCGGGTGGTTTGCAGGGGAAGATGTGACGACTGGCAGGGACAAACTCTCCTGGATTGATCTCCTACGAGGCGGTGGAGAATCAGGACTCACGGACTGACTATCATCATCACCCTAAAAAAAACAGACAAGTGCATCCAATGTCAAAAACAATGTTAGTGTCCAGAACTGACGTACTGAATTTTTTACAGCAGTCAATTGCTTATAAATTTCTTAAGCTCTGTGCAACCTGTGCACTTCTTGCTGGGGAGCTGAGCGTTTCTTTGAGTTTATTGCGGGACGGTGGCCGTTTGGATCTCTGGGCCAGCTGGGCCTTTGCGCGATGGGCGCTGGTGTCCAAACGCTCTGTCTCAGGAACCATCTCACTCCAGTCCGCTCCTAGAGAACAATTCATGGTTAGTTGACTGAGAGATCCTCCAATTGTGTGAATTACTGCTCATATTTAAATTGGTCAAGTCAGTTAGTTGTAGTCACAACAGAAAACTGCTTGGTTTAAAAGTGACTTCTACGTGAACAGCGTTTCATAGATCTCTATGTTACTGACTACCTGATAGTGGACCAACTGGAGACTTAACTACCTGCTTTCTCTCAGGCCTACTCAAACACGGGCCATGTTAGTTTACTTCAGGCCATGTTTTATTGGTTATTTTCATTCGCCATTGTTAGTTTTAACAAGGGTGGTACTTTTATTTGCTGGGTTTAGTTTCTGCATCTAATGAAACAGCATCAGCAAACACTATTGCATAATTCTTGGAGCAGGCATACAGTTGAGGTCAAAAGTTTACATAGACCTTGCAGATTGTGCAAAATGTTAATTATTTTACCAAAATAATAGGCATCATATTTTGTGGATGTTATTTTTCATTTAGTACTGACCCGAGTAAGATATTTCACCTAAAAGATGTTTACATATAGTCCACAAGAGAAAATCATAGTTGAATTTATAAAAATGACCCCATTCAAAAGTTTAGTGATTCTTAATACTGCATCGTTACCTGAATGATCCACAGCTGTGTTTTTTTGTTTAGTGATAGTTGTTCATGTGTCCCATGTTTGTCCTGAACAGTTAAACTGCCCGCTGTTCTTCAGAAAAATCCTTCAGGTCCCACAAATTCTTTGGTTTTTCAGCATTTTTGTGTTTTTGAACCCTTTCCAACAATGACTGTATGATTTTGAGATCCATCTTTTCACACTGAGGACAACTGAGGGACTCATATGCAACTATTACAGAAGCTTCAAACGCTCACTGATGCACTCACTGCTCACTGAGAGATGTAAACTTTTGAACAGAATGAAGATGTGTATATTTTCCTTGTTTTGCCTAAGTATCATATTTTCTTCATTTAATACTGCCCTTCAAAAGCTACAGAAGATACTTACATGTCTTCCAGAAGACAAAATTAGTTAAATTTACCCTGATCTTTAAAGTTTTCACCCCCTGGCTCTTAATGCATGGTTTTTCCTTTAGGAGCATCAGTGAGTGTTTGAACCTTCTGTAATAGTTGTATACGAGTCCCTCAGTTGTCCTCAGTGTGAAATGATGGATCTCATACAATCATACAGTCAAAGTAGAAAAGGTTCAAAATACACAAAAATGCTGAAAAACCAAAGAATTTGTGGGACCTGAAGGATTTTTCTGAATAAGATCAACTGTCCAGGACAAACAAGGGACTCATTAACTATCACTAAAAAAACAAAACAAAGCAAACAAACAAACAAAAACACAGCTGTGGATCATTCAGGTAACAACTCAGTACTAAGAATCAAGCGCATGCCAACTTTTGAATTGGGCAATTTTTATAAATTCAACTAATATTTTCTCTTGTGGACTAAATGAAGAGTTCAAGATGCAAAACCAGCTAAAAGCCATCTCGGTCAAAAATGAGATAATGATACTGAGTGAATGCTCTCGACACATATTATACGTCCATCAAATACTTTTACTTCAAACTCACAAAATTCCAGCCTCAGCCCAATCAGAAGTGCCAGTACTTACATAGAAACCTATACAAAGTAGCCAGAAAGAAATGCTCATTTTAAAGAAGCACGTCAGATGGATTTAGCTGGTTTTGAATCTGAACTTTTCATATGTAAACGTCTTTTAGGTGAAATATCTTTTTTGTATTACCCCTTTTATTTTGGTTAAATAACATTTTGAAGATTCTGCAAGGTGTACGTAAACTTTTGACCTCAACTGTATGCAACCAGACCTTGGGCTTAACTATTTTATATATGAAAAGTCAACTGCATGCTTATTTAGCATAATTATGTATATTTTCCATGTTGCTGTTCCTCTCTGCAGCAGTTTTTATGTTTCTGACTGTTTTTGACTGTTTTTCACATTATATAATTCCAGTCTGAGCTCAGCATGACCTCACAATCAATTAATCCTTCTTGGATTTAGACAGCCATTAAAAATCATCCAGAGGTTTAACTCACCCAGCAGAATTGAATCTGCAGACTTGCTGCCCGACAGTGTAGACTCATGACGACCGCTGCCAAATTCAAGATTTGCCAACTACACAGAAACATATTGACAGGTAGGAATCAGGGAACATGAAACATTCATTTTCATCAAAATCGCTGATCAAATGAAGTGTGTTCTCACTCTGCGTTGCAGATCCTCTATCTGAGCCTTATATTTGGCCTCTCTGTCCTCCAGAGTTCTCCTTAGATCCTCCTCCCTCTGCTCATACTCCGCCTCTCTGCAACACAAACACACATCCAACCAATCAGAATGTTTGTTTCTAATTTGTGCAATGTTATGTTTAGATATGCAAATGTTACATTAGCTCATTTAATATGCACGCATTTTGCATAGAGTTCCAGAACAGAAATTTGAACACTGGATAAAGCCAGGTTCAAAATTCTGGTTTCATTTTGTTGACATATTAAAGAGTTTGTTTATAGAGGTACTTTGGGAAATCTTTTATTACTCCATAAATCAAAATACTATAACAGCCAGAGTTTTTAGGAACAAAATGTTATATAAATCAGTTAAAAGACACATGAGGACAACCCTCTGTAAAAACAGATAAAAATAAAACTGAAAAGTCTGAAGTAAGTGCTACTAAAATGAAGATTTCTGGATCAGTGTATGAGGAAAAAAAACTATTTTTGAGAAAATGGCAAGATATGTATTATAATTAAAATCCACAAGCATAATACCACAAAATCTCAAAAATGACCAGTTCATGATAAAACAATAGTACTGCCTGTACTGTCTTTCAGTAAGTGACATTTTAAGCCCCATTTTAAAATGTTAGTTGACATTTTAACTAGTTAGTTGACATTTTAAATAGTTGTAAAGGATTCTCACTTTCATGTCACTTAAATTCTGTATAACTTTCTACTGTGAAATGCATAAGGAAATGGGAAGAATACAATGAAAACATACTGTGACTAGGGGCACTATTACTGTTTCAAAAACCACATGTTCATGCAAAATTGCAGACTATATGTGACCCTGGACCACAAAACCAGTCTTAAGAACCATGGGTGTATTTGTAGCAATAGCCAACAATACATTGTATTGGTCAAAATGATTGACTTTTCTTTTATTCCAAAAATCATTAGGATATTAAGTAAAGATCGTGTTCCATGAAGATATTTTGTCAAAATATATCAAACTTGATTTTTGATTAGTAATATGCATTCCTAAGAATGATTTTCTCAATATTTTGATTTTTTTGCATCCTCAGATTCCAGATTTTTAAATAGTTGTATCTCAGCCAAATATTGTCCTATCCTAACAAGCATACATCAATGGAAAGCTTATTTATTCAGCTTTCTCAAATTCAAATGACCCTTATGACTGGTTTTGTGGTCCAAGGTCACATATACCAAGAGTTTTTACATGGGGACATTATATGATGATCACAAAGCAGTAAAATGTTATACTAATGGAAAGTTTAGTGTTGACGTCACCACTCACTTTTGCTGATAGTCCTTGAGCAGTTTCTTGGCTTTGCTGTATTTTTTATCCAGAGCTTCATACTGGCTCTGCGTGTCACTGAGCTGTTCGTTGATGCTTTTACAGAGAGCCTGAGCCTCCAGCCAGTTCTTCTCCATCTGAGCGATTCTCTCAGAGTTCTCCTGAACGCTACTTTCTAACTGAGCTTCCCTCGCCTCCCACGCCGCACGCTCCTCTGACGACTTTCTCAACTACAACAGAAACAAAACCATATCAGTTACAACAAACAGGAACTGCTGTATGTTTGATATAAACGTATAAGAAGGTTCATAAGAACGTACTCGCTCTTTTAGTTCATCTACTTCGGCTTCTGCAATCGTGTGTTTTATCTGGAGCTGAAATTGAAACAGAATATGCACAAAATTATCAAATCGTTAATGGGACTTTATTACAAATAAGTGAAATGCACAAAAGTCTGTTACCTCTTTAAATCTGAATGCTAGTTGAGCAGTGTCCATGTTTGACGGCAGGAACATTTCCTCGCTCTCAGGCAGGTCATACACTTCCACGTCCCTCCTGCCGAAACTCGAACCAAGGATGCCATCCTCCCCACCTTCCTCCTCATCCTCGTAGTGCTCGTCCTGTCATGACATCAGAGATGCAGACATGATGTAATGCACAGAACAAGAAACAACCAGTCCAAAAATAGAACAAAGTTGAGAAATAAGTTATGAATTAACGAAGTAACCCAAGCATAATGAAAATCGTCAAACATTAACCTTTTAGAATTCACAAGCTTAACGCACCTGCACAGGTACCAAAAACACAGTGGTTCAAAACAAGTATAAACCTCACTCCCAAATCTGCTTCCTCATTCAGCAAGGTAGATTTTTTACATATTTTTGCATACTTGTGAACATTCAACAAAGCAGTTCTGGTGAAAAAAAGTTCATGGCTAAAAAAGTCTGTTGTACATTGTACATTGTACATTGTCAATGGTGTAACAATGCATAAAGCATAGCTCACACACAAGTCACTTTCAAATGAAGTCACTTTCTGTTTAACCCCTTTATTTTTCAGCAAAATTGTCAATATGATTGCCAATGATGTTAAACTGGCATCATCGAATCAATGATGAACTGACTTTAATGGGAAAATTGAGTGTTTACTATTGTCCTCTTGCATTATCGACTCACTATTTTCCTGTTTAATACTGCAAAGCTGCTTTGACACAATCTGTATTTTATAAAGCACTACACAAATAAAAGTGACTTGTTGGTCAATGCAGCAATTTCACATGAACCACAAAACCTGCATAGGGAACTTTTCTGCTCCTGTGCGAAACTTCCGAAATTGTATTACTATTTAAATGGATTTTAATGGATTCAATGGATTTCATAATTATTGAAATGGATTTTTATTGACTGGATTTTGACAAGCAACGATAAATGTGAACGCACCTTAAAACCCAAAGATCCAAATAAACTTAAAAAGGTACCTGTGGGCCAAGTTGGCAAGTTTTGGCTAGTTAGCATGGTCCAGTTAGCCCCTGCTGTTGGGTAACACTTGTTGGGTAAGTTACTTCAAAAAAGTAATGGTAACACTTTACAATAAGGTGTCATTTGTTAACGTTAGTTAATGTATTAGCTAACATAAACGAACAGTAAGCAATACATTTATTACACTATTCATCTTTGTTAATGTTATTTAACAAAAAATACAGTTATTCATGTTTTGTTTTGAGATTTATTTTTGGCATTTTTGCCCTAATTACGACAGGACAGATCATAGCTGACAGGAAGCGAAGTGGGAGAGAGAGAAGGGGGCGTGATCGGGGAAAAGGTCCTCAAGCCGGGATTCGAACTCGGGACACCAGTAGCGCAATGGCGCTGTATGTCGCTGCGCTACCCACAAGGCTATCAGCGCTGACTTGTTTGTTCATGTTAGTTCACAGAGCATTAACTAATGTTAACAAACACAACTCAAAAATTAGGCGTAATCCCTTACTTTACTTTTTCAAGGGAAAAGTAATGCATTACACCCAACACTGGCTGTAACTACACCAAAGCATTTTTCTTCATTGATATCATACTGTATATATCATGAGGTAAAGCACTAGCTGAGGAGGTAAATAAATTGATACACCATCAATGACTTAATTTATGATAAATGTACTGATCCTTTCAGAACAACCAACTGAAATACACAGGGACAAACTACTGATACAGAGTAAGCACTGACGCAAGAAGAAAAACCCATGAGGTGTGTTTCACTGACCTCTTCAGTGGACTGCTCGTATGTGTCATCCACCTGCTGCTGCTGCTGTCGTTCCTGCTCGAGGGTCTCACTGATCAGTCGTGCCACCTCACTCTGAGTACCTGGCTTCTCTCGGCCAATCAGAAACCTGCACATGGTGATTGACAGGTGAGCAAGGGGGAAACACGGATGATTACGTGTGTAACGTATACCGATCTGCTGATATCAGGTAGAGAGGAAACAACAGAGGCTGTGTGAGTGTGTGCATTGTTTATTTGCATGTGGTGAACCAGAGGAGAGGTCTCCAAACCTGCTCCTGGAGAGCTACCTTCCTGCAGATTTTAGTTCCAACCCTGCTCCAACAAGTAACCCTGAACCTCTTGATTAGCTGGTTCAAATGTGTTTGGTTGGGGTTGGAGCTGAAGTATGCAGGATGGTAGCTCTCCAGGAGCAGGGTTTGAGAATCCTACGGATCTAGAGCCTACAGTTATTTACATGCAATCTAGCAATCACATAATTTGCACTGCGGCCAGTGAGATTGCTTGCTCAACATTTAAACTGTGTGGTTCAGTATTCACAGCAAGCTGGTCCTGCAGCACAGAAACCCTCCACCTGTCTAGAATCACGTCTAGCATTTACAGTCATGGCCAAAAATATCGGGCACCCTTGCAATTCTGTCAGAAAATGCAACACTCTCAGAAAATTGTTTCAATTTCAAATGTTTTGGTATTCATGTCCTTATTGTTTTTGTTTGCACTGCAACAACACAAAAAACAAACAAACAAACAAACAAACAAACAAACAACAACAACAACAAAAAACAGAGAAATAAAGTTAAACTTCATAAAATTTCACACAGAAAATTATTGGCACCTTGTCAAAATTGTAAGAAATAATTGCTTTTCAAGCATGTGATGCTCCTGTAATTTGTATTTAGACACACCTGTGGCAAGTAACAGCTGTGGGTAATATAGTAATCACACTTGTAACCAGTTAAAATGGAGAAAAGTTGACTCAACCTTTGTGTTGTGTGTCACACTGAGCATGGAGCAGGGTTCCCACTCTTTCATAAACACCAGATCCAAGGACTTTCAAGAACTTTTTAAAGCACCATTTATTTTTATATCAAGTACCAATTCACACTCCAGCATATGTAACATCATGAAAGACAGTCCTTAACATTTCACTTACACTTAACATTTACGTTAAAAAATTTCAGAGTAACGAGGTTTCGAATGTGATATAAATTTTGAGCAGTCGTCTTTAAAGGAAGTTGTAATTTCTCAAATATTGATACAAATATATATTCTTGCATCAAACTGTTTTAGCTGTAATTCTTGTAAAAGATTTAAATTTGAAAGAATTTCTCAATTTTTAAATAAAAAAAAAAAATGGTTAAACGGCTCTTTTCTTTAATTTGAGACTTAATTCTAAAAAAAATTAGGAGCACAGTCAAAAATGTCAGAAGCACCTTCTAATCTATAATTGAATTCTGATCAAATACTAGCCTTCCAATTACGAGACGATATATTGAGGTTAATGTTTTATATATAAAATTTTGAATATAGAAATACTAAATGATTTAAATAACAGAAAATATACTTTAAAATGAAAGTAAAACCGCCAGTAGGTGGTGGCAAGTCACTGATTTTAATCACTAAATTGTTCAATGAATTGATTCTTTCAAACGGCTGATTCATTCAGGAACAAAGCAAGTGACTGTCTTTATGAATGGGTAATTGAATCAGATTCGTTTAAAAACACCCATTCATGCATAAACTAAACAACGCTGTGTTTGAATGGAGATGCGCAGCAGCTCAGTTGTTACTTTGTTTGAAACAACTTTCAAACTCCCTTAATCAATAAATCTGTCTCTCTCATTTGTTCATCGCGATCTTCCATTATAATCAGTGCAGCTCATCCACAGGCTGGTTATAGGCATGGGGAGGGGCATTTTTACTGTATGATTAATATAAGCAGCACGACACAGCAGTTTATATTTAATATTTTAGGGCTGTGCAATGTGCGCATCAGCTCGCATGCTAAGATCTTTTTCTCACGCTACCCCATCTCCACCCCAATCGTTAACGCTGTTTAATTTAGTCTTTGACTGCGCATATAGGAAAATTTTTGAAATAGCACCATTCTACTAAATGAAATTTATTTCAAGCACTTTCAGGGACCTATATTTGTTTTCAAATACTTTCCAGGCCTGGAATCCATGTGTCTGATATTCAAGTACTTTCAAGTATTTTCAAGAAGCGTGGGAACCCTGATGGACAAAAGAAAGAAGTGTAAAGAGTTGTCTGTGGATTTGAGAGAAAAAAATTGTGGAAAAACATGGACAATCTCAAGGCTACAAGTCCGTCTCCAGAGATCTTAATGTTCCTGTGTCCGCTGTGCGCAATATCATCAAGAGGTTTACAGCCCATGGCACTGTAGCTAACCTCCCTGGACGTGGACGGAAGAGCAAAATTAATGAAAAATTACATGAAGGATTGTTCAAATGGTGGATAAAAAACCCAGATTAACTTCCAAACAAATTCAAGCTGATCTGCAGACACAGAGTACAACAGCATTTGCTCACACTATCCGTCGCCATCTGAATCAAAAGGGACGCTATGGTAGGAGACCCAGGAGGACACCACTACATAAAAAAGCAAGACTGGAGTTTGGAAAAACTTATGTGACAAAACCACAGTCCTTCTGGGAGAACGCACTGTGGACAGATGAGACAAAAGTAGAGTCTTTTGGTAAAGGACATCATGGCACTGTTTACAGAAAAATAAATTATGTCTTCAATAAAAAGAACACAGTCCCTACAGTCAAACACAGTGGAGGTTCAAAGATGTTTTGGGGTTGCTTTGCTGCTTCTGGCACTGGATGCCTTGACTGTGTGAAAGGTATCATGAATCTGATGATTACCAAAGAATTTTGGGGCGCAACGTAGTGGCCAGTGTCAGAAAGCTGCGTCTTCACCAGAGGTCATGGGTCTTCCAGCAGGACAATGACCCGAAACACACTTCAAAGAGCACTCAGAAATGGTTACAAACGAAGTGCTGGAGAGTTCTGAAATGGCCAGCAATGAGTCCAGATCTGAATCCCATAGAACACCTGTGGAGAGATCTCAAAACAGCAGTTGGGAGAAGGAACCCGTCAAATCTGAATAACCTGGAGTAGTTTGCAAAAGAAGAATGGTCCAAAATACCAGTAGAGAGGTGTAAGAAACTCATTCATGGTTACAGGAAGCGACTGATTTCAGTTATAAGGGGGTGCTACCAAATATTAAGTTAAGGGTGCCAATAATTTTGTCCAGTGCATTTTTTGGGTTGTGTGGAATTGTATCAGATTTGACTTTTCTTCTCTGTTTTTTTGTGTTGTTCCAATGCAAACAAAAAAAATAAACACGTGAGTACCAAAACATTTGCAACTGCAACAATTTTCTGAGAGATGGGTTGCATTTTCTGACAAAATTGTAAGGGTGCTGATGTTTTTGGCCATGACTATATATGCCTGTTGATTCAGCTTTTCGTATATGGTCACATCAGCGTGTATCTTTTAGCAGTAGCAAGTCCATATTTGCTCTGCAGCAGTGCGTGTAGCAGATCTAGTCTGATAAATACATAAAATGCATATTTTCTTTTGTGCCCAACAGAAGCAAGTGGAGTGTGAGTAAATGATGACAGAACTGTCATTTTTGGGTCAACTGTCCCTTTAAAGGAGAAGTCCACTTCCAGAACAACAATTTACAAATAATATACTCACCCCCTTGTCATCCAAGATGTTCATGTCTTTCTTTCTTCAGTCGTAAACAAATTATGTTTTTTGAGGAAAACATTTCAGCATTTTTCTCCATATAATGGACTGATATGGTGCCTCGATTTTGAACTTCCAAAATGTAGTTTAAATGCAGCTTCAAACAATCCCAGATGTCGTTGTAAATGATCCCAGCCGAGAAAGAAGGGTCTTATCTGGTGTATCGATCGGTTATTTTAATAAAAATAATACAATTTATATTTTTTTTAATGCCAAACGCTCGTCTTGTCTTGCTCTGCCTGGACTGTTTTTGTTCCGGTTCATGACAGTTAGGGTATGTGGAAAAACCCCCATCTCATGTTCTCCCTCAACTTAATAATCATCCTATATCGCTGTTTTACCTTTTTTGTTAAGGCTGTTTGATCTTCTGTGCGTGTTCACTTTGCAAAGACTGGGTCGCTACTTCTGCAGTGATGTAGGATGATTTTGAAATGAATTTTAAAGTTGAGGGAGAAAATACGATTGGAGTTTTTCGACAACTGTCTTGAGTCAGAATACACAGAGTTCAGGGAGAGAAAGGCAAGACGAGCGATTGAGATTAAAAAGTATTTAAATTGTATTTTTTTTATCTTTCACTAGATAAGACCCTTCTTCCTCAGCTGGGATCATTTACAACTGCATTTGGGATTGTTTGAAGCTGCATTTAAACTGCATTTTGGAAGTTCAAAATTGGGGCACCATAGCAGTCCGTTATATGGAGAAAAATGCTGAAATGTTTTCCTCAAAAAAACAAATTCTTTACGACTGAAGAAAGAAAGACATGAAAATTTTGGATGACAAGGGAGCGAGTAAATTATATGTGAATTTTTGTTTTGGAAGTGGACGTCTCCTTTAAGGAACTCGAGCATTTACAATCTCAAAACTATATACGAAACAATAACAGATACATTTTTGATAACATAACTAGCAACCGTTGTAGTTAGGCTACATATTACATGTGAATAATCAGTTAGTAATTATACGGAGTTAAAGTCAGCATGAAATGACAATTCAAAGTTTCATTTCAATTCAATTCATTCAAATTGAAAAGTCTTGCCTTACATACAGTACGTCAACATAGGGACGAAATCTACTTCTGTTTCTGACTTCAAATCTAATGCATCTTCACAAGCCTCTTTTCATCATGTAAAAACAGCTACAGTATGCTTGGTCTCTTTACATGCCAGTCAGATCTATCTGATAACACAAGACTATTAGAAAAATTAAGAGAGACATCTGTGATGACATTTATGGTGATGGCATTTTAACGACCACACTCAACTAACTAGACTGAATGTGAGTATTTTAGAAAAAGCAGGACCAACCTGACAGTTCCCTTTGTGTTCTTGAGGACAGTCGCAGCAAAGAGTTGCGTCACACCAACCAGACTGATGCCATCCACCTCCACAATCTGATCATTCACCTGAATCCTGGAACAGATAATGATGGTCATGATATTACAATGGCAAGTGTAATACTGATTTAATATGTCTAATAAAGCAGCCATCAATATATACATAATTACAGCCAAAACAACCAATCATTTTTTAATGACAAACACCTCTAACCAGTGCTGTGGAATGTTAAAATAGTTAATAAAACATATCATGTGACAATGAAGACTGGAGTAATGATGCTGAAAATTCAGCTTTGCCATCACAGGAATAAATTACATCTTACAGTATATTCAAATAAAAAAAAAAAAAATGTTATTTTAAATTGTAGTCATATTTCACAGTACAGTATTTTTGATCCAAAAATTCAGCCTTGTTGAGTATAAGAGACTTCTTTCAAAAGCATTTTAAAAAAAAAATCTTTGTGTATGTTTGGCCTTTAAACTTGGCAGCAGTGTAATACATTACATATACTGTAATGAAAACCTCTAAAAGTCAACACATTGCAATGTCAAACATCTAGACACTTTAATTCAATGCACTTCAGACTTTTGTAAATGTGCTGCTAAACGCTGCACTGTGACGTGAAATATACACTTAAGCACATTTTCATGACACCATAATAAGTAATATTTAAGTAATCATATCTCTCTGGCCAAAGCACAGCTTGCTAACACTTCTCACACCTAATCTGCACTCATGACCCATTAACTATACATCATAACATGTTTATGACGGACACCCCTGAGGCCTGATACCCAGCTGGGTTGCTTTTTCCAAACGGCAGTAAGTATTTCAAACAAAGTCTGCTTTAAAAAGCCCTTCGGCAGTTGGCAGGGAGTGCTGAGATGCACAGGAAAGAGGAAGAGTGTGTTTTCTGTACTGTGACACAGTCATAAATGCAGTGTTTGGACAGGGAATGTTAAACAGCCCATCACGCAGATCAAACATGTGTGTCCTGCTTCAGCTGCCCTCAGGAAGCAGCACACGAAGACATGCCCACCACTACTGCAGCCGTAAAAATCACACTAAACAGGGCTCATCCGCATATATACTGTTCAAGATGTTGGTGTTGGTTAGATTTTTGATAGAACTCTCTTATAACTCTGCATTTATTTGGTTAAAAATACAGTAAAACATTAATATAGTGAAATATTTTTGCCATTTAATGTATTTAAAATTGCAGTTTATTCCGATTAATTTTCAGCGTCATTATTCCAGTCTTCAATGTCACATGATTCTTCGGAAATCATTCTAATATGCTGATTTGCTGCTCGAGAAACATTTTATATTATTACCAATATTAAAAAGTTGTGCTTCTTCATATTTTCATGGAAATCATGATACATTTTTAATGAATAGCAAATGAACACCAACTATTCAAAACAGAACTGATTTGCAACAGTGTAAAAGTCTTTACTATGATATTTATTTATTTAATTTGTCCTTGCTGAATAAAAGTATTTATTTCTACCAAGAAAAAAAGGACAGATTAGGACATTATAAGGACACAATATCAAGGCCAGTTGAGGAAACTGTGTGATCTTACTTTTTTAAGCAAACTTTTTTTTCATCTGATGGATGAAAATCATGTGGAAAAACTCTACATTGAATGTCTGGTTGTTGTAAGAAATTCTGTTGTGCCTGTCCAAATGTTTCATCTTTCAATTAATCTTAATATCTCACCTCCCATCTCTCTCTGCAGCTCCATCCTGTGTGATGGTCTTGACGAAGATGCCCAGTTTCTCCAGGCCCTGGTCTGCCCCAACACCCATCCCTATAATACTGATCCCCAGGCCTTTATCACCTACACAAAGAGACGTGAGAGAGTAAGTCTTCATAGATAGTTTTACAATTACTGATGCAGACATACTCCAACATGTACAGTTCCTTCTCAGTTCAAACAGATATTTTTTTGGAATTAAACCAAAAATAGAATCAAAAAAATGTCAATGACTTGAATGACTGAAACATGAATTCATTAACATATGACCACAAACATTTACAGAGTTGAGCATCTTGGCAGGAATATTCATTTCACATGCAAAGATGCAAGCCAATCATAATGATCATTTACATACAGAGCTGGACTCTCATCTCTACACTACTGACAAAGGACCTATTTTTGGGTCAGTGAGATGGAAAAGTGTGAAAACTAAATTACAAATGTTTCTGTACTTCAAAAAAACCTGCATGACATTGTTAGTCAATTTATAACAAAACTCTACAGAGGTGCCCACTGGCGTTCAGTCACTTAACGGCTGATCACTAGAATACACTGAATGCGAGTGTCGCGTTGCATCAAAAGCAAACAGAAATTACAACCACTTCCGCTATTTTGTCTACACTGGATACAGCATACAGATGTGGCTTTGCTTTCTGACAGTCCATGCGCTTGAGTACGTCGTCAACAGTGTTGGGGAAAGTTACTTTTAAAAGTAATGCATTACAATATTGAGTTACTCCCTAAAAAGTAACTAATTACGTTAGTTACTTTTTATGGAAAGTAATGTGTTACTTTACTTTTGCGTTACTTTTTAAATCTGGGCAGGGCTTGCTTGTTTGTTTTTAATATAAAAAGTTTTAATTTTTGGCAAATGTAAAAGCCTTTTCCCACCAAAAGCCTCAGACTTTGAGAAAAGTAAATTCACGTCTGTATAGTAGACTGCAGAAGAAAAAAAAAAGTCAACTCTTCAGCAATAAAAAAAAAAAAGAAAACAAATTAGATTCGCTTGAGTAATTTTTACTTATTAGTATGGTTGAATTGGATCATCGAAGGTCAGCAGCAAAGACGTTGGTTAATAAAATGGGATTAAATGCATAAAGGATATTTGTATTATTTAACATATTTAATTATTGCAGGTTTGCGTCATATTCTGAGTTAAATTTCACTGTTTATATTCATTTTGAGGAATACTGAATCTGTTTTTTTGTGAGTGAGATGAATTAATGCATGTTCACATTTAATCTAGAACTAACATCTTGCTCCCGATTTCTCTCAACATGGGGACAGGAGAGCTTTTAATCAATAAATGGGGGGAAAGTAACTGGCGTTACTTATTTGAAAAAAGTAACTCAGATATTTTCTTGTCAATTAAAAAGTAATGCATTACTTTACTAGTTACTTGGAAAAAGTAATAATATTACGTAACTCGCGTTACTTGTAATGCATTACCCCCAACACTGTTCGTCAATAGGATAAATGAAGTGAAAGAACGTTCATTTTGATGTGTTTGGTTTAAACAGCTCGTTCGTATCTTTGTGCAGATATCAGTGGAGAGTTTATTTTCATCCCGGATCGTGTCGGAGGATTGTTGGGACTTCAGAGCATGTTGTTTTATAATCGGGGCACAGTTTCAAGGAGAGTTCACAAAGAAAAATTTGTTGAAAGATAAAGCACTAACTAGATCTGACTGCAGCTGCATCACAAACTGAAAGGAAATTATATCATAATTCTTTGTCTGGAAATGACAGGGTTTTTTTTTTTTTTTATCATGTTGTCAAAACACTCAAAACATGCAATAGTGAGGGGGCGTTGATACTGGTACCTATGCAATGACGTTAGCCAATCATAACAGTGGACGATTACTGAGAAGCCCTAAAGTACACGCCCCTTAAAACAGGTCATTTCAGACAGAGGATCAGAATGAGGGTTGAAAATAATAATTTTTCCACTTTTTTTTTTTTGGTGCAAAAAAAACTTTATTAACATTATAAGTAAACCTCAAGTCTAAATCACCAGATGTCACAACATTTTTAAATCACTCAATTCCAGAGAGAGTTGGGAGTATGTTGTGAAAGACACAGCCTCACCTTTCTCGATCTCCACGGGAAATACATCCATCTTCTCCACCCGTTTCTCCAGCTCGTACTCTGCAGACGCCGCCACGGGATCCACATCGTCATTCCTCCGGTCGTACTCTTCATTAGAGAACGTGCTGTATACCTGAAAGCCCAGAAACACAACAGTCAATTATGGCTAATAACACACATTAACTTTTCATTTACTTTCATAATCTTTAAGACTGCTTATTATGTGTTATATTAAGAGGAGATTTTGCAGTTATTGCAAAAACGCTGGACATTATCAATAAAACCAGAACATCAAAGCTGTAATCAGCTTCTCTAGTCATGCCAAAAAAGGGCTTCCTTCTGACACAATATCAGCCTGGTGAAAGCAGCCTTTATTTACTACAGAGCAAATCAATTCAAAACATTTACTGCACATACATACACAAAATCATTTAGGCCTTAGAGAGGTGTACCTATTCTTTATAGTCAATAAAGTTTTACAAAATCAACATACAAAGAATTTGTATGATGAACTTATGCAGACATTAAAAACACACCTGAGTTTAGTCAACGCATAAACTCATTAAACATAAAATAAACCTCAGTGAACTAAACCACAGCTGAGAAAGTGAGAGGATATGGAAAGAAAAGCAGTGTTTTTTTTGCTTTTTGTAATTTCATGAGATCATTTTATTATTTGTTTCAGCCACAAACACAAAAATTCTGACTAAAAAAATAAGAGAAAATTAGATTTTTTTTTTTTTATTTTGGAGCTTGACAGTCCCTCTCTCTACTAAAAACTAAGTCATACTGGTTTGGAACAACATAAAAATGTGACTAAACAATGACAAGTTTCTTTTTTGGCTTTAGTATCCCTTAAAATAGTCTATCAAATCTTTTCTTGATTAATGAAAAGAGTTTAATGTGTGTGTGAAATAGGAAAGAGGACAAGTGGATTAAGGCTGAGCACTGTGAGAGAGGAACAATAAAACATTGGGTTTGAGTAAAATGATCTTGCTGGGCTCCACTAATTATATTTTATCAGTCTGAGAGTAGAAATTTGAGGGGAAACTCAATATAAAATGAATCCAACTGTAGACAGAGTTAAACTAGCCTAAATAGTATTATTTTGTGGAGAGACACGAAGACGGGCTCCAAACTTTGAATGAACAAAGTCAAAGCTCAAATCTTTGCCAGCTCTCTTTTTCTCACACAGGCGTTTTCCTCCAAGGCTCTTTAGAGCTGAAGAGAAACTCAGGTATGTCTCATTAGATTAAACTCATTCAGAGCAGGATAGGGAATGAGATCAGTCCACTGATTAGGACTCTTTCAGGAGTGTGATTTAACCTGGCAAACATTTCCTGTGTGTGGACTACCTGGAGCATGTCAGAGCTTGAGTGACTACACATTACACACACACACACACAATGCAGGCCAGCAACAGTCAGTCAGCTCATCTGAGCAGCGCCATACTTTGATCAGACAGGAAACATATCGTCACATAAGAACTACAAACGTTTACTCAGAAGGAACGACACAGAGACGGATATCATCGCCGCTAACCTCTCTTTCTGGGGAGGTTTAAGAGGGCTTTTCCAACTGCAGTTTTAGGGGGAAAGAACATGTTAGAGGCGTCCAAAGGATTTTGTAATCTGCGTTTATAGCCTTGAGGGTTGTGGTTTGAATTAAAGATGCCGATTCAAAATTAAGAGCAGAAAGACAGTAACTTTATTACTGGGAACCATCTACATCACAGCAGAGAAAACAGCACTGCTAGTCACTACAAATATGCTGAGCTCTGATGTGACGTAATACATCAAAGTATATCTGGATGACCCCAAATTAACTGAATGGCCAAAGTCCAATAACAGTGCAAAGGAAGATTTACTGGTTTCCATCACAGTTATGGAAAGCTACATGTGTGAGTACAATGGCAGAATTTCTCCACAGATTCTAAAAAAACATTTTTTCTTTTAAATATTAATGAGATATGACACATTCCAGAAGACAACATTTGGAACATTTTGATCTTTTAAATAAGAGTTCAGTGTATTATGTCTTCCACAGACCACCCAGAATATACATTAAAGCTGAACTTAAAAGCAGCTCATCCAGGAATTGTTACGATAATGATGTCAAAACCATGATTCAATATTGTATGACCACTCACATTTACATATAAACTATGCGTCACTTACTTGGCATGTCCTGATGAAAGACAACAAGGTCTATTTTGGTAAATAAGTCTTAAAGGTACACTGTAAAAAAAAACTACTGTGATTTTAACAGTAAAAGACTGTAAAAATGCTGCAGTAAAACCTATTAATTGGTTAACGGCAGAGTTTCCCTATACTAAATACAGTGAAAACCTATATTGGACATTACATGTAATTTTTCTGGTAGTATACAGTTTTTAGAAGTGGAAAAAGAATGTGTAATTTACAGTGAATAACCATAAATTGACATTCCCAGAATTTCCCTGTGTTACATTTCACATTTAATGTTTTTTTTTTTTTTTTTTTTGTTGAAATCAATCGTTTCTTATCAGTTGTGTGAGTTAGGGTTGTATATTACATCTAATGTTGTTAAATTAATGTTTATTGCATTATTTCAGTTTCATGTGTGTTATCATGATTGTATTTTGTGTTTGTGTGAATGACACTGTGCACCTTCCATACATATGTTATTATTTTAAAAGCTGCTTGTGATGGGCTTTGGTTCATCATGTGACTTTCTCATCACCACCTCCTTTTGGTGGTTATCAGTGTATTACAAATATTAATGAATGATTAATGAAATTGCTGTTTTTACATGTAAATTTAAGTTAAATCCATAAAACCTAAAATGTCGCTACCATATTTTTTATGGTAAAATTCTGGCAACCACAGCTGCCAGTTTTTTTCCGTATTTTTTTTTTTTTCCCCAGTGTACAGCAGCAAAAACTGTCTGTGTACTAAATTGCAACAGCTTCTGGTGCAAAAATCTTGACTAACATAGCTGAAAGATTCTCAGAACAGCTGAAGGAATTACTTATCTGATCATCACAAAAGTTTCATTTGCACAAGTTTTTAAGTCTTGCCAAATTACACCTTCAAGTGCTTTTAAACTAATAAAGTGCAAGAAGACATGAAAGATAATGTACCATTCGGTCTATCTGAGATGGTTTTGTGTTTGTACACACTAGAATCTGCCTTTTAGAGGGTGCACAATGCTAAGTCTAGTTAACTTTCACACCGTTTTGCTCTTGAAATGAGCACATATACACAAAATTATAAAAAAATAAATAAATAAATCAATTTAAAAAAATTTCAGTAAATTTCAGCTATGGTTGCCGGAATTTTTCCGTAAAAAAAACCCTAAAAGGTTTTAACTTAATTTTACAGTTAAATACCGAAATTTCATTAACTGATAAAATGTTAATATACCAACCTACTGAAGTACTGAAATCTGTTTTGTACCTTTGTAACACACTGATAACCACCAAATGCAGGTGATGATGAGAAAGTCACATGATGAACCAAAGCCCATCACAAGCAGCTTTTAAAATAATAACTTATGTATGGAAGGTGCACAGTGTCATTCACACAAACACTAAACACAATCATGGTAACAACATATGAAACTGAAATAATGCAATAAACATTTGTTTAACAACATTAGGTGTAACATACAACCCTAATGTATAAAACTGATAAGAAAAAACTAAGAAGAAACAGTTATTTCAACAACAACCAAAAACAAAAAAAATGAAATGTAACACAGGGAATTCTGGGAATGTCAATTTATGGTTATTCACTGTAAATTATACGTTCTTTTTCACTTCCAAAAGCGGTATACTACCATAAAATTACATGTAATGTCCAATGCAGTTTTTTAACGTATAAAGTATGGGAATTTACAATTAACCATTTAACAGGTTTTTACTGTAGCATTTACAGTCCTTTACCATTAAATTCACAGTCATTTTTTACAGTGTGGCCATCCTGCTGAGTATCCTTGTAAACACAGAATATAAAAAGTTGTGAGAAAAAAAAAAAAAAAAAAAAAATCACCTTTGATATTCTCTAATAAGGCTTAATCTATATTTAGCTTATACAGCTGATGACTATGTAATGTTAGTTTTATATTTGATTCAATATTCAATTTCTGTAGTACATCTCACCATCGCTGTAGCTATCTATGAGGTAACCAAGGTTCAAAGGTAGGTTTTTTTTTTTTTTATTACTTTTTGTTTTCTGAATGACTAATTTGCTGTTTAAACTCCTCATATGAGTGTCTGTATGTATAGCTAATTCACTTTCACAGTTTGCTAGAATTTTTAGTCTCCATGGTGTGAAAATGACGAAGAACTATATATGTCGCTGCGAGACGCTGGCAGAGTGAACGAGGCTTGGCACAGCCTCCACCCATGTTGCCACATCCAGCTATTCCAAGCTTCTTTGGCCTCGTCTTTTCTTCTTAATTTGACACTTTAGAAAGCTAATAAAGTGTGAAGTTGCAGTTAAGGGTGAGCAATATCTGTATCTTACTCACAAAAGATTTGAACCAATTTGGGGTCATTTTATTTATTTTTCGGATTTTATTTGTTTTAATAGTAATATCTGGCAACAAAACTGACAGGTTATTGTTGACACGATACCAAATTTGGTAATGTGTCCCACCTGAATACTACTGTTAGACCTGCCTGAAAAAATTAAATCACTGTTAATTTAATTTGTATATTTAATCTATTGCTTATAACATGTTTATTTGTTCTTATTTTATTACTGACAGATACTTGTCTTTAATAATGTTGAAATGTTAGTTAGGCTAGAAGGTTTTGCCATTGTCTTAAAATTAGACTTGAAAATGCAAAATGTTGGTGATGTAACATCCTTGTTTATTAGAATTACATGGTTACATGGATCAAAAAAATGGACGCATCATAGTTGTGGTGGTACTAGTGACAATTTTGGCAGTGCAAGTAAAATGTGAACCACTGACCAAATTAGGCAGGTAAAAAAAAACATCCTTAGAGTTGAACCATACTTAAAAACATGAGCATACTTCAGTGTAGTAAAAATAAGTGTAGTATGTGTGTGTTTCAGGGTTAGAGTGAAGATGGTAGAGTATAAATTAATGTAGTCCAAAAACTGGAAAAAACTGTTCAGCTTCCCGACCTTGAACATAATCTCCAATCCACACGACTAGACGTCTCTCTGTCTACACACACAGTCGTCTCTCTCAACCACATGGACTAACTTTCCTAACCAATAATAATTGGTCTTAACTACAAGCTAAATAAAACCATACTCCTTTTGTACCATATTTTAAAACAGGATCTCTGCAAGTTTTACATTTAAAAAAAGTTTAAATAGAGGTTTTAACACCACAATACAAAAATTAATAGCTGTGCAACAGCAGTACAACATGAACAGTACAACAGGAGACAGTCATTGTCTTGTGAACTGGACAAAAGAGGTTGTCGTGTATGTTTGACAATTTAAGAGAAAGACTAGTTGCCATTTAACTGCTGCTTTTAACTTATTCCATTCAATTCAGACTGCATGCACACAACTCTTGCAAATAGGATTTCATCGGCTGTAGATTCAGCAGCAGAGCAGGAAACACTGTCTCACGCTCGCATTCCTCCACACTCCTCACAGGATTTAATCTAAACAGCAGTCTATGTCGGCTTAGCGGCACATTATATAGAGCAGCTCAGCATGAATCTTCACAAAAGTGACTGAACAGAAATCTCTCAATGCAGTTCACCCACTGACTCTCTGTCTGCTGGGCTAAGAAGCTCGTTACACAGAGGAAAACAATCTAAATCAATAATTTTATCTTGATTTACAGAAAAATCTCTTTACAACAAGATAACATTTATTTGAGAAGCTTATGAAGCTTGTTTTCAGAGTTGTTTACATTTCTTCAAGCATAAATTTAAACCTAAAATTCTATTTGCCAATGAAGAAAAAAAAAAATCTAGGTGTATTCTCTGAAAAAAAGTCTTATTATTTAATCCAGTTTTGCTTCTCAAGTAAATGTGTTTTATTTTAAGACTGGAAAAGCAAGACAAAAATACTGGTTATAAAAATGACTTAGCATTTGAACTTGCACGCACCATGACTGAACCTGTGAACACATTGAAAACCCATCTAGGAAAATAATAGAGCGCGAGACAGAGAAAGTGCAATGACTGCGTGTTAATTAACTGTTGAATATATTTGAGGATTTGTGCGTGTGATGAATGGCAGGCCTGCACTGACCTCACACCGCTCTGTGGTTACACTTGGCCTCTTTTTCTCCTTTCTCTTTCTTTCTGTCTCTTTTCCATCTCGCCTGTTGCCATGGACGACGCCAGCAATTCAAACAATGTTCCTTTTCTTTGCTGAAACCTGATCGCTCACGGCCTCTGAGAGTGAGAAAGAGAATCTGTGCCGTGCTGTTCACACCTGCTTCAGTTACACGACAACATTCAAACACCTTCCTGTCTGACTTCTGACTTCCTCTCATCCTCATTCCGAGAGCAGTTACATTTTAGGAATAGCTCACCAAAAAATTTAATTCTCATCATTTACTCACCCTAACATTGTTTTAAACCTCGAACGTCCCACGAAAGTTTAATACGTTTTATGAAAATATGATACAAGTAGTTCACATGTGACTCGTGCTCTAAATCCAATACGCGTATGAAAGTCGTGCGATAGCTCTGTATGAGAGGAAGGCTGAAATTTAATGTCATAATTTACTGATAATTTTCCTCTCCAGTGAGCTGCTAACCACTGTAACTGGAGCCAGTGAGACATATAAAGGTCGTAGCCACCACAGAAAGCCAAAAATCACTAATTATTGTCCCTCAGTATTAAATTTTTAAATGCTGCTTTTCTGGACTTCATTTGCTGCACTACATTATGACAAAAGTACATTTCTTAACATGGTCTGCTACTGTGCTCAACGTCAAAATGATTAAGCTGGACAATCAAATGCAAGAAGGCGGGCTTCACTGTTCACTGAAGCCAAGCATGAACTCAATCATGATGCTTCAGTTTTATGGGTGAAAGGGGACAACATAAAAAGTAGCTAAACATTTCATATTTGACAAGTAGAAATGTTAAACGACTGACAGTAATATCCAGTGAGGCAAACTACTCTTAAAATCTCACTGTTTTGAACTGAATATGATATATGAAGTATGAATATGATTAATGTAATTCATGAATGAGATGAAACAAGAAACATTAACAAAGCCATTTATATTTTCTATTTTTTGCAAATTGTTCAATTTATTACTTTACAATAAAACCTACTTACTTACCTACTTATTTACAGTTGAGGTCAGAAGTTTACATACACCTTTCAGAATCCGCAAAATGTTAAGTATTTTACCAAAATAAGAGGGATTATACAACATGCATGTTTTATTTTTTATTTAGTACTGACCTGAATAGGATATTTCACATAAAAGACATTTACATATAGTCCACAAGAGAAAATAATAGTTTAATTTATAAAAAAAATTACCCTGTTCGAAAGTTTACATACGCTTGATTCTTAATACTGTGTTGTTACCTGTGTTGTTTTTTTTTTGTTTTGTTTATTGATAGTTGTTCATGAGTCTCTTGTTTGTCCTGAACAGTTAAACTGCCCGCTGTTCTTCAGAAAAGTCCTTCAGGCCCCACAAATTCTTTGGTTTTCCAGCATTTTTGTTTATTTGAACCCTTTCCAACGATGACTGTATGATTTTGAGACCCATCTTTTCACACTGAGGACAACTGAGGGACTCATATGCAACTATTACAGAAGATTCAAACACTCACTGATGCTTCAGAAGGAAACACAATGCATTAAGAGCCCGGGGTGAAAACCTTTTGAATTTGAAGGACGAGGTGAATTTAACTTATTTTGTCTTATGTATCTTCTGTAGCTTCTGAAGGGAAGTACTAAATGAAAAAAATATGATATTTAGGCAAAATAAGAAAAATGTAATTTAATAATAATAATAATAATAATAATAATAATAACAATGTAAAATAATTCACATTTTGCAGATTTTTGACCTCAACTGTATTTAGAAAGCTAGCTGTGGTACCCACTCAGTGTTCAAAAGCCACCTATTATGCTGCTTTTTACAAGGTGTAATATTGGTCTTGGGTGTCCCCAGAATGTGTCTGAAGTTTCAGCTCAAAATACCCCTCAGGTCATTTATTATAACATGTGGAAATTTGGGCCATGTCATATCACTTTAAATGCAAATGAGCTGCAAATTCCTGCCCGTCTTCAGAAGAGGGCATAGAGTATACATGTCTGCTTTGCCATTTTTTAATAAACAAAAAAATTCACACCTGCCATGGCACAACTGAAAGTGCAAAATTTGGGAACTATGGAAGACATCACGATTTCAAGGGATCAGTGAATTTGGATGTGTTCCTCACACAAAGTGACTACAGAAAATACAATAGGAATCATCATAAAATTTGCATAAATGTGCCTTTTTGATGCTTTACTTGATATAGTAACTGTTTGGAGGTTTAAAACCCTTGGTCGCTGTATACCTTCACTGTATGGAAAAGCGGCAAGAACATTCCTCATGCTCACATGAGGGTGAGCACAGGACGACAGAATGTTTAACATCAATGCTTAATGTCTGACCGTCGAGCGTGTTTTATGTGGCATCCGCACATGTGTAATGTGGGTGAATTAATACTCGTAGTGTACATCTGCTTCACATTTACATTTCAACTACAGTCCAGAGAAAGACTGAAACACCACACCAGTCGTTCCCTGTGTGTCTCCATCTCTCTCTTCAAAGTCAATGATTACGGTTCAACTCCTTTAAGCTACAACAAATTGTCTCACTCACACACGCACGCACGCACGCACGCGCGCACTGAGTGAAGTAAAGCTAACTCAAATCCTGCTCAGGATACACTGACACGCTTGCGTGAGAGCAGGGAACACACACATATGCATAGACTGCATATTAGCCCACAAACCGTACAGGCTGCACACATATGTAAATACAAACTGTACGAAGCACATTAACACACATAACCACAAAGAGGAAAAAATTAATGGTTTATTTAAAAAAATAAAAATTTCCAACTGAATGCTGTTTTTTACTGAAATAATGAGCCATTCATAGAACACTCTAAACTGGAACACCTAACTGGAATTTTATTTATTTTTGTTACTGTGTAAACTGTGTATTTTATATGAGATCAAGAGTTTTTCACCAATCCTGTTTGTGTTAGATGTCGAAATCCCTGATTCTTATGGTTTTGTAATTTATGAATTTATGTTAAATTAAAAATTGTGACATTCTTGTATGATTTGTATAGCTGAATATTGCCAAAGAAGGAAAGAATATTTCTTTCCTATTGTGATGTATATCCAAGTGAAATCCAAGCTGATTTTGTCCATTGGGAATTGATTGGATCATTTGTTAACTTACAGGTTGCAGGAAGGGAAGGATTGAAACTTCTTGGGAAGAGGAGAGGGTGTTAATGTTTTTGATTAAAGAATCAAACAGAACATGATCAAAAAAAAAAAAAAAATAATACAATAATGGCATGCATGAACTAATCAATTACAGTAAATAGTGCAATATTCCATTAAAAAAAAAAAGAAAGAAAAGAAAAAGGATTGTCAATTTGGATTTCATGTTGACTTTAAAACTAGATAATGTAAATGACAGATTAATTTTTTGGACACAAAAGTGTACACCATTTTCGGAAAGTGCCAATTAGCAGCACAGTAATTAACATGACTAACACCAGCATCGCACTTCTACACCTTCACCTCCACAGCACCTCATACACTCCTGACAATTTACAACGTCGTTCCGATTCAATTCCACCTGTCATAACGGAGCAGATTTGGAGATATGTGACAACACGCACAGCATTAATATACGCTATATTCTTTCTGACCAGTTTAAACCACCCAATCTCATGCGGTTTAATATTTGACTGATTGTCAGCACACGTCATGTGACGTGAATGTGACAAAGAAAAGCACCACAGAACCAGACCCATGCTGCACTTTACAACCACTTAATAATGAACCTTTTTTTAACATACATATATTATTAATTTGCTGTGGGCTACAGTCCACACCCTGGTATTTTTTTTTAGGGCTGTCACGATTCCTTGATTCAATTTGAGTACTCAGCAAAATACCGGAAGTGACACGTTCCACGGACAAGAATCCATGAAACACATTATTAGACCATTTTCTAAAGCTGACCCATTTAAAAATAATAATGCTTAATGCTATTGTGAATTCACAAACGCTATGATTCAGTTAAATAAATGTATGCGCTGTGGGTTTAATATGCGCTTTATTTCCATGCGTGTAGATTGCGTGCATCTTAGAACGGCTCTGTTCACAGTAAATGCTGCTCCACACAAACATTTATCATTTACATACACTGACAGTGTCAAACTCCATCTCTGCATATGCAGTGAGTCTGAGTTGCTTATAACATTCATCTGGGAACACAGGAGAATACATCAGTATCTTCCTAAAGATGCTAAATGTTCAATCACAATTTTAAAGTAAAAGCTCAAACCCTCACTCCAAGTTTACATGTTTGATGTTCACATATTCAAGAAGCATTTCTGTCATAAAGAAATGGCCAAATATTTAAGCTTAAGTTGACATTTGAATTAAATGTTGTTTAGTTTATATTAAATAAGGATTGGATTGCGCTGTAAAGTGTAAAAACAATCATCAGGCCATTGGCGTCATCTGCAGGCCTTTGATATAATGTATAACATTTTTTCTATTGTTTATAATACATTACGTATTTTCACAGTTTAGTTCAATAAAACCAATATGATTACTTGCTTTTGATTCTTTATTTGAACCAATTATTATTGCCTCATTGCTATTATGCATGCATTTTAAGTCATTTTGAAGACAATTTTATATATATATATATATATATATATATATATATATATATATATATATATATATATATATATATATATATATATATATATATATATATATATATATATATATATATATATATAATAATGCATGATAAATGCATGAAAGTCACATATGCAATAAAATGTCAAACAAGGTGAAAGCTTTTTTCCTCTGCTAGAATACCTATGTGAGCTTGAAACTGACTTCATACATCCACTAAAAACACCAAAACACCAGCTGATTCAAAGACAGAGCCAATAAAGTGAAGTTGCTGAAGAAAACAGATCCTGCAGCATTTGAGGGCAGATGACACACTGATGTTATGTATCTAGAGCAATGACATTCAGTGAGACTGAAGAATCTAAATACTTTATGGCCACTGTATTATTGTGAAGAGATACGGTTCCTCAAAGAAACAACATGAGAACAGCACATCAGTTTCAGATGAACATGTCAGAAAGATCTTGGATTCTCCACACACTGAAAACCCAACCCTGCAGTATAAAGAATAGCTGATATTTTTTGGGCCCTGTGAAACCGGTTTTATTTTTACCCCAAATTCAGTATTATTTTCTCTAAAATTCCATGTTTAATAATTTAACAATTTCTTAAAATTGTAACAATAATATTATCCTGTGAAATGTCTTTTATTTTATTTTATTTTTTAAATCTGTGTGAGTTTTAATTCTTCTGTATTCTGTTTTATGACTATAGTTTATTATCAAAAATGATGGTAATCAAATGCATAAAATGTGACCATTTGATTAATTTTAAATGACTTTTAAAATGTAATCTGAACAATTCAATTTTTTTTTTTTTTGATGCCATGCAAGAGGTTTACGGTTTGAATTAAAACACAGACAAAAATTACCTATATATTGCAGTATAATATTCACAGGCACTAGTCCATGTAGTAATCATTTCATTTAGTCATCCCAATTTTAAAAATTCTGTTACATATTCTGCATAACATTGAATTTATATGACTGTGATTCTGTCCATGTTTTTCACATCATAAACATAATTTGTGAACTCTGAATGCAAACGCTTGCTATGAACACAATCTATCTGATACAGCAGAAGTGAACTGCTGTTGATGATGTATAATTTGAATATGTGCATACATTTTGCATAGTCACACTTACTACAGCAGAATGCATTTCTGTTCAGCTGTATAAAAATTGCCTTCAGAGAACAATGTGTGTTTCATCTCCTTCAGTATCGCAGCTGGAAACTCTGATTTTAACAAGGAATCTAAACAAGTCAGATAAACAATGACATCCAACAATGAACACTCAGGCGGCACATTTCTACAGTGCCATCTGAACAAAACTCCACTCCTCTATCCTAATCCTAGGGTTATGATTTGGTTTGGAACAACTGATCCTTAGAGATTGTTTGACCTATCTGTGCACAGGAGGAAATGACTCAAGCAAGAAGACTGCTGCATAATGTAGAGTCAACCAGTTTTCTTCAAAACAGTATTTTAGAGAGAGAGCAATTAAGATTCCTCAGGTGACGACTTATGTGTGTCACAGAAACACGAGTATTCCCTTGTTAGCGCCACACCCGTGTGTTTGTTCGGACTTTTGTGTAGCTTTGAGGAGAGGCTGCTGAACTTCCTGGAGCGAACGGTGAGAGGTGGGGCGCACAGCAGGTGCACTTCATAATCACACATGACACACACACACACACTATTGCTACAACGCCCATCCAGGACACGAAATCCACACAAATGCACACTCAAATGCGGTAAACAGGAAGAACACACCTTGTGTTGCTAAATATAACAACAACAGACATGTGTAAGGATGAAGGAAATATCCTGACCCGCTAAGATAAGAGAAACTGACACAGAGACTTATTAGCACTTTAAGTCCTATTTTATCAACATTAGTTACTTGTTGAATTAATGTTACTCATTTAATGTAATAATTTTTGTTAAAATTGACTTTTTATTATTATTATTATTTTTTATTTTTTTTTTTTTCCCCACAGTTTTTGGTGCACAACTTAATTAAAATGCATTTAAATGCTCAAAAAAGACTTATTTCCATAGGTTAAGGACATATCTCGGGAGCAAAACCCCACAAAAAATAATATAATTTTTATAATCACACTGTGAAAAAAGTTAGCCAGCCATTAAGTTTTTTGTCACTACAACAGTGACAGTAAATAGCATAGGACAAATCCGAGACAAGCACTCGTATTTGATAAACACTTTTTTTTTTTCATATTTACCTTTGCATAGCTCTTCTCAAACTATAGCAGCTTTACAGAATTGCCAGTTGGATATCCTCAATAAGATGAAAAAAAGAATTTCAGCTATACCACATATTCTGAAGTGTGTGAAATTGAATTTAACTTTAACACAGAAAACAAAAATCTGAATGGCTGTTTAAAAAAAAAAAAAAAAAGAAAAATACTGATCGACTTACTCCGTAACAAGCGGGTGGCAGAAGTATAAAGCCCTTTGTATACCACTTGCGTTTTTCTGCTTTTCCATATGTGCCACCTACTGTCAAAAAAAATTTATGTGCATTTTCATTCAGCCTGTTTGTTGTTTTATTACATTGATCTAAGTAGATAAATCACTTTCAAAAAACTGGACCGAAGTGTCCTGGTGGCGTGAATAGGCCTTTAAGACAAAAGCACACCTTCCTTGTGTGCAATTTAATTTTAATCAGCACATATTTGAGTGCTTAAAAACAGTTACTCTGAAATAGTGTACTCTGAAAGGTTTGCATGCTCAACTGTGTGTGAAACAGAGGGGAAAATTAAGTATACTCAAGCCTTCAAGTTAAGGCTCTTTTGACTTGTTTGTTCTAGGTAGTGTCTTGCTGAGCCAAGCAAACACCTTACAATGGTTTAACAACCTCCCAGAACAGCCTAGAAACTGCGAAGCAACATTTTCTTCAGCGAACTTTAATTTTACATTGTCTACTGTACATATTAACAATATTTACCCATTATTAACCCATATACACTTGAAATCAAAAGTTTACATACACCTTGCAGAATCTGCAAAATGTGAATTATTTTACCAAAATAAGAGGGATCATACAAAATGCATGTTATTTTTTATTTAGTACTGACCTGAATAAGATATTTCACATAAAAGATGTTTACATATAGTCCACAAGATAAAATATTAGTTGAATATATAAAAATTACCCCATGCAAAAGTTTAGATCCATCTTTTCACACAGACGACAACCGAGGGACTCATATGCAACAATTACAAAAGGTTCAAACGCTCACTGATGCTCCAGATGAGAAAACAATGCATTATGAGCGGGGGGATGAAAACTTTTTGAATTTGAAGATCAGGGTAAATTTTACTTATTTTGTCTTCTGTAGCTTCTGAAGGGCAGTACTAAATGAGAAAAGTATGATATTTAGGCAAAATAAGAAAAATGTACACATTGTTCTGTTCAAAAGTTTTCAACCCCTCACTTAATGCATGATTTTTCCTTCTGGAGCATCAGTAAGAATTTGAAATTTCTGTAATAGTTGCATATGAGTCCCTCAGTTGTTCTCAGTGTGAAAAGGTGGATCTCGAAATCATACAGTCATTGTTGGAAAGGCTTCAAATACACAAAAATGCTAAAAAACAAAGAATTTGTGGGACCTGAAGGGTTTTTCTGAAGAACAGCAGGCAGTTTAACTGTTCAGGACAAACAAGGGACTCTTGAAAAACTATAACTAACCAAAAAAACACAGCTGTTAATCATTCAGGAAACAACACAGGATTAAGAATCAAGTGTATGTAAACTTTTGAACAGGGTCATTTTTATAAATTCAACTATTATTTTCTCTTGTGGACTATATGCAAACATCTTTGATGTGAAATATCTTATTCAGTTCAGTACTAAATTAAAAATAACATGCATTTTGTATGATCCCTCTTTTTTTAGGTAAAATAACATTTTGCAGATTCTACAAGGTGTATGTAAACTTTTGACTTCAGATGTGTTATTGCTATGTTATGTTATTTATTAACATTGCTCCTGTTCCACTATTGCTTTACCGCCATGCCGAAATGTTTAAAAAAAAAAAAGGCATAAACCATGCTAGTTTAGGCAAACAAAACTGAAAGGGAATCAAGGGAAGGAGTTAGGGTGGTGACCATACGCCCTCTTTTCCCCAGACATGTCCTCTTTTTGGACCTAAAAAAATGATTTCTAAATTGCCCAAAATGTCCGGGATTCGGCTTTTACTTTCTACAGTTGCCATTCATTGTGTGCGTTTTTGTATTAAAGCCCTACGTGGGACTGTTTTCTTGATCCCATTCCCACTGAATTTCAGGCCATTACTGCCTGCTCATGAAATCATTCTCATATTGAATATAATTTTTGTGCATCAGGGAGCCGCTATCGTATGCAGAGTATTTAAATCTCTTTTAAATGAGCGGCTATTAACTTTTACTTTCAATTACACAATCACATGCACTCTGTATAAATTGGGAGCACATCTAACAAGATCAGATATGAGCACATTATCTGCTGAGCAGCAAATCCTCCAGCATGATTTGTCAGTCATCTCTCCTTACTCTTGTCTTGACCCATGATCAGTTAAATCTGATTCCTGCAGCTTGTGTTGGATGCTGAGCCAAATCCGCATCTTTTGCACAGAATTGGCCTGATTTTAAACTGTTGCGAAAGACTGATTTTCTCTGGTGGGTTAAATGTTTGAAATACTCCATAAATTACATTTGAAATGCTTGTATTGAAACATTTTGCATTTTACCTGTGATAAAACTGCACAAGATGTTAAGTTTTGTGGTGACCACTATGGAGTCAAAATAGGGCCATATATATCTGCAAAATAGAACAATGTTTTGCAAACAAAAAATATGTTTTGCAAATAAAAATAGAGTATTGAGAAAAAAAAATGCTTTTTTGCAAGTAAAAAAAATAATTGCAAAAGAAAAGTTAACCCCTGAGAGAAAAATAAAGTTTAGCAAAGTAAAACTTCAGCAGCATTGACTTTGCAACACATATTTCCTTTAGCGCCGCTCCTTTAAATCCGCGTTTCAGTCACCCGTGCCTCTGCGGCGCAAGCTTTCCTTTGCGCGAAATTATTATTAATAATTATTATTAATATACTTTATTATCATGAAAATACCGGAGGAGGTTTTAGGAATATTGATAAAATGATGTCCATATGCATTTCCTATAACTAACGTTATGTGTGTTATTGTCTTCCTCTACTTCGCTTATTTTGAGTTTTCGCACTAGAGCGACCTCTAGCTTTCGGGTGCAACAGTATTTTACCTATTTCACCAACAAGCTGTTCATAAATCATGTACAATATAATGTCTGTTAATCGTGACAGCCTTATTTGGGCCAGTCTGGAGTATCTGTTATTAATAATATAGGAGTCTAATAATAATAAGAAGAAAGCGATCAATAATACATACCTGAGATCCGGGGCTCGCGCTAATGATGTAACGAGAGGGACGCGCCTTCGTCCCTTGTACACACCCCAACCTCTTGACTCCTCCCCCACGTCAAATCAGTTTTTTTTCCTCAATACTCTATTTTTATTTGCAAAACATATTTTTTGTTTGCAAAACATTGTTTTATTTTGCAGATATATATGGCCCTATTTTGACTCCATAGACCACTGGTAGGAAGCCTTTTAGCTGCGTTTATGATCAATCTGCACAAGGGTGACTGTAAAATGTACATTTTAGGTATAGAAATGAAATATTTTGAGTTTTGAAATGGGATATATACTTTGGGGGCTTTATAACCCCTCTCAAACCCACCCCCTACACTAAAATATGGTCACCCTAGCAGGAGTTCAAAAATAAAACTCACAATTCAGCTGCCACTGTGATTTCAACTATTACAGACACACCTACAGAAATGACCCTGTCTTTCAGAGAGAATATGAGAAACGGACAGACAGACAACTGTTAGTCTCCAAATCTCAACACTTTTAAAAATACATCACACCACCAACAAATGTTTAAAGTATCATCACATACAGCACTATTTGCGGTGTGAGTGTTTGAGATGCCAGCAGCTACGAGTTACACACAGACTACATACTATAAACACAGTCCACGGCTTAGTAAAGCTATGCGCTAACCTACCACTGTGTCATTACCGCAGTGATGCATCATCACCTGTTAACTAACTATGCGGTGCTGTCTGCTCTACATTATGGCACCAGTATTAATATTTCAGATGATCGGCGGTCAGCAGAGACAGAAAACTGTTAAAAAAACTGCTAGTAACAAGAGTCTCACATGTGAAGGCATTTAGAGGGGAGGATCTCTGATTTCACAAGTACTGTGTCAGTATGTCACTGCATGTTATTGCACCAAAAAGTGATGGTTGCTTCAGATACAGAGGCTGGACAAAACAAAGAATCCACAGAAGACAATTCAAAGAAGTTCACTGAAGTCCTTTTTTTTCTAAATGGTCAGAAAGTTATTTTAAAGCCACATGCAATCTGGACTTTTTAAAGTGCTTGTTTGAGTTCAGTTGACAGGTGAGTAATGCAGCAATTAGCGTTTACACTACAAACACAATGTGTTGGCATATTTGACTACTCATTCTGTACCTACACATTCTTACGGAAAATTAAATCAAAACATTTCTCTGCCCAGTTTCAGGTTCTAGATGAAGCCGTTCGTGACAGACCGGTAGATGAGATTAAAATAACGCATATAAACACACAGTTAAGCATTAGTAATTCCTGGGATAATTCACTTAATCCTATCAGTTCTTTGTACATATTTGCCAGAGGCAGAACAAGCGGCAGTAATACAGTTATGACAGGCATAGCAACAGTAACTAAGGGGGCAGGGCGAGAGGATTGGCCAATCCCAAATCATAGATAACTTCTTATGAATTATTTTGAACATACATTGGTCTTGTTAACATTAAGAAACCTAGCTTTTGTGTATATTTATTGAACATCCAATCACAAGTCTTAAAGGTACAGTGGCAAAAACTTCCCTGTTAAATTAGTCAGAATGGAGGTGGAAACTAAGTTTAAAAAGTAAACTGTGACTGCTTCTGCAGAAACCTTGACTCACATTGTAGGTGGACTTCACAGAAAACAATAAAAAGCTAAAAACACACAGAATGTGGCCTTTTATGGATGACAATGACTTCAGTAGCTCCAGAGACTTCTGACAGAAGACAGTGATCAAGGGAGTTATTTTACTCTGTCTACACGGTCTACTGAACAAAGAGTCTCTCTTTCTCACACTCGGTCTCCCTGTCTCTCTTCCTCCACAGGACTGGCTCAGGTTACCGTGAGACCCTGTCCTGCCTCCTCCCCCCGTCTGGAACACGGGACTTCCTCGAATGAGCCTGGACTGAAACAAAACTCAAGTTGCCAGAATACTGCTAGTGCACCCGGACTCCTGGAAAGTGCATGAGTTCAGCCAATCAGACTGGAGACTGTGATTGTCAGAACACTTTTGTCATTTTTGTGTGCAATATGCATCAAACCACCTGTAAACTATATACAGAATAAGGCTGCCAATGTGTCCTAACCATGTGTGACACAATAATTTGAGCTCACTCTTCCATATTAATGAGTTTCTGTCCTAACCAGCTGCTACTGTGACAAGAGTTTTATTTGTCGCTTGGTTTTATCTGGTGCAGGTTGGCTCTACCCCCATTTTTGTACAAAATCCTGTATCAAAATCTTTATTAGATTTATTTATAGCTTTATTAGAGGTTCAAGCGCGTAGCGCTGAAACCCTTATTATAATTGTTACAAGGGCCAAGGATCAGAAATCTCCACGTAAAACTGAACGTGCAGACCAAATCGTAAGTCGTAGAGACTTGAAACTTGGAGGGATGGTAGTACTCACACCACCGACAACGTCACCAAGGCTCGCCCCCAATCAGCCTGACAGGGGCGCTGCTGCGACCACAAATACAATATCGCTCATACCTAACCATCAGTCGCAGGCTCAAGTATCCTGTCATTGGAATCCTTGGCTCATGCCTGACAAAATGCCTGCCTTAGATTCGATTGTGAGCCTGGTGAAATTTTCGAGTACTTTGGATATTTTGCAAAACCTACTTTTGCGAACTAGTCCTAGATTTTTGCCTGATCTGAACCAAACCAGTGCAGGAAGACTCCATGGAGAACTAATGTCAATAATTATATTAAAAAAAAAAAAAGTTGGTGCAAAGGGATTTCAAAATATTCGAAAGGGGGTGGGGCCACTTTTACTAAAATGCCTATAGCTCCAGAACAGAATGAGATATCTTCGCCAAACACATATGTAAGATGAGGTCAATCTGAGGTCACAGGAAAGAAATCGCAAAGCTTGGCCACGAGGTGGCGCTATAAGAGGGAAAAACAAAAATGGCTATAACTGGCTATATCAAAAGTGCCACAAGTGTCTTTAACAGGGATAGGCAACGTCGGTCCTGGAGCGCCGATGACCTGCAGAGTTTAGCTCCAACCCAAATCAAACACACCTGCAAGCTAATCAAGGTCTTCAGGATTATTAGGGCTACAGGCAGATGAGGCATTTTTTCAGGGTTGGAGCTAAACTGTGCAGGACATCAGCACTCCAGGACTGTCATTGCCTATCCCTGATCTATAAGGACATTTGCTTAGCTCAAAAAACATGGCCGCCATTGGCCAATTAAGTTTGAGTACCTATTAGATAATGTTAACGAAGGTCAAATGAAACTCGGTGGGCTGTTTGACTCACGGCCCCAAAGGTCTAGAAGAAATTTGAAAGAAATCGCATTTTTCAAGGGAATGAACGATTATACATTGCATGTTTTTTTCCGGATGCACACGGTTTTCATATCATACTTTTACGAACTAGTCCTAGGTTTTTTGCTCAGTCTGGAAAAGAAAAACAATGCAGTACAATTGTCTGGACTCTCTAGGTCAATAATTTAAAAAAAAAAAAAAAAAAAAAAATGAAATTTGCTCTTTGGGAAGCTATAATGGGGTCGTTTAAAAATGGGGCCTGTCCGAATTTACCCAAAATTACCTATAGAGCCTACCTAAAGGAAAACTCAAAACTTCACAAAATCTGGTGAGAACATGCGACGGATGATTCTAAACAAGCATGCAAAGTTTTAAGGAGACCGGACCACAGCTGGTGCTATAACAGTCATAAACATAAAAAAAAAAAAACATAATATATTTCTATAGTAAATTACCTGGATTTGCCAAAAAATATTTTTAAAATCACTGATTTACGTGGGTACAGGCTTGTTAAATAATGTCTTTTTTCATATGTGCTTAAACCCCGATAATCAGTGACTGTTAGGTTTTTTTTTTTTCCCAAATTAATCTTTTTTCTCCTGTTTTAATTTTTTTTTTTTCTTGTTTTAATGGTTACATTTTAGTAAAACAAAAAGCATGTCTAATGAATTAAATTTACTTGTACAATTTAACAACTTATTAAAATTGCCACAAAAAAAAAAAATCCACCACATTTTACATTTTTTTCTGTATTCCATTTTAATGGTTTAATTAAATGTTAATAATCAAAATGCATGTCTGACTGAATTCATTAAACATGATTTACAGTTATTATTATTTTTTACTATAACACTTTTTATTTTTATGTCAGACATTGTGTTGTCTGTTTTCATTTTCCTGTATTTATGACTAAATACAAATGTATTATAAAAAACAGTGGTAATCAAATGAAGATATAAAACATTAATAACTTAATCAACGTTTTTAAAATATAAACAAATTAAAATGTAACAATTAAGAAGTGACTGTCAGTGGACACAGACTTTATATTTAAATTATAGTCCTTCTGCACTTTAATATTCATAGACACTAGTCCATATTGTGATTTGATTATGTATACAGCCCCACTTTATTTATCCAAAATGTCATATTCTTTGAAATTCCACATTATACAGAAAATTACATATGTATAACTGGATTCACAGGGCCATGTGATTGTCTCCGGTCGCATAGCATGTGCACTTTCAGCGTTTACAGGAAAATTACATTTACATTTAATCATTTAGCAGACGCTTTTATCCAAAATGACAACAGAAGAAATCACACCAACAAGAAGCCAACAGTATCCAAGTGCTGTGACAAGTCTCAGTTACTAGCACAGTACATATATCAAAGTTTGTTTTTTAAATAAATTAGATAGAACAAGTCATTCTACCAGCTGGGAACAGTCCAGGAACAGATCTGAAATGTATGTCCAAAAAGTACTGGTTAGAACACAATGTGAGGCAGACAAGATGAATATTCATTAATATACCACAAAAAAAACACAGTCCACACTCTGCAGCACTAGTAAAACTGAACTTGTCAAATTCTTAGAAGCATAGCTCCTATTATTTCACTCCAGATTATAAACTTTTCTTCATCAGATAAATCACAGTTGTGTGAAACTCCAAAAATACTTTCCTAAATCTGACATACAACAGACTTGTGGTGTAATTTCAATATTTTTAAATGAAGCCATAAAAGATCCATTGTAGCTAAGGACACATTTATTGACTTAATCTGAGGGTGGGGGCTGTGAAAGATCTTCTCCAAAAAATAACTGAATTTTTACAGCGATCCACAGACCACTGACCAGACCGTCTGCAGTGTGTGTTGATGTTGGCTAAAGCCGTTCACAGGACCGTGTGAACTTCCACAGTAATGTCTGATTGCTCTGCGTTTATCTGTTAAACGAATAGTTCATCCAAAAATTAAAATTCTGTCATCATTTATTCACCGTCATGTTGTTCCAAACCCAAAAGAATTTCGTCCATCTTCAGAATTCAGATTAAGTGTATTTAAATGAAAACTGAGAGATTTTATTTCTCCACTGAAAGCCCATGTAACCAAAACTTCCACATTTCAAAGAGTTCTCATAGAAATCCATATGAATTCTTTTATCTGAAGAGACATTTATGGGCAGATTTAATTTAGGCTTTTATACAATACATATATATAGTAAATCAAATGTGGCACATTTATGCCCAACAAATCTTACTGCTTCTTGCTTGTCAAGCATGTCTGGACTAAGGGTTGACTGATTATCGGCACCGATATTAAGCATTTTTATACTTATCTTCAAAAGCTGATTATTGATTATTTTTTAAAAGCGATTTGCCGATAAAATAATTTTAAAGCATTTAAAGAACATTTTTTTCAGAGCACTTGTTATTCTTATACATCAGCTACCAGACATATATATCGGTTAAAAGTCGGTTATCAACTACTTGATCTGTAATAATCTGTATCGGCCCTGAAAAACACATATCGGTTGACTCCTAGTCTGAACATGTGCTCTATGTGTTTTGATCAATATTTATATGTGAATAAAAGCCTAACTGAAATCTGTTCATCATATCATGTCTCTTCAAAAGCCGATTAAACGTCTCGATTCATGAATTACATTTATTACGATGTTTTTATCAACTTTTTGAAGAGTGAATGAACTTCAAACGGAGTGACAGAAATCTCTCAGGTTTCATTAAAAATATCTTCATTTGTGTGACATGAAGGTGAGTAAATGACAGAAGTTTCATTTTTGGGCAACATAAACCTTTAGAGACACTGCAAGCTTCTGAATGCTCACATACTTGGAAGTTGGACAGCAATGAACGATAACGAAAAAGATCATGATCCCGTGTGATATGACTTTGTACTAAATCCGAAATTTAGTAACCATATGTGTTAAAAAGGGCCATGATGTTTCATTTTGAGATTTGGTTTTGGTGTGATTTTTGGCAGTACCTGCTTTCTGCAACTATTTAACACATTAAAAACTCTTCAATATGCGGTCATATTGTCCCATGAACATTTTCTGCTTGTTCTCAAACTACTGCAAAACAGTAACGGTCTCAGAAGTCATGGAAATTAAAAGCGTACAATCAGAAATTCATTAATAACCATTGTGTTAGATTGTTATTGTTTACATCCCTCGAAATGGTCTGTATGACTTATTGATTGTGTATTAAAAGCAGTCAGACCAACTATACAACTGCTGCACCATTTCCTGACATACCTCAGAGCAGCAGACCAGTGGACACACACATAAGATTTAAGTTCTCCCAGAACAAATCTATAAATCACTCATAGTTGATTTTTATTTAACGACAATCATTACATACTGCACTCAACTACACATGCCAGGTACAACAGATGCCTTGTAAACTATAACCAGAGGATGAAATCTCTTTCACTTTGACGTAGGAACCAGACAGATCTCCCGTTTCCTGCCTCGGGTTTACCAGAGATGCAGTTTGCCAGGTCTTTAACACGTTTCATTTATACAACATCGCCAAACCTGTTCATGAAAGACTCTGACCAATCATGTGGGAAGTGTTTGAATCCCCAGTTATGAACCCACATCCACAGCAACAACGCAAACACTCTTGAGCTCAACATGTTAAGACTTAGATGAATCACAATGGTGGAAAAATGCCTCCCTCAAGCCAGGACAAGACCTGTTTACACAGTTACACACCTTCATTTCACAATCACAGAGAAATAAGAGATGAAAACAGAGAGCAAAAGACAGTAAGTGCGAAGTGGGTGCTACAAAGGTTTACCGATCCTTAGTCAAGCATTACAGTAACTTTAACCAACTAACATGTTATACAGACATTAAAACAGTGGTCTCAAACTCAATTCCTGGAGAGCCACGGCTTTAGCTCTAACTCACGCCTGCTTGGAAGTTCCTAGTAATCCTGAAGACTTTGATTAGCTGGATCAGGTGTGTTTGATTAGGGTTGGAGCACAACTGTGCAGAGCTGTGGCACTCTAAGAATTGAGTTTGGGAACAGTGCCTTAAAGAGTGAGGATAGACACCATATTGACTTTTTTAAATGAATGAAAACAAGGCTGTGAGGGACTTACATACCTCGGGTCTTTATCAACCCAGGATGTTATTTATGTCTGTTTTCGAATGATTTTTTGTAAAACATATATAGAGTCACTAGTGACCCGGGGTATATATATATTTTTTTTTCCAGCGCAAGAATAATTAAATATCTGATGACTCAATAAGTGCAATTCACCTTTACTCCTCAATGTCTGAAACTCAATGATGATGTAACGTTTCACTCATAATTACCGCAGACATAAAACATCAGCAGACATCAGTGTCACTGTCATTTGATGATGGATGTGGTGAATAATCTGCCAGTGATCAAAACATTTTAAAGACACTTGAAATGATAGTTTTAAGAATCTGGTTGAGATCGCACGTCAGTGATGGTAAAACCATGTGCTTAAATTGAACCCTTCCAATTTTCAAAAGGTAACAAAATTTGCTTTATTTTATTATTTTGTAATCGTTATTAAAATATCAAGAGTTTTATACTATTTCAGCAGTTAGAGATCCATCCGTGTTAGATACATAGGTCCGGGTCACTAAGGAGCAGAATACACAATAATGCTTGGCCAAAGATGCATGCATTTAAGGTTTAAATATGATCAACAACTACCAAAAACACCCAGAACACCCTAGGCATCACGTAACATGATTTAAAAAAATAAAAAAATAAAAACCTCAGAAAACCTTAGCAACTCCACAGCAACATGCTAAAACCAACACCTCAGCAATTATGTAGTAATGTCCTGCCAACCACCCAAAATCATACACACAGTTGGAGTTAAAAGTTTACATACACCTTGGGAATCTGCAAAATGTGAATTATTTTACCAAAATAATAGGGAGCATACAAAATGCATGTCATTTTTATTTAGTACTGACCTGAATAAAATATTTCACATAAAAGATGTTTACATATAGTTCACAAGAGAAAATAATAGCTGAATTCATTCTGTTCAAAAGTTTACACCCCCGGCTCTTAATGCATTGTTTTTCCTTCTGGAGCATCAGTGAGCATTTGAGCCAGGGGTGAAAACTTTTGAACAGATTGAAGATTTGAACGTTTGAACCTTCTGTAATAGTTGCATATGAGTCCCTCAGTTGTCTTCAGTGTGAAAAGATGGATCTCAAAATCACACAGTCATTGTTGGAAAGGGATCAAATACAAAAAAATGCTAAAAACCTAAAGAATCTGTGGGACCTAAAGGATTTTTCTGAAGAACAGCGGACAGTTTAACTGTTCAGGACAAACAAGGGACTCATGAACAACTATCACTAAACAAAAACAAAAAAATAACCAAACAAAAAATTAAAAAAAATAACATGACCCCTATGTATGACCCCTTTTATTTGGTAAATAATTATCATTTTGCAGATTCTGCAAGGTGTATGTAAACTTTTGACTTCAACGTCAAATAACATGTATAGATTCTATAACATGTATAGATAGATTCCACATTAGACCAGTTCAAACAGTTCAATATGCCCGCCATCTTGGAATGGTTAATAGCTGGGTTTCCATACAAAGTTGCAAATTTGTAAAATTGTAATAAAACATTTGCAAATAAGCGCCAGTTCTATTCAAAGAGAACAAAATCTTCACTTCCTGATAAACAGGCACTAAATATCACTAAGAAAAGTAGAAGAAGCCACTGCATATAATAATTTTCATATATAATAAATTACTTGTGCCTCAGAGTGACCAGAAATACTTTGACGACAGATTTTGCTCAGCATCTGAAATTTTATGGTCATTCTTAAATGCCTGAGTAACAAGATCAGTCCGCTGGTTAGTCAGGTTAAGGCGTCCCATTGCGCAAATTCACATGACTTTTTTGATGCGCATGGAGGAATTTATTCGTCAAATGCGTTTCCATCTCCCATTATTTGCAGTAACCCATTTTGCACAAGTCAAAATCCACCTCAGGCGAGTGTAAAAACTTTTTTGCAAATTAAAGGGTTTTTTTTTCCCCAAATTTGCGGTTTCCATCATTTCTGATGCGATACTTCAAAATGCGCATAAAAAACAGGATGATGGAAACATAGCTAATGCATCATCACACAGTAAAAATCAAAGAGTTTGACAACATTTGAACGTTTGAACATTCGACGAAATTGAAACTTCTGAAGAAATAGGATAAACATTCACAGGTAAGAATGTTTTAGTTAGTGTTTATAACATGTATTAACTCAATCTGTTACAGGTTTTTAAACTAACTTTTTAAGTCTACTGCAGACAGAGATATTTATACATGCATATAACTGCAGTTACAAACACAGTCAACTTGCTCTCAAGTTTACAGACCAACTTTGACCACTCCAATATGGCAGACAGCTTACCTACAGCAGCCCATAGAAACACCCACTAAAAAAAGCATCTGTATCTACATATCTATGCCAAGAACACCACCCTAACAACCGCAGTGACAAAAACCACGCAGAAAACCCTAGAAACTACACTCTCAGAACTCCTTAGCATTGTGGAGGTGAATTTTGCACAAGCAAGCAGCACCACATTTTCTTCAGTCAACAGTTTTGATTAAGATCTCATGGAACATGCACATGTAGGCTACACATGAAAAGAGAGAGAGATCAAAATGAAGATTGCACATAAGGAAAGGTGTTATCGCTGATGCTCTTCACACTCCGGTACAGCACACCTGTTTTGAGTGCAGGAGTCTGCGGTGTTGTTCAGAGAATAGAGGCAGAACTTCCCAGGTGCTGGAATGCCCCAGGAACAGGCCACTGCTGGTATTTTGGCAACTTGCTGCCACCTCTGCAGAGCCTGTGTTTATTTCTTATTTCTAACAGCCCAATGGAAACAGAAAGCCTTGTGTTGATCATTACCAGCAAAGGTGTGAAAGACATTCCTAAGCAGAGGAATGCTTGAGATGGAAATTATTAACTTAAAATAGATTAATAGACATTAAGCGTCTCAAGGCCTGATCAGACAAAAGAGCAGCGTGGCAAAGTAGATCAGGACCATATGCCCGTGGCTGGCTGCCACAGGACGTGGCCAGAGTCTAGTGGTGTCTGGTGAGCAATTCAGGGACAAAATATTGAGCACTGAATAGCATAAATAAAATATGACGAATGAAGAAAATGAAGCCATTTTTGTACCATCAAAATTAAGCACATTTCCGCCCTAATTTTCTGTAATTAAATAATCACAATATTAAATAGTCCCATTTCTGAGGAGCACTGTACCATCAGCTTCGCTTGTAAAACATGGATCTCTGCCAGCATACTTTTCTGTTCTATTTACCATCCGCATTTCAGGTCAGCCCTCTGTCCCTCACTGAATTGCAATGTCAACAATATTTCTAAAAATATTCCCCCTTTTCAACCCTCAAACAAATGTTCTGCAATGAGCCCCTCTGTTGCCCAACTGTTGTGAGAGCTTTGACCCCAGGCCTCACAGAGAGCTTGAAATGTCCCCAAAACATCGCCTTTCCAAAGCCACAGTGACACGTGAGTGCTTGTAAACCGTAAATCGAGTGTTTTTCTAATAATCAAATTTGAAACAAAAGTAGATTTTGCATCCCAACCCACAGGCATCTGTAATGAAACACAGAAGTAAAACTATCATCTGAATATTGCTTTGGCACCATGTTATTGCTTACCCGTATTGGCTCGGTGGAGAATCTAATTTTCCTTCTTGGAGGCCGTTCCTCATCCTCAGACAAACCAGGAGCTTCATCATAATCCTCATAGACCTCATCTTCATCCTCCTCATCCTGCTGATCCTGAACTGGCTCCTTATCATCCACAAATGCTGCGTTCTCAAAACTATAAAACACCGGAGAAGTTTTCCCGCATTCGTCTGGATCTTCCCGCTCGCTCTCCTCCTCATCATCTTCATGACAGCTATTCCTCTTTTGGATGATCTCCTCTTCCTCCTCCTCCTCCTCTTCTTCTTCCTCTTCTTCTTGATTTGGTTCCTCTTTTTTCAGCTCTACATCGTTCTCCAGCTGTTTGTATTCTGTATGGTTTTGCAGTGCGTCAGTCACATCTTCTCTCAGCGCCTCAGATTTAAGTTCCCTTTGCAGCTTCACCTCGGTCATAGCATCCTCCAAAAACTCTTCATCATTCTCCTCGCTTTCTGAAGACTCGTTCTGGACCACAACCAGCTCAGCTCGTACCACTCCTGCTCCAGTGGGGTCCAGACACTGTGGGTCCTGCTTATCAGAAGACGGACTGCGAATAATGTGGTTTTCACTTTTTGGCTCCTCAGGGCTCCAGGGCCGTTTATTTAAGCTGTTAGCTGAGGGTGAAGATTTGAGATCTTTTGCAGGAGTACTACTAAGTTGGGGCGGCTTGTTTGTCGTGGGTTCATTTCCAGTTGACGGAGAACGTTTAAACGGGCTATGAGCAATGGGCGAAATAGGCTCACCGGGGCTTCTTCTGGTCGGAGAGGGCGGTTTGTATGAAACCGGGCTGATGGACTTGAATGGAGGGCTGCTGGCTACCGAGTCTGTTTTCGGCGAGAATGATTTGGGTGATGTGTCAGAATTTGGGGACGTGGGTTTGTGTGCTGGATCAGTACCAGGCGAGGTGGGTTTTTGGAAACTCCCTCGTAGAGGTGATGGCAGCGAGCGCTCAGTAGGACTTTTAGCGGAAACTTGCTCTGACTCTTCTTTGTCGCCATCCACAATGAAGTTCTCCAACCGCCTGGAAATAGGCCCGGCATTAAGTGATAGTCTATTGACCTGTTTTGAGTCCTCAACGTCTCTCCTTTCCTCTGGGGCACTCCTCACAGGTGACGTCGGGCTTTTGATGCCACTATTGCTGCTATTTTCAGAAGGTCCAAGGGACCTCCGGGCCCCACGCCCCTCCTCAGGAACCTTCCCCTGGGACAGCCGAGTAGAAACTCTGCTGGGCACCAGCCTCTCTGCGGCAGGCTGCTCTTTTATCCCTCTCTCAAAGAGCTTTCTGGTAACTGAAAACTTTTCCGCCAGGGCGACTTTATCTATCTCGACTTCCTCTCCCTTTGGAGTTCTGTCCGCATTTTGTGGTTCTTGGTTGTTGGCGCTACTGGGGCAGGTTTTGTGAGTGCTGGCCGGTAACTTGGACACTGGGGATACAGGAGACGCATCTGTTTTGTGTGTCGGTTTCACCTCCTGACTCTCCGGCGGTTGCTGGCCGTCCATTTGCAGGAAAATGTTCTTTATTTTGTTCACCCGGTTGCCAAACGGCCTCCCTCTAGTGTCCTCCCGGGGGTCGCTGGCTCCATTAGCATAAGATTTAGCCTCGCTGTCGGATTTGGTCCCATCAAAAGAGCACTTAATGGCGTGGAAGTCCGACTTGTATGCATTTCTATGCGGGGACGCGCTCCGCAGGGTGCGTTCACCCTTGCTCTCTGCTTTGATCATTTTCAGTGACTTTCAAAATGTTCTTCTACTTTAAAACTGTATTTTAGGTCCGTGGTCCTCCTCAATCGGACAACGGCAAGAGCCCTTCAGAGTCACTCTGATACATTGTATCGAATCCCCGCGCACATCTGAAAAGAAAAGAAACAATGTTACGCTCTCAACTCAAATGATCGCGTTTACATTTCTAACGCGATTTGAAAACAGACGTTCTTTTGTTAGCAGATCAAATCTAGCCGACACACCGACTCATCCGCTTGATCAAAGAAAGTTTTTCAACTCAGATCAAAACTTTCCAACAGTGATTTGCAGGCAGATCCACTGATCTCCATTGATTCAGTGCTCAAGATCTGACAGAACCTCAGCACTGAAGATACAGTTCAAAAACTTTAGCTAGATTGTATAATGTTCTCCAAATGATCAAGAACTACCGCGATCGGCGTTAAACCTGCCCACCAAACCCACTAAAGCTGCTCCAGTGGGACTCGCCGTGGAACAATAGCTCAGCATAAGTTCCAACAAATGATCAAAATAAAGTTTCGGAAATCGAGTTACAAACAATTACAGCTTTTGCAACAATCAAGTCATCTTCTTCTCTTACCTCCACGGATATCTCAGTGTCTACGGGCGCCGGTTCTTCTGCTCTGTGTAATTTAGATCCCCAACCATGTCATTTGTTTCACCGCCATGGCTCTCCAACGTAGTGCTGTCCGATTCGCAAACGAATCGTTCACTTGAGTCAATTCGTTTTAATGATTCGGTTCAAACGATTCACGAAGCGTTCGCAAATCACTCAATGAGGGAGAACCTCTTTAACTAGCAACATTTGAAACACTTTTCGAGCAGGTAGAAAAACGTATCTGGACAATTAAATATAAAAAGGGTATCAAACAGAATGACAAAATGAAACAGAAACACATAAATATGCAATAAATATACACCATAAACCTTATAAGGGTAGACCGTTTATTTGTTTTATTTGTTTGTTGTATTTTCATTTATTTTGTTTTGACAACATGAGACTATGCAGGAAAACACAGGTTGTTATGGGATATAATGCAGTTCAACCCAAAGACCGAAAGTTTATACCTATCTGGATTCTAGATTTGATTATTTAATGAGTATTATTATTTAATGAGCTATATAAATTTAATCCTTACGAAAATTAACCATGGTTTTACTATAGAAAAAGTGTAGTAACCATGTTTTTTGGCGTATTGATTACCATTTATATAAGCAGTTTTACTACAAACACCGTGGTTAAACTATGGTTAGTGTAGCAAAACCATTGTTAATTTTGATTACAATAGTTTAACAATAGTTCATTTTCGTAAGGGAAGGTACAATGTTGAGTGCTAGGACTGGTGATTCGTTTTATTAGCTGTCTGAAGTGAACAGTCCAAACGAATCGATTCGCCAAAAGAATCGAACTTCCCTACGCAACTCCAGCGTCTCTCTTCCCTATTCAACTACACACACACACACACACACACACTTCAGACCTGTCGCACCGATGCGCGTTCCCGACGATCTGGCGGGCGGCGTGAGCGAGCACACCAGCACATTCCAGGGCTGCTATTAATCCCAACCCCCTTCCCGACTGTGAATCTGCTACTATGGCGAAGGTTTGGATAATGAATATTAACTAGGACACGATGACGTTACTAGGAAACCTGCGTGGAGCATCCAGTCAGGAATCCTAATTACTATTCATTAGCCAGACCTTCGCAATAGTATGATTTTTTCGTTGCCCGACTGCACAGTTGATACAGGCGGGTCAGGTCGAGAATGGCGTGGGAAAGAACCGCGATTCACCCACTGCACCTCTATGTTCATGAAAATAAACTAAATGTAGAAAATAAACTAAATTCAGGAAGTTTTTTAATAAGAAAATGCAGCCTAAGGATAACCAAACATTTAATTAAATCAAATGTAATTTAATTCAGTTTATTTATTTTTTTTTATTTAATATAATTTAAATTTTAGTTTAATTTAGTTTAATTTCATTAATTTTATCTCAAACTAATAGTTTTAATTCTTCAGTTCTTCTTAAATTCTTGTTAAATTATTAATTGAAATCATTAATGGCCTTTCTATGATGAGCCATTCATTAAAATAAACATGTAGGCTTTGAAGGATGAACAAGTTTAAGGGATAAACATGAGGGACAAATTGATTGGCCACTAATCTGAATATGCATCACCCTTAATATGTAATATGGTAATTACAGCCATGAATATTACAAAAGTTCATAGGTCACAGCAGAATTTAGTAAGAATGCTTGCTGTTGTCACAATGATTCAGTTATTACAAGTTGTGCTGAAATAAACATTACTTTAGGTGAGTCTCTGAATACAAAGCATGTGCGTTTCAATGTCAGGGTGATGTGGCAGTTGGAAACCCCTGTCTCGTGTCCCAGCTCTATTCACAGATGTCTGTCTGATGTTTCCTCCAGTTCTTCTGTCTGGGAGGGTGTGTGTCACTGGTTCAGTAAAACCTGAGTACATTATAGGGGGCAATGCAGTTTTTTTTTTTTTTTTTTACGTCTTTATTTTGTGTATTCCAGTGTTAGTTTTAGGCACAACTGATGCTTTTGTTGTCTTTAGTGTGTCTGTGTGAGCCTGAAGTCAGCTCCCCAGTGACCAAACAGCTTATATTTCAGAAAACTGCCACTGAAAAACCACAGGGAATAAATAATGAAAGAAAAGGGGAAGTAAACCGAAAAACCTACACTAGACTGAAGGAACCATGATGATTTTTTTTATACAAAACCCACACAATAATTGCATTTCCCTCATATGTCTGGCAGGTAATGTAGGGTTTCTGCGGTCTATTTGACCTCAAGTGAGCATCTGACCTGTGTTTTTTCTCTGCAGGGATAAACTAGTATTGCATATACCTGTGAAATATGAAAGACAAACATTCAGTTTCATCAGAAAGGAGCTCAGCAAGATCTGAGGGTTTTTTAAGAGGAGTATGTTTTCTTGACCTACTGATAGCAGTAGAGCATGTTTTGAAAGGCTTTTCTTGTTTTGTAAGAGCCTTTGTGTAGCTCTGCTCCTGGTTTTGAGTTTGTTTAGAAGTGCAGGGATGATGACGTGTGTCAAGGGCTGTCGGATTCCTGGCATTTCCTGCTCCCTCGTTCCAGCTCATCCTGGGCTGAGTTATCTGATGAGTACTTTACACAGGCGCTCCACCCTCCTCTACATTGAACAAGATCAACAGAAAGAGTATTTACGTCCTCACAGATGCTGACTGATCTTTTATGAATGGACTCAAATCACTGGTGACACTTTAAGCCTGCTTGTGATCATTAATGACTATAAAGGCAAAGTACATTAGAATATAAACGTTTTAATGACTATTACGAGTGCACTGCAGAAGATTTTGGAGGAGGGGGTGTCCATCTATCTAGTGTTGTTAATTATTCACCCTCATGCCGTTCCAAACCTGTAAGACCATTTATCTTCGGAAACACAAATTAAGATATTTTTTTTAATAAAATCCGAGTGTTTTCTGACCCTGCTTATACAGCAACACAACTGACACGTTCAAGGCCCAGAAAGGTTGTTTGAACATCGATTAAATATGCACATCAAAGACTGACACGGAAGAAAATAAATTACTGAATAAAGACGTTATTTCTGTTTTCTTTGTGCACAAGAAAGTATTATTGTAGCTTCATAAAATTAAGGTTGAACCACTGATGTCACATTTTAATTATGTCCTTGAATGTGTGAGTTGCACTGCTGTATATGCAGGGTCAGAAAACTCTCGAATTTCATCAAAAATATCTTAATTTGTGTTCTGAATATGAACAAAGGTCTTACAGTTTTGGAACAACATGAGGATGAGTAATTAATGACAGAAATTTCATTTTTGGCTGAACTATTACTTAAAGTAATCTTCTATAAACAAAGCAAAAAAGGTCCAGCTCCTATAGCAGCATACTAAAGTTTATGTTACATGCTCAGACAACATACATGTAGGACTTTATTCTTTTTTATATCAGTGGGGTCTTGGTATAGAAAGATAGATCCGCTCTGATATGGTTGATCACAGGTAATCATGAATATATTCCTCAGATTTATCCATGCAGAAGAACAATTGACATTAAAAAAAAGAAACAACTCTGCAAGTCGAATCACATTTATTTATATAGCTAGAACTTTATAAAATGGTGTTTCAAAGCAGCTTTACATAGATAGAATGACTTGATCTAGCAAAGCAGCCCTGCAAAAGATAATAATATCACTATTTAGCTCAGTTTAGTTTAGATTCAATTAACTGTCAGAAGGAAAATTTTGAATAGTTTGATAGTTTTATAAAAGGCAGTTACTGTGAATGGAGTGTTTATATAGATGAAACACTTATTTTGCCAGGTGAAAAAGGATACTTAGTGATTTTATGTTTTGTACTACTGTATAGTGCAATTAAAAACACACTGAAATGTTTGAAAAATGTATGTTGTATGTTTTGACCGCAGGTGGTAATAGAGAGGCCAAAGATCCATAATTCACATTTAAAGTCAACGTGAAATGTATTGTGATATATTTATGAGTGTAACAAAATACTGATTGAGACAGCTGGAAGACAGTGGTTAAAATGACATTTCACCCAAAAATGGAAACTACCTCATGATTTACTCACCTTCAAACAATCCTCGGTGTATATGACCATCCTAGGTGTATATGACTTCAGATGAATACAATCAGAGTTATGTTAATAAAATTTCCTGGCTCTTCCAGGCTTTATAATGGTAGTGAATGGCTGTTGAGATTTTGAAGTCCGATAAAGTGCATCCAACCATCATAAAAAGTGAGAAAAGGAAAGGAAAGCAAAAGCAAAAGGAAACCAGTCTCTGATATTCTGATACCTCTGATATTTTTCTTTACAAATACTTGCTTTGTACTTCTAATTTGTGAATGGTGTTTTAGTTTTGCTCTCTCCACTACACTTCTGTGTTCCTCACCGTGTTTTTCTATGTCCTTCGTCATCCACGGGAACGCTTGAACATGTGTACGACAGTTAGCGGAAGCTAGAGATTACGGTTTATAGACCTTTTTCTTACAAAAAATATCACTTTGTTTCAGAAAGCCTTCATTAACTCCCTGGAGCCGTGTGGAGTACTTTTTATGATGGATGTATGCACTTTTTTTGCTTCATCATATCATCATTAGCTGCCATTGAGCCGGCTTGAACTCCGATTGTATTCGTCTGAAAGAAGAAAGTCATATACACCTAGGATGGCTTGAGGGTGAGTAAATCATGGGGGAATTTTCATTTTTGGGTAAATCATCCCTTTAAACTCACCTTTATATCGTTCCAAAAATGTATGAGATTCTTTCTTCTGCTAAACACAAAGAAGATATTTCTTCAAAATATCTCAGAAGAATGTGTCCAGCAGAAGAAAGAGTCTGGAACAACATAAAGGTGTCACGGAGGCTGGACAAGAAATGAAAGGTTCGAGATGAGTCCCCTTGTAGCGTGACGGAATACCCAAACGCGGAGGTGCACGAGTGAGCAGGTAAATCATGCAGTTGGTCTGAGAACGCTCCGATAAGGAGTGGGGATTTCCACCAAGAAATCTGCGTTCTCACACGCACACAGACAGGTAAATAAGCGCCCTGAAGAGCAGAGAGTTTACTCACGTGAGTTGAGATGGAGAAGGGACCTGACGTGGAGTCGCACATGAACTCAATGTCTGGTGCAAAACAACACCTGCTTCCTGCTTAAATACCTGCGTGAAGTTACTTCCGGGTCCTCGTGACCTCACGTGATCTGGTACGTGTGACAGTACCCCCCCCTCCAGGACCGGCACCTGACGGTCCCGGAACGGAGGATACCCGACGACGGTAGTCCTGGATGAGTGTAGGGTCCAGGATGAACCACCCGGGAACCCAAGAACGCTCCTCCGGACCGTAGCCCTCCCAATCAACCAGGTATTGGGTGCCACGGCCACGGGTTCGCGAGTCAAGGATCCGCCGGACGGTGTACGCAGGACCGCCGTCGATGATCCGGACCGGGGGAGGAGCAGTGACCTGGGGAGACAGAGGGGAGAAGAAGACATGTTTGAGTTGAGATTGATGGAATACAGGATGGATCCGGAGGGAAGCAGGCAGCTGGAGCCGGAAGGTGACAGGGTTTAGTTGGTGAGTGATCTTGTAGGGTCCGATGAAGCGTGGAGTGAGTTTTTTAGAGTCCGTCTTCAGGTTGATGTTGCGGGTGGAAAGGTAGACCCTGTCACCGACATGGAACAATCGTCCCGGAGGGTGCCGGCGGCGGCGTTGAGTGGTGTAGCGTTGGTTGGCTTTCTGAATGGCAGTCCGGGCGTGATTCCAAAGCCGCCGGCACCGGCGGACCAACTGTTGGGCGGACGGGACATCAACCTCCGGTTCTTGATGTTCGAACACCGGAGGTTGGTACCCGTAGCATACCTCGAAAGGGCTTAGATTGGTGGCCGAAGATGTGTGTAAGTTGTTAGATAGTTCGGCCCAGACGAGGTAGCGCGCCCAGGAGCGCTGATGTTCACCCGCAAAGCATCGAAGGAAGCGCTCCAGTTGTTGGTTGGCCCGCTCCGTCTGGCCGTTCGTCTGAGGATGGTGACCGGACGATAGGCTGGTGGTGGTGCCGACCAGACGGCAGAAGGCCTGCCAGAACTTGGCCGTGAACTGGGGCCCTCTGTCCGAGACGATGTCCTTGGGAAACCCATGCAAGCGGACTACGTGCTCGAGTATAAGCTCCGCGGTGGTCTTGGCAGAGGGGAGTCCGGTGAGAGCCACCAGGTGCACAGCTTTCGAGAAACGATCCACAATGGTCAGGATGGTGTTCTTGCCCTGCGAGTCAGGGAGTCCAGTGACGAAATCGACCGAGATGTGGCGTTTGGGGATGGGGAGGGGCTGCAGCTCGCCGGTAGATGGTGAGTTGGTGGTCTTGGAGCGAGCGCAGATGTTACATGCCTGGACGTACTCCTGTACGTCTCTCCTCAACGTCCTCCACCAAAACGCCCTGTCGATAAACGAGATGGTCCTCTGGACCCCCTGATGTCCTGCCAATGTGGAATCGTGCCCCCACTGGAGAACTTCTTTGCGGAGATGGTCGGGCACAAAGAGTCGCCCAGCGGGGGTTTCAGGTGGAGGAGGTTCCAGACTGTGACTCTGGAGGACTCTCTCTTCTAACCCCCACTGGAGGGGAGCCAAGATGATGTGAGGAGGCAGGACAGGCGCGGGCTCCGAGGAGGTGGTGTCTCGTTGATGTTGGCGGGAGATGGCGTCCGCTTTGGCATTCTTCGAGCCGGGGCGGTAGGAGAGATGGAAGTGGAAGTGCTCGAAGAATAAAGCCCACCGCGCCTGCCTGGGGTTAAGCTGTTTGGTCTGGCGGATGACAGTGAGGTTCTGGTGGTCGGTCCAGACGGTGAATGGGTCGCTGCCACCCTGGACAGTGACGCCACTCTTCCAGAGCCCACTTGATGGCCAACAGTTCACGGTCCCCTACCCCGTAATGCTGCTGTGTGGGATTGAATTTCCTCAAGAAAAAACTACAGGGATGTAGTTTCTCGTCTGGACCGCGTTGTGAAAGGACCGCCCCTACGCCCACATCGGAAGCGTCCACTTCAACAACGAAAGGTTTAGTCGGGTTGGGATGGATGAGAACCGGAGCAGTGGTGAACAGGAGACACAGTTTCTTGAAGGCTTGGATGGCTTCAGGTGTGAGTTGGAATTCTCCGCGTGATGGTTTGGTAAGAGCAGTCAGAGGTGCTGCAGTTGCGCTGAAGCCCTGGATAAATCGCCGGTAGAAGTTAGCGAACCCCAGAAAACGTTGCAGCTGTTTGAGCGACGTGGGTAGGGGCCACGAGCGCACAGCCTCCAGCTTCTGGGGATCCATGGCCACACCCTGAGAAGATATTACGAAGCCAAGGAATGTGGTGGTGTGCTGGTGAAAGGCACATTTTTCCAACTTGCAGTACAACTGATGGGCCAGCAACCTCCGGAGTACTGCTCGGACATGCTGGGTGTGTTCCTCGAGCGTCTTGCAGTATACGAGGTTGTCATCCAAATAAGCATAACACCACCTACCCAGCATGTCCCGGAGAACGTCATTGATGAATTGTTGAAATACAGATGGACTGTTGCATAGACCAAACGGCATAACCAGGGTCTCGTAGTGACCAGTGGGGGTTATGAAGGCCGTCTTCCACTCATCACCCTCCCTGATGCGGACCAAGTTGTAAGCGCTCCGTAGGTCCAGTTTCGTGAAGAAACGGGCACCAGAGAGGGCGTCCAGGGCGGTGTTGGTGAGAGGGAGTGGATGACGATTCTTGATGGTAATCTGGTTGAGTCCCCGATAGTCAACACATGGGCGGAGACCCCCGTCCTTCTCCTTCACGAAGAAGAAGCCCGCGGCCGCCGGGGAGCTGGAAGGACGGATAGTGCCGGCCCGAAGTCCTTCAGCCACGTACTCCTCCATCGCCTGATGTTCGGTGGCCGACAGGGAGTACAGATGGCCGCGGGGTGGTACCGCGCCCGGCACGAGATCAATAGCCAGATCGTAGGGTCGATGAGGTGGTAGAAGGGCGGCACGTCTCTTGCTAAAGACCTCGGCCAGATCGCGGTACGGGACGGGGATACTCTCCAGGTTGACATCGGGAACCTCGGACTCCCCTGAACACGTCCCAGCCTTCGCCTGGAGACAGAGCTCCTGACAGGTCGCCCCCCAGTGGACAATACGGTTGGTGGTCCAGGAGATGAATGGGTCATGTGTGACGAGCCACGGGTGTCCCAGGATGATAGGAGGTGAAGTGATCTTGGTGACGTGGAAATGGATCTTCTCAAAGTGATTGTCAATTTGAAGGTGAATTTCTTTGGTGCGTTGAGTGACGGGGCTGAAGTTGAGGGGGCGACCGTCGATGGCGGTGATTTTTAAAGGCTGGGATAACACCTCAGTTTCAATCCCCAATTGGGCAGCATAAGCCTGATCGATAAAATTCCCAGCCGCACCTGAATCAACAAATGCGGTGGTCACGATCCGTTGGTGGCCCATGAGGATTAATACCTGAAGGAGCAGCCGGGAAACAGCGGGATAGGATTTGATGGTAGCGGAACCAGATGAAGACCTCCCCCTCTTCACCTGGTCTGGCCGTTTCCCGGACGCAAAGGGCAGATTGCACGGTGGTGATCTGGGGAGGCGCAATAGGCACATAGACCTTCGCGGTAGCGTCTAGCCCTTTCCGCTGCCGTCAGGGAGGTGCGCCCTATCTGCATGGGTTCCCCGGCTCCTGATGAGTGGGCCTCTGGAGCGGCCGGTGGAGGTGGAGATGGCGCAGCGACAGCGTGAGTGAAGGGTTGATCCAGATGGCGGTGACGGAGGGTGGAGCCTGTGGAGAGATGAGAAAGACGTTTAGTAGTGTGACCCATACGTTGATCCACCCGGAGGGCGAGCTGGATCATGCCCTCCAGGGTGGCCGGCAGCTCACGCACAGCCAGTTCGTCTTTAAGACGGGTGGACAGTCCTTCATAAAAGGCTGTGCGGAGCGCCGCGTCACTCCATTGTGTTTGGACGGCGAGAGTACGGAAATCCGTGGTGTATTGACTGACGCTGCGCTCGCCCTGCCTCAGATGGTATAAACGGGATCCACCTCCACTTCGCTCTCAGGGTGTTGGAAGGCGGCCCTGAGCTGGGTGGTGAACTCGGGATATGAGTAGGCGGCGATCCCGTCAGCTTTCAGGACCGCCGCAGCCCTCTCGGCTGCCTGCCCGGTGAGAAGGGAGATGAGGAGAGCGATCCTGCTGCGGTCGGATGGATAACGTGCTGGCTGGAACTCAAACAAAAGTGACAGGTTGTTTAGAAATACATCACACCGCCCTCCGGATCCATCCCATTTATCCGGAAGTGCGATCTTGGGTTGAAGGGCGGGACGGACTGGTTCTGCGGGGGCAATCTGCGCAGCAGCCAGGTCATCATAGTCCGATTGCAGGGCGGTGAGGTCGGACTGGAGAACTCCGCACTCCGTCCGAAGACTCACGGTTTCGGCACGAAGCGCGTTGACCTCCGCCCGGAGCCCCACCAACTCCTGCCTCAGACTCATGATTTCCCCCGACTGCTGCTGGATCACACCCCACAATTGTTCCAGATCCGCCGGGACCATTTCGGGACCAGACATTCTGTCATGGAGGCTGGACAAGAAATGAAAGGTTCGAGATGAGTCCCCTTGTAGCGTGACGGAATACCCAAACGCGGAGGTGCACGAGTGAGCAGGTAAATCACGCAGTTGGTCTGAGAATGCTCCGATAAGGAGTGGGGATTTCCACCAAGAAATCCGCGTTCTCACACGCACACAGACAGGTAAATAAGCGCTCCGAAGAGCAGAGAGTTTACTCACGTGAGTTGAGCTGGAGAAGGGACCTGACGTGGAGTCGCACATGAACTCAATGTCTGGTGCAAAACAACACCTGCTTCCTGCTTAAATACCTGCGTGAAGTTACTTCCGGGTCCTCGTGACCTCACGTGATCTGATACGTGTGACAAAAGGTGAGTAAATGATTTTTAATTTTTTGGTGAACTACTCCTTTATGTAAGTGGTTAAGTCTGCTCAAATCATCAACCTCTCCTAAACTGGCTGGCTGGTCTTAGCTGGTTTAAGACAGAAGTAGTTGGTTTTAGCTGGTCTCTCAGCCTAGCTTGTTACTAAAACCAGCCTGCTGACCAGCTAAAACCAACCAACCAGCTAAGGCTGGTTTTAGCTGTTTTTTCACCAGGGAACACCATCAAGGAATGCCATTCCAGAGGGGAAGCAAATGTTCAGATTTTGTCTAAAGATTAGGAAATCAAATTTTTTATTTATGTTTTTTTTTTCTTTTTTTTTTTTTTTTTTCTGTGGCTTAACTTGCATGGATTAATTTTTCAAGATTAGTAGTGTTGACTTACAAAGTATAGGGCCAATTTTGATTTCATTTGAACATGAAGAAATAATGTTAGAAATTTCATACTTGACATACAATAGCAGACCACATGTGAACACACATTTGATGTGATTACTGTGAAGAGAAGCGATACATATCCTTCGGTGATAAAAAATAAAAAAACAGTACATTCAGACAGGAAAAAAACAATTACTCTTAAATAAATGATTTTGTGTGATGCTGTTATTTTATGAAATTTTATATGGGTGAAATGGTCTAGTTAAAGTATCTAGTTGCTGTTTGAACTGTAAACTGTATTTCATGGTCACAGTGCTGTGATGATACAGGTGTAACTGTTTATTCCTATAATAAACATCCGTTCTCCACCTGTGAGTGTGCTGTGGTGCTGTGGTTTGTACACAGGAGCCTGCGTGGCACAGCAGTGATTACACGCTCGCTGCACCATCACCTGGCAACCACGCAAGGCCCTAAAACGCAGGCGGGCATTTGTTTAGGACTCTTCTTTCTTTTATTCAGTGTTCCTTTGTCATAGCAACCCTTCAAACAAACCCTTTACCTCCCCTCTGTCTTTGTGTGTTTCTCCATCAGGTTCTGCTGATATGATCAGTGAGATGAGCAGGTAGTGTCTCTCTGACCCATGATTAGCACATTCTTGTCGTGCCAAAGTGCAGCTTTCAAATGTTTTGTTTTTGAAGTGTATTGGGGAACGAGATTTACAGAACAGCTCAAAATCAATGATTTACAACTATGAGTATGTTTGTATTAAGTCTTGTCTGAACAGGTCAGTGGGATACGTTATTATCAGTCTGAAATCTGAATGGAATCTCATGGTAATTTGATTCTAGTAAAACGGATTCTCTGTAATATTTACTGATATATATATAAAAAAAAAAAAATGTTTTCTTATCACAAAAATAGGTGGACCAGCTCACCTACAAAAAATTATTATAAACAGTTTTTAAATGGGTCTGTTGACTTTCTTACTTGTTACCTAGGTCTTTCTTTTCTTAACATTTGTAATGGAATTTTCCTCTACTCTTATGTTTACATACTTGTAAGACTCGCTGATAAGAAGTCTTAACATTTTTGGCCTGTTTTCAACACACTGTAGGAGTCTGTGATCTTCAGTCCTGTTAATGAATGGAAATACTTCACTATTTTAGTTTTTTCTATTTTTTATCATACTTAAGATGAACTGATGATATGAGTCTCCAGTGAATCATTCTGTATAGCAGAAAAGATCCACTGATGACAACATTATTTACTTTTAAGTGACTATAAACTTTCAAAGTTCAAGCTTTGTTTGTTCTAGTCATTAAACTCTCACTCATTCACTCACTCACTCACTCACTCACTCACTCACTCACACAAAAGCTCTTTGTTTCTTTCTTTTTTATTTCATATAGTTCTTATATATATATTAGATATAACTGACATTTTTTAGAAGGATTAGATCTTATGTTGTACCAGAGAGATTGTGAGTGATTATTTAAAATTGTGAGTGTAATCGTGTTTTTGTGATTCTGATCTGTTATATTTCTTGTTAACTTGACCCACACTTGACTGACAATGATTTGGCTTCTGTCTTTGAACTGTATTTTTATTCTGGTAGCAAGACTCTCTCTCTCTCACTCTCTCTCTCTCTCTCTCTCTCTCTCTCTCCCTCTCTTCCTGTTATGGCTGACCCCTAGTGTTCATAACAGGATGGAGAGAGGATAGATTTAGAGGTCTATCTCAGTTTTTTTAGGAGGCCCACAAATGAATCAGGATCTGGTGAAACATTCTATAACAAAGATGCTCTTTGCAGCCAGATGGTGTAGTTACAGCATCCACCAGCAGGGGCTAACAAAGTTGTTTTAACTAGGCCAGGGGTAGGGAAGTTCGGTCCTAGAGAGCCGCTGCCCTGTAGAGTTTAGCCCCAACCCTGAAAAAAAACCTCACCTGTCTACAGAGGGTGTGCATTGACGTCACTTTCCCACCAGAATTCGCCCCCCCTCTGTTGGACTGTGAGTGGCAAAAGAGCTGCTGAATTAATGTATTTAATAGGGAAGCTGAGTAAAACAAACGAGAATCAGTTTAAATTAAAGGTTGCTGGACTTGATATAGTTGTCCGTTACAACTTATCAAATATCCAGTTGTCCATGGATATTGATATGCAGCCAGGTGTTTCCTGACATTTCTGATTTTGATGCCGGGGAAATAAATAAAGGCTTTGGTCTTTATCCGGGTGGTTACTTATATCATATATATATATATTGTCAAATCGTCCAGCCCAAAAACGTACATAGTTTTATATAGTGTTTATTTAAAAAACATCCAGTTATGCAGATGGTAAATATTTAATTGATGAGTTGTCAATACGATATATTATAATACAATACATAGGGTATGATTTTACTGCAAAATTCTACATATTAACATGAAATGATAACTGCAAATCCGTGTTTCGCTGCCTGGAGTTCATTTGTTTCTGTGAATTGCAGGGATCCATTTGCTTCTCATTTTTGTATCTTTCAGCAGTCTGTAAAAATTTCTTGTAATATCTATTTGTACAGTCAATGGCAAATCTCTTACTGGTTTTAGATGTGTTTTGTGTGTTCTGTCGCAGCATTCACGCTGAAAACCAATGCTGCCACTCCAGCTGATGGTGACGTCACGTGCATACCCTCTCCCTGGTGAAAAGAACAACATATGCTGGTAGGTATGTTTTGACGCTGAGATGCTGGTTAGGTAGGTTTTAATGCTGGTTTAAGCTGGTCCTTAGCTGGTATATGCTGGTCCTCGACCAGCAACATGACCAGCTAATGACCAGCATAAACCAGCAAAGGACAGCTTAAACCAGCATTTTTTCAACAGGGCTATAGTGTCAGTAATTCTTGACCTTGATTAGCTTGTTCACATGTGTTTGATTAGGGTTAGAGCTAAACTCTGCAGGACATTGGCTCTCTAGCACCAGGTATCTGAAACCACATACTTTCCTGCTATACTGTATTGCAGGGGTGCCCAAACGCAGTCCTGGAGGGCTGGAGACTTGCAGAGATTAGCTCCAACCCCAATTAGGCACACCTGTTAATCAAGCTCTTACTAGGCATGCTACAAAGCCACTACAAGGCAAGCCTGCAACCATTAGTCGAAAAAGTGTAACGGCTAAAGCTAATGCTTCTGGTCTGGCAGTAGGTGGGAAAGAAGACCAGAGGCCATTTTCTTTGAATGGATGTTAATGGAAGAAAGGCTTTACTACGCTGAATAAACAGCTTTTTAGAGGAAACGGTTTATCATTTAATGAATTGACAGCCTATCTGCTAATCTTTAACATGTTTTACATTAAACAATACTTTTGGATGGAACTATTTTTAGAGTTTAGCACAAAAAAAAATGCAGTTTTATAAGTCACTGACTTTTTGCAACAGGTGTGATTCAGCTTATGGCACTTCTCATTCATTCCTGTGGTATCCGTAAACGGCGAACGAGTGTCGCACAACTCTCACTGAATTTTAGTGATGTCACTGCTGTTATTTGAGTGGTTATCAAGGAACATGTGATCCAAGTTAGCCGTTACGCTTTCTCCAACAGTAAGTAATACAGACACTCTTATCTCCCTATAGTAATAAAATCTATGCATGTTAGAAACTTCCAGGCAGGTGTGTTGAGGCAATGTGGAGCTGAACTCTGCAGTACACCGGCCCTCCAGAACCGAGTTTGGGGACCCCTGCTGTATAGTATGACAAAAACAGCATGTGACAAAAGAAGTATGTCTGAATTTACATTAGTTATAAAAGAGTAGGCAAGGAGTACCCGAATGTGCATGCAATAAATAGACAGTTTACTATCCCGTGAGGCCATGGGAGAGGATTTATGAATGGCAGTGACGTGACACAAGGTAGGTCACACGACAGTAACAACACGGTGAATGTAGAACTACAGATTACATTCATACTACACACATTCATGCTATATAGAACATACTCTATTTGCAGTTGCAAAGTACAGTAGTTTTTCAAAAAAATACCTACTGAACAGAGTATGCAATTTTCAAACACAACCCTGGAGTCTGATGTGTGACCTACAACCCCTGGCTGTCAGCCATTCATCACACAGAGTGAGCTGCCAGTTCTCACCGCCACTGAGACTGATCAATCTGTCATTACTCACCATGTTGCAATTTTCCATTAATAAGGACTGTTCCATGTTAAAGACTTAGATCCCTGCTGTATTAATATGACTATACTGAGTTAGTAGATTCTGTTATATCATTATAAGGGGAATCATTTACTAATTTGATATAATAACACAGAATAACATTCAAGAATCATAGACAGCTTTACAGAACTGACACTAACACATGCCCATCAGACACTAGATGGCGCTAGATCTTGAAAGTGTGGTCACATTTACTATTGTTTGCTGACTTTTTGCAGGCAAAATCCAATGATTTCAAGTTGAATCCACGTCATTGGGAATTTTAAGTGAGGACGAAAGATTTTCCCGTTCAGATTTTGCAGCAGCTTAAGTTTGGTCACTCAAAAGTCACCATGCTAACCAGCAGAAAGCTGCTTGGTTTAAAAAGTGATTAGTGTGTGAACTGTGCTTCATACATGCTGCTTGCACTATTGGTGATAGACAGTGGACCTTTTTTGTCCTCGAAATGTTGCAGAAATGTCCCCACACCTTAACTCTGGAACATTATGTACATTTCCAATTTCATTACTTTCTGCTCTGTAAAAAGTAGGTGTCAGAAGCAAGAAGTTGCACACTGCTGCTTTACATTCTTCTGCCATCGACTATCAGAGAGTAAATTTGCATTTCATTCAGTCCATTACGCAGCACACATGCAATATAAATTTTAACAGGCTGATGGAAAAGAAGTTAATGTGTTGTCTAAAAAGTGAAGCAATTTGGTTAATAAGGTACCTATTTAAAGCACCCACAACAGAAATACCATGCATCTTCATGTATAGTGTATTACTGAATATGTGTGGTGTGCCTAATTCTGACCTTCTCATTCCCAAGTATGCTTACTTTTAGGATTTGATTTGACTCTGGCACGTGTCAGATTCTCTGTTTTGCTTCATACCTAAAATCACTGTAACACACAAGTCTATCTTGGCTTATTCCTTTGTTGTCACCTATTGGTAAAATAATGTTTTAATGAGTTTTCAATTACTGATGCAACTTTAGAAATGCATTTTTCACAATCATCAGCCATGATTAATATATTCCATAACTGAAAATGTTTGAAAACGGTTGGGTAAGTAGTATTTGGTTATGTTATCTCAATGTGCTATCTGCTCCATGTCAAACAAAGCATTTATTAGGCTACAGACACTGGACACTTGAATGTATATAAGTGTACAAGATTTTAAACACAACAGCCTACCATTTACTTTCTTAAAGTCATGATAAAAACGGATTTATCTACAGGTCTTTTCTTCTGTATTGTGTCATATCCTGTAACGCCACGCCAGCAGAGGGAGCCCTCACCCACTGACTGACTGTTGCTGCTCCCTCTGCTTCTTCGTTGGTAACTTCCTGTTTGGCAGCCATAAAAGGCAGGCCATGCCAAACAGACATTTGTGAAGTATTGTTTTGCTCATGTGGACTTTACTAAGTGTTTTCCTGTTTTCATTGCCCTGTTTCTTGATTATCACGGTTTGGTTTCTTGTCATAGTTTTGTCTTTGTTTTTGCCACAGTTTTGCCTCGTTCATTGCCATAGTTCTGTCTGGTTTCATTTCCTTGTTTATTTGTTACTTTTTGGACTGCTCTCTCTGGTTTTGGACTCTGTCTGTTAATTGGATTTACGCTCTCGCCTTGCCCTGGATATTACTGTTTGTTTGGGTATTGACCCTGCCTGTCTTGACTACGATCTGTTAATAAAGCTCGCAATTGGATCTTACACGCTTCCTACGAGTCCTGCTCCTTACAGAATACTTCGCCTACAAAAGATCCAGCGGCTTTTTGGGATGGACCATGGACCCAGCATCACGCCTCTTCAGCCTCCACCAAGGTAATCGGCCCATTGAGGAATATGTTGTGGACTTTTGTGAATTATGTCACTTGGTTAATTTCAATGATCTGGCGCTCAAGGACATTTTTTGTCATGGTTTAAACGAGCCCATTCATTCCTGCTTACCTGGAGGTAAAATTCACTGGAGACTGGAACAGTACATAGACTATGCACTCCGATTAAGCGGCTCACCTTTTACTGTCGGGATTGCGGACAAGGGACCCCGCAATCCTGCAGTAACCACCACACCACAACCAGCTCAAGTCACATCCACCAAGCCAAGGTCTGCTAACGTCACGTCTGCCAAGCCACAGCCTGTTCACGTTACGTGAAGCCGCAGAGCCAAGTCAAGCTGCAGGTACATCTTCAGAGTCAAGTCAACCTACAGCTGCATTTCCTGAGTCAAGTCAAGTTTCCAAGTCAAGTCAAGCTACGGTCGTCGTTCCTGTGTCAAGTCAAGTTACAGCTGTAGCTTCCAAGTCCAGTCGAGTTCCAGGGTCAAGTCAAGTTCCAGGGTCAGGTCAAGCCTCCAAATCCGGTCAAGCTTCAGAGTCCAGTCAAGCTTCAGAGTTAAGTCAAGCCAAAGCTGCTGTTCTCCATGAGTCAAGCAAGGACACAGCTGTTCTCCACGAGTCAAGTCACGTTACAGCTGTTGTTCCTGAATCAAGTCACGTTACAGCTGTTGTTTCTGAATCAAGTCACGTTACAGCTGTTGTTCCTGAGTCAAGCCATGTTGTTCCTGAGTCAGGTCAAGTTACAGCTGGGTTGTCTGTTATGTCCAACCACAGCTAATTTCCATGAACCAAGCCAAGCTACAGCAGATCTTCACGAGTCAAGTCAAATTGCTGCTGTCTTCCCTGAACCAAGCAACACCACAGTTGATCTCCATGAGCCAAGTCAAGTTCATGCTGTCGTCCATGAGCCAAGCCAAGCCACGGTTGTTCTTCATGAGCCAAGTCAAGTTGCTGCTGTTGTTCCTGAGCCAGGCCAAGCCACAGTTGATCATCATGAACCAAGTCCGGCCACGGCAGGCCTCCCTGAGTCAAGTCCGGCCACGGCAGGCCTCCCTGAGTCAAGTCCGGCCACGGCAGGCCTCCCTGAGTCAAGGCAAGAAACTGTTGTCCCACCAAAACCTCACCAGGTCCCCTCTGACCTTCCTAAATCACTTTACATCTCAGCTGACCACCAAGAACCTCATCACGTCTCAGCTGATCCCCTAGAGCCTCATGTATCTACTGACCCAAGCCACGCAGAGCCCACGCTCCCAAGCCACGCAGAACCCACATTCCCACGCCACAAGTCCATAGCATCCACACCTTCAAGGTCAACAGACATCCCACTATCTACTGAGCTGCCTGTAATGGCCATCGCCATTTTCAGTGTGTGGGCAGCACACTGTGCTCTAGAGGCCTCATCTGTCCACGAGTCTGCTTCAGAGGCCTCGTCTGTCCCCGAATCTGCTCCAGAGGCCTCGTCTGTCCGCAAGTCTGCTCCAAAGGCCTCGTCTGTCCACGAGTCTGCTTCAGAGGCCTCGTCTGTCCATGAGTCTGCTTCAGAGGCCTCGTCTGTCCATGAGTCTGGTCCAGAGGCCTCGTCTGTCCATGAGTCTGGTCCAGAGGCCTCGTCTGTCCACAAATCCGCTCCAGAGGCCTCATCTATCCACGAGTCTGCTCCAGAGGCCTTGCCTGACTGCGAGTCTGCCCCAGAGGCCTCATCTGACCATAAATCTGCTCCTGAGGCCTCGTTTGTCCACGAGTTCGCGCCCATACCTCCTGAGGTGTCAGCTCAAGCTGTAGATCCTCCTAAGGAGGTGGCGTCTATATATGAACTCACTGCCATGTCTGCCCAAGAATCTGTGTCCATGCCTCCAGAGGTGTCAGTATATGCTGTAGATCCTCCCATGGGGGCGGCGTCCTCCTATGAACTCTCTCTCTGTCCTGTCATGACCAAGGAAGCCTATCACGAACCCTCTGCCTGTCATGTCACGGTCAAGAAGGCCAATCGTGAACTCTCCGCCTGTCATGTCACAGCCAAGAAGGCCTATTATGAACTCTCTGCCTGTCACGCCACAGCCAAGGAAATCGTCCGTGAACACACCGCTCTGCTGTGGATGTCACTAGTTCCACTATGGATATCTCTGCTCCTGTTTGCTCTGCCTGCTCTGCCTGCCCTGCAATGGCTCCCGGTTATGCCTGCGCTGCCTGCCCCGCCATGGCTTCCTGCTCTGCCTGCCTCGCCATGGCTCCTTGCTATGCCTGCTCTGCCTGCCCCGCCATGGCTTCCTGCTCTGCCTGCCCCGCCATGGCTTCCTGCTCTGCCTGCCTCGCCATGGCTGCCTGCTCTGCCTGCTCCGCCATGGCTGCCTGCTCTCCCTGCTCCAGTATTTCACGGTCTGCCATTGCTCCACGGCCCAGGCCCTCCAGGGTTTCACGGTCTGCTACTGCTCTACGGCCCAGGCCCTCCAGTGTTCCACTGTCTGCCATTGCTCCACGGCCCAGGTCCTCCAAGGATCCACTGTCTGCTATTGCTCCACGGCCCAGGCCCTCCAGTGTTCCACTGTCTGCCACAGCTCCACGGCCCTGGTCCTCCAAGGTTCCACTGTCTGCCACTGATCCACGGTCCAGGTCCTCCAGTGCTTCGCTGTCTGCCACTGCTCCATGGCCCAGGTCCTCCAGTGCTTCACTGTCTGCCTCTGCTCCATGGTCCAGGTCCTCCAGTACTTCACTGTCTGTCCCTGCTCCACGATCCAGGCCCACTTCCTCTACTTCCTCCGTCCCACCCCCTGTTTTGCCTCTGTTCCCCCACCCTCCTGGACTGTTGTTTGAGCGCCAGGAGTTGCTCCTGGGGGGGGGGGATTCTGTAACGCCACGCCAGCAGAAGGAGCCCTCACCCACTAACTGACTGTTGCTGCTCCCTCTGCTGCTTCACTAGTAACTTCCTGTTTGGCAGCCATAAAAGGCAGGCCATGCCAAACAGACATTTGCGAAGTATTGTTTTGCTCATGCGGACTCTACCAAGCGTTTTCCTGTTTTCATTGCCCTGTTTCTTGATTATCACAGTTTGGTTTCTTGTCATAGTTTTGTCTTTGTTTTTGCCACAGTTTTGCCTCGTTCATTGCCATAGTTCTGTCTGGTTTCATTTCCTTGTTTATTTGTTACTTTTCGGACTGCTCTCTCTGGTTTTGGACTCTGCCTGTTTATTGGATTTACGCTCTCGCCTTGCCCTGGATATTACTGTTTGTTTGGTTATTGACCCTGCCTGTTTTGACTACGATCTGTTAATAAAGCTCGCAATTGGATCTTACACGCTTCCTACGAGTCCTGCTCCTTACATATCCGAGTAAACATATTATCGAAAAAGAAAACGTGTAGGCCAGGACTTGGTTCTATTAATTAGCTGTTGATTAGATTTTGTGATCTATAACATGCATTTTAAAAACAGATTGGGTGAATTTTCATTACATGCTGACTTTAAGTGTAAAACTTTTTAATGAGGATAAAAAAAAAACAAAACAAGAAAAACAAAAAAAACTGAGAACACAAAGCAATGCACATGACTGAGCACAGTACAGGTGTTTCTACATCTGTCTCTCATTATCCCAGCACTGAAATCACATAATGACTGAAATGTGGACTTACATCAAAGTGCAAAATGTGAAGAGTCTCAAAATGTAAAATCTTCACTGGAGCTCAGTGACTCTAAAGCTAGCTTAGAGTAACCATTATGTCTCTCTCTCTTATTCAGTGCAAGAGCTACAGCAGATTGCTTGGTGTTTCAGAGCTGTTTAGAGCATCTGTGCAAACCTGCAGTAAATCACGCTGTTTCCTCTCACTCTGATTATGCTGTATCAGCAACTTCACATGTTTACATTTAGAACAGCAGCAAATTGGAATGGTTTATTTGTAAATTCTATAAAATGCTGAGCAAAGTGATTTTGTTTTTAAACATTAAGAAGATCTGTGCTAAGGAATATTAGGAAGGCCAATGAATAATTATAAATTGTTGCACACAAAAAGGAGTATTTACATACATGCATACACACACAGTTTTGTTTTTGTGAATTGTGGGGACTTTCCACAGACTTCTATTGTTTTTATACTGTACAAACCATATTTGTACAGTATAAAAAACAAAAAAAAAAAAAAAAAAAAAAAAAAAAAACCTCATTCTGTATGATTTATAAGCCTTTTGAATTATGAGGACACTCATAATGTCCTCATATTTCACCCTCTTCTTGTAATACCTATGTCATTATAAAAATCTGTGTCCTGATATGTCACAAAAACACGCGCACATTTTATTTTATTTTAATTTATTTAAATCCACTTAAAGAAAATAATTTACAGGGACATAAATATTACAGATGCAGTTAGATGCATGTACAAAATCACACACACACAGACACAAACATATTATTTTTAATGTTATATGTTTGTTATAAAAAATGCTACAAAAAGACTATTAGTTAATGCATTAGGTAACATTAAAACTAAGCAATACAGGATTTGTTACAGTATTTATTCATTGTTGTTAATGTTAATATTAATAAATGAACATGAGTCATAAACTGTTCATTGTTGAGCTGCTGTCTTAAACCCTGGTGCATCAGAGCTGCTTTCATTGGGTCAGGTTGGATTTTTTTTTTTTTTTTTTTTTTTTCTTTTTTTTTGCATTTAAATGAAAATTTCTAGTTTAAATTTATATGAAATGCATTTAGCATTATGCAGACTGTTGTCGGAATGTAGGACATGAATATAAACTAGTGTAATTTTATTACCTTCACTTGTTTACCCAAAAACTGTTACAGAATTTATTGTATGATAATGTTGGAATTTTAATTTGGAAGTTTTCGATTTTTAAAAAACACAAAATATGTTAATGTGTTGCAGCCAACCAATTTAAAATTACAGGTTCAAAGCACTGCAAGTTTTTTTTATTTATTTATTTATTTTTTGTCCAGGAAATAGCCTGCAGTAAACAAAGACAGAAAAATACAGTAATGGTAAACCATAGGTTTAGTTCTTGCAGTAAACACAGACTTGCAGGTGAAAACTGAAATGGTCTTTTAAAACCTATCATTTGAGCGTAGGTTAAACAAATGAACGCCCTGGACATTTTTAGTCTAAAATGTTGTTTTCCAGCTCAGAGCTCAATGGAGGTGTTGCCACCTGGTGGACTAATGACATAATGACGTCACCTTCAGTGTTCACACTGACCATGTGACACTAAGTGCTTGTTATTAAAATGATTGCATAGCAACCTAAACATTAATGACAGGTACATTAATAACATTCAACATAATTAACGTATAAAGTAAGCTCTTTGTAGCGCTGGTGATTTTGCTGGCATGATAACCGTGAACTCACAAACCAGCAGTCAAACACAATGTTTGATCCTCTACAGTCAATGTCTTCTTTTGTCCATCTGTTACCAAGGATACAGTCAGAGGAATGTGGAGCATTCATGTTTAAAGCTCATTTTTTTTTTTTTTTTTTGTCTCACACAGCTTCTGTAAATTACTGATTCTGTCCATGGGGAAAATTAAAAACTTTTACATATTTATAAAGACTGACTGTAAGTCATACATATCACTGATTAATACACTGATGGATTTATTTAAATATGTTTTTGTCCCAAACTCAGTGTGTGACTGTAGCCACAGTCTCTCTCTGGCTCTCCCTGCAGGGCTGTTTCCTCTCAGCTGCTGACTGGACATCTTTATAATGAGACGGAGGTACAACACATTAATGTGCTTGTGTCTGGAATTTCTGACTGCAGAAAACAGAGAAACATCCATTTCCTATGTGAGTTACACCCACTTACCACTGGCTTTTACACTGCATAATGTCAGGATACCATTAAATACGACACTCACGCTCAACACTTCCATCTTGCTCATGGAGAACCTGTTGTTTGATTGCAGCTTGAATCCAGTCTTCAATATAACATTTTCTAAATGTGATATGTTAAATAAACAGCATCAGTACTGTAAATCTGTGACTTCAAATGTTTATTTATTTATTTATTTATTTTATTTTTTTTTATTTTTGGACTCCAGCCTAATGTTACTTTTTCTTCTCTCAGTAAATTAACAAATATATAGGTAACAAACAATTGCAAACCCTAAAAAAGGGTTAAAAATGTGCAATATATGGCAGTATAAAAGGCATCTGTTGTGAAAAGTCTTATTGGGTCATATTTCATATCATATTAAATATGGTAAACGGAAGCTTAACCCTATAATCCCTTTAAATTATGAACATGATCAAAACTGTGCTGAAAACCTGTTGTACACAATCTACTTCTGTCGCCTGATTGATAGTTTATACTTAAATGTCTTTTTGTTGTGAACTGCTTAAAGTAGGCCTAAAAATAAAAATAACTTCCAAATTGTTAGTAATTTTATTTAAATGTCACTAATACTGGACTGAAATTTTGTTAGGAAAAAAATTAAAATGTAAACATCAAATATATATATTTATATATAAAAGTTATTTGTACATCTCTCAATAATCACTGTATTTGCTTAAAAGCCTGATGTATAAAATATACAAAACATACATATTTTAAATATATAGCTACTGTTCCATTTTCTTTTGCATTTTATGTAAACGTTTAATAAACTTTTCAATTGAAATTCAATTTTTGACTATTATTTCATATGCCAGGCTTTACAAGTTAAAATCGTGAAAAATCCTGAAACCGCTCGATTTATGGATTAGCCTACCTGTATTACCTATTAATTTGAAATCGTCAGCATTTTTGGTTGCAGAGTCAGACTTTGAATGGAGGGAAAGAAATATCCTAAGTTTCATTAGAAATATCTTAATTGTGTTTCGTAGGTGAACGAAAGCATATGGTTTGAAACGACTTGAAACGGCGAGTAAACGATGACGGAATTTTTATTTTTGGGCGAACCGTTCATTAAATGTTGTTGATTCTTGTCTAAATCATCTATATCAGTATGTTTTATTTTGCTCATTTGTTTATATAATATTGAAAATCTAGACAAAAAAAGAGAGGGTTTTGCACTACGTGTTGAAAGTAACAGAGCCACTGTGTAGGCAAAGTACCGTTGACTCCAAAGCTTACAGCGCTTGTGACAACTAGCCCCGGTCTGTTTTGTGTTGTGTCAGCTGTGTGGGCGGCAGCAGCATCGCTTAGACTCCAACTCGATCGTTCTCAGTAAAGTCACATCTGCTCATGATCAGGTGCGGACGATGCGAAGTGTAATTTTACTCCATGATTTCACCGAAGATGGTCGCGGCACACACCTCCAGCCACCCGTCCGCCTCTGCTGAATGGATCATCTGTCTGGATAAGAGGTACCATCATTTACCCTAAACACAAACTTCATTCTTCTGTCCTAATGTTGTTGTTCTGTTGCACCTTCAGCAATCTTTTACACCTCAGTGGCTCACGGAAAAGACGCTCCAAGCACATTTGATTTGTTAAACACTATTAGAATATAAGTTTCATGTCATAAATGTCAAATGCGATTGTCAGTGTGATTGATGCATGCGTTCACATGCAGCATTTCATTCTCAGCCCGATACATTTCAGATGGTAGGCGGATTCATTAGAAGCTTCACGTCTTTCGCTGCTTTCAGTGTAAATGTAGCAGATGGTGAATTGAAGTGTATTTGGTGTAGTTTATAAAGGGTTGTTTGTCACCTGGAAGAGGTCACCAGTGCTGCAGTGCTTGTGTTACTGCAGACGCATGAAGAGACACTTTCTGCTGTGAAGGGCTTTATTAACCGAGACCAAACTTAAAGGAATAGTTCACCCAAAAATGAAATTCATTAACCTTCAAGTCATATCAAACCCCTATGCATTTGTTTCTTCAGTGGAACACAAAAGGAGAAGTTTAGCAGAATGTCCAGGGTGCTGTTTTTCATACAGTTAATGAATGTGAATTAGACTGTTAAGACAGAATGGTCAGAATAACTCTCCACTCCCAAAAACACAGAAAATAATATAATGTATATATATATATATATATATATATATATATACATATATGAAATATACACAAAAATATTTTGAAAATAGGACAGAAAGACAAAGATACAACACTGTGTGTGTATATATATATATATATATATAAATGAATATTATGCAATAAACAAACTACCCACTCCTATGAAGGACAAACTATACTATGGAGCCTCAAACTAAATATCTAAATATTTGTATATATGCATAAGTTAGCGGGACTAAATCTATCACATCATTGGCAGTTCTTCATGGGAGTGGGTGGGGCCTGAATGGTCCTTTTGGCAAGATTTGTTTTTTCAGTTCTCTGATTGGTCAGATTTCTTTGCAGAATTATGGGTAATGTAGTTTTCATGAGGAATTATGAGGAAAATATTCCAAATCTAATTAAAAATAATGGTGGCTGATGGCTAGATAAAAGAATATATGTGCACAAAATATTAAAGCAAAATATTAACTCTCTCACAACTCTCTTACAAGTGCTCAGCACTTACGGCATCATAATAACACTAAAACTAAGGCTGTCAAGCTCCAATGTGGACTAAAAAATTTTTTTTAATCATTTGCTTACTCTCATGTTGTTCCAAAACTATAAGACTTTTGTTCATCCTCACAACACAAATAAAGATATTTTTGTCATTTTCTTTCATCACTTTTGCCCATCCATTAGAAGTCCACAGGAGCAAAATTTTCAAGCCTCAAAAAGTACATAAAGACATTGTAAAAATAAGCCATATGAATAAAGCAATATCTATCCAAGTCTTCTGAAGAGACACAATCTCTTTTTATGATGAGTGGGTGTAATTGAGACCGTTATTGACATCTAAACCATGATTTGCTCAGATACATAGAGTGAATAAAATATGGTAAATGGAATCTCACATGTGCTTGCTTGACCTGTAGGAACCAATATGGCTCTTCATCGCACGTCTTGCCACACACTGTTGATAAACTGCTCCATTAATATTGTACTAATATTGTAATGTACTTTTTAAAGATTATTGGTTGCGTGGACTTTCAATGGATCGTCTAAAAAAAGTAACTATATTAACAATACCATAATTTATGCTCAAAAAAAAAAAAAAGTTTTTGGAATGACACAAGGGTGAGTAAATGATGACTAACTATAACCCTTTAAAGTACTCCAGACTACTTTAATTAGACATTTATGGTGCTAATTTTATTTTTTTTGCCACTTCAGCCACTGGTCTGGTGATGCCATGAAACTCAAAGTGTTAAAAATGACGGCACATTTTTGGATGAACAGTCTCTTTAAGAAATAAGCTGTAAGAAACACCTTTCATGTATAGTAATAGCAACCCTGTGAGTCTCTGGACTCTGCCCATGATAGCCTGGATACAGGACATCTAGGACATATCCAGCATTTTAAAGCAGTTAACAAACATTACAGTCTCGTTATCAAACACGGAGAAGAGATTTGTGGTTAATGTGTTTATGACACACTCTAATGGGCTCCGACCTGCTCTTCCTGCAGTGAATGTCTCCATCTCGCTGTAGATCAATATTTACGCACCTAAAGCAGATGGGCACGAGTCTGTTGAAAAGAATTAAATGTGCCAGCACTCATCTCTTTCCATTCCTGTCTTTATCTCCTTTCACCTGACATGGTTTTGATGGAGACACAGATGCACAAAAGCAATGTCCAGATGTGTTGAATGGAGCTGTATTTGATTTTCACTGCACTGGTTTCCCCTCTGACTCATTCGACAACATATTGATTGCTGTTTGAATTATGTGAACGTCATAAATTTAACTACTGAGGCTCTTACAAAATGCTATTTTCAAATTAAGGTTGAGAAGAAATTGAGGATGTCCATATATGTGAGAATCTGTATTCAAACTATATTGTTTTGATGAAAACCTTTGGGTTAAACATAGTCACGTCGACAGCGTTATTTAGGTTTTGCTGCAGAACTGTTTGCATAGTAAATGGATTTTTAGTCCCTGTTAAACACCCTCAGACACACAGGCACATGATCACGTTGTTTGCACAGGTGTGTCTGACCTCCAAGTGGACATGTGCAGCTTAAGGAAGACACCTTTTTGTAAAAATTAGGTTTTCAACTTTAACCTTATATTTTAAATGTTACGTTTTAAATTTAATGTAGTTTCAGCTTCAGTTCACTGACTGTCACTGGATGCACACTGCATGCAAAACAGGAAAAGAAAGGGCACTCGTTGTTATACTTTTAATTTTTATCGTTGGATAAACTTGCATTTAAATGGTTGTTGCACTGAATGTCTTTGTAGAAGAACTAATTCTAAACTAAATTCTAAACTAAAGCTTTTGCCACATTTTTATTTGATGTCAATGATAAAAGTTCTGGCAAGGCTGATCATGTCGTTGTCATTTTCTGAGTCAAAACTAGAGATACGGTCACACAAACTTGTACCTCTTTAGTTTGCAAGACATGCTAAGACTGCAGTGTTTTGCTTGACTTGCTCTGTGTGTGTGAGAGAGGTGTTAATTAGCTGTTACTGCTGTCAATATCCCATTACTCCACTCTGCTTAAACCTTAAACATTCACGTGTGATCGATCTCTGTGTCATTCTGCTGCGCCAGAGCTGTTGCATTAGAGAGTACTTACAGTATCTGCATTGTATTGGCCATTGTTCAACCTGCTGTCTAGATATCAGCATTGGTCATCATATCATTCCACTACTTGTATCATACACGCAGTACGTCATGATTTATTGTGTTTTGAAAGATGTTGTGTTTTGTGATGATGAGAATTCTTTCTCTGGGATGGTGTTGAATAAATCAGACCTGCTATACTGAACCGCTTCGAGTGACAGCAGCAGTCAAGGGTCCCTTAAACATTTATAAACCCAGTGTCAAATCTTGCTGGGCTCATTTAGCTCAGTATATCGGCACAGTACGCAGATTGAAGTAGGGTAGAACATGGCTAAAGATGCTCATCTTTAAACCACAGAAACTCAATTTGTCTGATCCTTGATGTAATTGGAGGCGGTTATGCAAAGTTGGTTGTAGGCTAATTTGATTTCATATTTAATGTTTTTTAAAACGTTATAGAATTACACAGCAAATTGGAATCGGTAAAATTACCAAATATATTTTGAGACTAAGGTCTTGCTAATGATTTTCAGTTTTGTTCAAGGTCATTAAATCAACAGTCAGCAGAAATACACTAAGTACTTTTTTAAAAACACACACTATGAATACCCTTACAAAAAATAACTATGGTTTTATGATAGTAAAAGTGTAGTAACCATGTTTTTTTGGGGTATTGATTACCATTGGTATAACCACAATTTTACTACAAATACCATGGATAAACTATGATTAGAGTAGCAAAACCATGGTTAATTTGTGGTTAAAATCGTTTAACTATAGTAACCATGGTTTTCTGTTTTTATTTGTGGTAAACACCATTGTTAATTTCTGTAAGGGTATTAAGTTGAGCCCAAAAGAAGATATTTTGAAGAATGTTGGTAACCAAACAGATGCTGGTAGCCATTGACTTTCACAGTATAGAAAAAAAAAATACAATGGAAGTAGTGTTGCACAATATACCGGTACTTAAAAAGCATCGCGATAGCCTGCTTTTAAAAACGGTACGATTCCGCATTTTACTAGGACCGGTATTTTAAGAATGCATTTTAATAAGAGCTGTATTTCTGCGTGTCTGTGTTAGTGAAAAATATTTACCAGAATATTTTTTTTTTTTTTTTACCAGAAAATTGTAAATACACAACACAGTATTTCTGAAAAAAGTAATAAATAGCCTATAATAAATAAATTATTTATCAAATCGAATTATCCATTATAAATTCATTAGACAAACTTTTGATTATTAAATGTAATAAAACAATTGAAATAGAATCCAGAAAATTAATGGAAAACAGAGATTCACAAACAAAACTGAATTTGAGAAAAAAAATAAAACATATTTAATATGGCATTAGAAACAAGTAATTTTTGTTAAACTTTTAATAAATTGCTGTTAAATTCTGCAAGTGTCACGATTTCAATTAATTTGACATGCTTTTTGATAAATATTTCTTTTTTTTTATGTAACCATTAAAATAAAGTCTAGAAAATTTTAAATGGAATTTAGGAAAAAATTAAACAGATTTCATAGGGCCCTCTTTATTTCATTTGTGTCTTTGTTTTATTGTAGTTGTCCTTAAGTTTGTTACTTGCATCTACAGTCATGTGAAAAAGTTAGGACACCCTTTTGAATTCCATGGTTTTCCACATCAGGACATCATTAAAAATAACTGGTCCTTGGCTGGTCTTAAAATTTAGAAAATAAAACCTCAGATGAACAACAAAACATGACAAATTGCACTGTGCCATTATTTACTGAACAAAAATAAAGCCAAAATGGAAAAGCCATGTGTGACAAAGATAGGACTGTTTACATTGGAATTAAGAGGGTAAATAACAGTCAAGCACTGCTAATCAAATACTTTTGATTAACTGATCATCAGTAAGTCTGAGCACCTCTATAAAAGTATAAGCTTTGGGAGTTCGCTGGTCTGGAGACTTCAGGTGTGTGTTAACACAATGCCAAGGAGGTAAGACATCAGCAATCATCTTAGAGAAGCAATTGTTGCTGCCATCAATCTGAGAAGAGTAATACGGCCATTTCCAAACAATTTGAAGTTTATTCACAAGTGGAAGACATTTAAAACAGACACCTCTTCTTCCAAGAGTGGACATCCCAGAAAATTCACCCCAAGATCAGAATGTGTAAAGCTCAGAGAAATGGCAGACAACCTAAGAACTACACCTCAGACTCTACAGGCCTCAGTTAACATGTTAAATGATAAAGTTCATGACAATACCATTAGAAAAATATGGGACAAAAATGACTTGTTTGGAAGGCTTGGCAGAAGAAAGCCTCTTCTATCTAAAAAAAACATTGCAGCACAGTTTAGGTCTGCAAAGTTGCATCTGAACAAAACACAAGTCTTCTAGAATAATGTCCTTTGAACAGACGAGACCGAAGTGGAGATGTTTGGCCATAAATCACAGCGCCAAGTTTAGTGAAAACCTAAAGAGCATATCAGCACAAACACCTCATACCAAAAGACAAGCATGCTGGAGGAGGGCTGATAATTTTGGGCTTGTTTTGTAGCCACAGGACCTGGGCACCTCACAGTCACTGAGTTGGCCATGAACTCCTCTGGATATCAAAGTATTCTACAGTCAAATATGAGGGCATCTGTCCGACATCTAAAGTTGGGCCAAAATTGGGTCATGCAACAGGACAATGATCCCAAGCACAGCAGCAAATCTACAACAGAATGGCTGAAAAGAAAAGAATCAAGGTGTTGCAATAGCCCAGTCCAAGTCCAGAGCTCATCCTGACTCAAATGCTGTGGTGAGAGCTGTGCATAAACAAATGCCCACAAACCTTAATAAACTGGAGCAACGCTGAAAAGAAGAGTGATCCAAATTCCTCCAGAATGATGTGAGAGACTGATAAAGTCACACAGAAAATGAATGCTTCAAGTTATTGTTGCTAAAAGTGGATCTACAGGCAACTGACTCATAGGGTGTCCTAACTTTGTCACACATGGTCTTTCCCTCTTGGCTGTATTTTTCTTAAATAAATAATGACACTGTGCAATATGTCATGTGATGATGTTTATCTGAGGATTTACTTTCCAAATTTTAAGACCTGCCAAGGACCAGATAATTTTTTATTATGTCCTGATACAGAAAACCATGAAATTCAGCAGGGTGTCCTAACTTTTTCACATGACTGTAGGTTCTTATTATTAATAACAAAGATAAAATAACAAAAAATATCATGAAATTAAATTTGACTTTATCCTTTAAGCTAACTTACCAATATAGCAAAGATCTCTACATGCCTGTAGGCTCGGTAGTTGTTCACCATAATCCTGTGTGGTGGCACTGCCATGTGATTATTATTGTTTTATTTCTAGGGGGGATGAAATGCTTTGTTTTAATAGGTAAAACAAAACATTTGTTTTATCTATGATCTCCATTTGGATCATCTATTATTCAGTTACTTTTCCTGTTGTTCTATGTTTTTTATAGTATTGGTTCAGCAGTAGTATTGTGATATTTTAGTCAGGTATCTTATCGAAGTCAAAATTTTGGTATTGTGACAACACTAAATGGAAGTCAAAGGAGACCATCAACTGTCTGGTTACCCACATTGTTCAAAATGGTCGTCTTTTGTGTTAAACAGAATAAATAAAATCATACAGGTTTGGAACAATTTGAAACGTCACGTTTAGTTCTAAGGATGACAAAGAAGATTCCAAATAACAACCGTCTTCATTAAAATAAAGCAAAACAAAGTAGATCTGAAAGGTAATCACGTACAAACCAGTACTGGCGATAACCAACTAAGGGACTTAAATACACAAAGATAATGAACTAAATCCAGCCAAATGTGCTTGTTAAATAAAAAACTCCAGATATTGGTGGAAAACTAGAACAAGGAAACACGTAACTGAAGAGAAACAAACTGAAAGTCCATGAGAATGAAAGTAACAGAATAAAACTGTTACAAGGGTATTTCATTTTTTGGTGAACTATCCCTTGAAGGTATGCCTTTAGCTCTGTTGTACAGTGTGGTGTGGTTTGTAGTCAAATTTCTAAAATACATTCTAGAAACAGACCATCTTCATCATAGTGTAAAAAAAAAAAAAAAAAAAAAATACAAAAGCGCACTATAAAACTATATTTAATACTATATATTAGATCACGTCCACTGAATTGAGCATGGTTTGAATTGAGCAAGTTCAGCATGATTGTGTTACTAAAGAAAGTCAGGTTTGGAATAGTGTGAGAATGAACAAATAATGACATTTTCATTTTGGAGTCAGCTAAACCTGTAATATGAATTGTATGTGTGTTTCTGTGTATGCAGACCGGAGGAGCGTTCGGGGGAGGATGTGGACATTATCTTGGCCCGTCTGAAAAGTGTGAAGGCCTTTGAGAAGTTCCACCCTGCTCTACTTCAGCAGATCTGTCTGTGTGGCTTCTATGAATGTCTGGAGAAAGGCATCACATGTCAGTCAAACACACACACACATACACGTTTACTAGCTATCTAATTCAACTCAGGATCGTGAAAATACGTGCCTCTATATACACTTCTGCAACAGTGTAATTACGTACCTTACTGCACATTTCGCGGCATTTTCAAAGTGAAATGTCCACAAAGTGGCGCTAAAACACACATTCAATAGGTGACCGTGGCATGTTTTTATTATGTTGGAACAGGCATGTATTGCTGCGTTTTTATTACACTGCTTGAGGTACGTATTGCAGCTGTTCAGAATTCAAATATCCGGGGAGTGTTGCTAAAGGTTAATGTTATTGTGTTGGAAATATCGCCTACACCAAACCCAACCCTAAACCTACTGGATAGTGTTAACAAATGCAAAAGTGATATAAAAACGCATTTGTTGATGCTGCTGTGCTATTTGAACTTCCATATGCAGATTTGGGCTGTTTTGTAGAGCCATAGTTTCACAGGGTTCCTACCAGAGCTCTTCACCTCTCAAGTACAATGTTGTATCACGGGAGCTACTGAGAAAACCTACTGAGATAGAAAACTCAAGCATATGAAACAGTATATGTGATGATAACATTCCAAAGTATCAGTTTTCAGATCACACAGGATGTTAAAATTGTTTTGAAGCCATAATATAATATTCTATAAGTAATTGTGTGAAAATTAGGCTTTATTAATCTAAACTCTGTACCTGTAAATCATACTTTGTGAAAAGGAATAAAAGTTATCTGAGTTTTACTGCCTCTAGTGTTTGTTTCAGCTGGAAACTGCAGTGATTCATTCATATTGGTATGTTTTTTTTTCAGTTTTGCAGAAATGTATATAGAGCCACATATTTCCAGTGAGCCTAGGTACATTATAAAGGTACATATGTCCAATGTATATACATTATATACAATAAAAATTGGGCACATTATAAAGACTTCTATTGTTTTTCTATACAGATAGTTTACAATTTCTAAACTAAATCTACCCCTACCCTTACCCCTAACAGAAAACCTTTTATTTTTTTTTTTTGCATTTTTACAATTTCAAAAAAAAAAAAAATATTTACCAGTTTTACAAGTGAGGACGTCCCCAAAGGGAGGTTTTTGGAGATTCTGTATGCCCGGGAGTTCTGCAGGCTAGCAATGATGTCAGGGCTGGACGATGCCACCATCAACTCTGTGTTCTGGATTGGGGCCAATTCCAACCGCCCTGTGGTCCTCCCAGACACCACAAGACTGAGTTGGAGGGAAGGGACACTCTGGAGAGTGTCTGGCCCCAATCCAGAACCAGCCCACCGGCTGTTCCCGAGTCAAGACCGCCGGCCGCTCAGCACCCAGAGCCCAGCCAACCCACACCCTGACTCGTGGAGCCAGAGCCCGAGCCCACTGTGGACGGAGAGACAGAGCCGAGAGAGACAGAGCCATCGCCAATGGGAGCGACAGCGCGAGAGACCGCCACGGAGCCTGAGCCTATCGAGTCCGACCAGGTGCGAGAGCCGGCCACAATGCCCGCGACGGTGGATGTTCCAGTGGGGCGTCAGAGTGCTGAGGCCAGCACCACCCACTGCACCGCCGCTGAGGGTGAGCAGTGTCTGGATCTGGGACATTTAAATATGGAACAAGATTTGATTGATTTCTCTGAGAATATATATGTGGAACTTCCTGCCTGCCCTGAACAATCTGTCTGCCTTGAACTGTCTACCTGCCTGAATTTCCCACCCACCCTCCTTCTGTTATCTCCATCTAACAGCCCTGCTGCTTCAGCTCTGCCACCGCTGTTTCCTGACAGCCCCTCAGCTCACCCTCAGCTCACCATCTGTGCGGTGGGCTTGCCGTGGGTCTGCCAGTCTCCATCGGCGTCATGGCTGGAGGATCCCTCGTCTTCGCTTCCAGCCTCAGAGTCCTGGACTCCGCGTGGGCCCTCCAACCCAGCGGCTCCACCCCGGCTCCCAGCTCCCTCATCTCCACTGTCACCCGTCGGCCCACCAGCTCCACCGGGCTCCCTCCGGCTCCGCCTTGGTCGGTCGTCGTCCCGCCATCGCCTCAGGACTCCACTCCTCCAGCTGCGCCTCGTTGCTCCGTCCCACTGGCTCCGTTGGGCTCCTCCCTCCCTCCAGCTCCACCTCAGTCCTCTGTCGCTCCGGCTCCGCCGCAGACCTCCGGATCTCCGCCTCCTCTTCAGTCACCAGAGCCTTGGGTTCTGCCTTGGCCCTCCGGATCCTCGGTGTCGCCCAGGATCATCAGCTCTCCGTCTCCGCCTTGGGCTCCACCTGCTTCACCCCCGACGGGCGACAGTGGGGATGAGGGAGCTGGGAGGGAGGGAGTCGGTCAGCTCCCTGGAGTCGTCAGCCCTTCCTCCACATGACTCCTCTCTCCGTCGACTCCTCCGTGGGCTACCATCATGGCTGCAGCCTGGGTCTCGCCTGGCTCCTCCTGCTCTGGGTCCCTTCTGTCTCCTCCATGGCTCCTCCCTCCATCGGATCCACCCTGGACTTTGTTTGTTGTCCTCCTCCCGGGAGTCTGTCCTCCGCCAGAACCTCCTCCTACATTCCTTTGTTTTTGTTTTGTTCTACGGCGTGAGGTCACGCCTTGCGGGAGGGGGGAGCAATGTCACACCCCTGTGGACTGTTTATGTTGGTTTCTCCCTCTTGTGCCCATATTTTGTTGTTCCTGTTTCCTGTCCTCGTTTAATCATCATTAGCTAACCTTGTATCACCTGTGCCTTAATTATTTTAATCGTAACCACCTGTCTTTATAAGCTGCATACCTGTCTTTATAAGTTCAGTGTTTGTGGTCCGGTCTCGTCAATGGGTACGTGCATGTTTCTACCCTCCTGTTGTGGATTTACCTATTTTGGAATTACCTGTGGAATATAATAAAGACTTTATCTTTGACTTTCGTCTTCGTTTACTCCTTCCTCACACGTAACGTGACAGTTTGGTGTTCTAATATGATTTTTTTTTCAGTAGAGCACTACTTTCTCTCTCTCTCTTCGTGTGTTAGTGTACAGGCAGGGTGATATCGGGACTAACTGGTATACCGTCCTGTCCGGTTCCCTAGATGTCAAAGTCTCAGAAACAGCAAATCATCAGGTATGTTATCACATCCATCATGTAGAGACCTGAGCTCATCCTGTGTCTGAACTATCAAAAAATCATTAAAGGAATCGTTCACCCAAAAATTAAAATTCTGTCATTAATTACTCACCCTCACGTCATTCCAAACCCATAAGACCTTCGTTCATCAGGACACAAATTAAGATATTTTGGATGAAATCCAAGAGCTTTCACAAAATTTCGGTTAAACCACATGGACACTTTTAACAATGTCCTTACTACCATTCTGGGCCTGTATGTGGTGATTACGTTGCTGTCCAGGGTCAGAAAGCTCTCGGAATTCATCAAAAATTTCTAAAAATGCTGTTATTTATGAAAATAAACAAGTTTGGAATGACATGAGAGTAATTAATGACAGAATTTTATCCATATAATTCTCAATAATTATATCCTGCTTTACAGTACACTCACTTACTTCTTAAAATCTTAACTGCTTGTTTGTTTATATTGTCACAAAATATCGGCACAAAATGTGAACTTTATTATCGAACAGCTCTTTATGTAAAGTTGGATGTACAAGTATGTCCAAATTTATCTGCATACACACTGTACACTAATGTAAAATGATATAATGTAGCAAATCTCAAATGCTTGATTGCTTGTATTGATGTAAAATGTATTAATACATAGCTCTAATCTGCTAAATGTAACTATATCTGTAAAGTTGCTTTGAAACAATGTGTTGTGAAGAGCACTATATTAAAATAAATTTGACTTGATAATAAAGTATATGCATACTCACACATTCACTATGGTTCACCAGAAGTGAACAGTTATGTAAATCATAATTTACATAAGTGTTATTACATCACATTAACAGGTCTCCTTAGACTTCTCTCACCTAAAAAAGGAGTTATATTTAGGTACAAGACAATTATGAGAGGAGCACTCAAAAACTTTTTGAAAGCATCCAAATTTCGTTCCGGTTGTATGTTGTTTATCCCTCAGTTGTTCAGTTTCTCTATTTGTTTTTGTTCTCTTTGTTGTGTGCAAAAGCAAAAACTGCCACCAGAATCCTTAAACTGCTTATGATTCCCATCCCCAGGGAAAATTAATATGATCATATATTCAGCTGCTCACAGTGGACATTTCTTATTGAGTGCAGATGCTTATTATAGACCGCTGCAGTAAACTAGAGCAACTCCTAACAGAGCTGCGTCTTACATTACAAACCTTAGGGACAAATGAGCTGACCCCTCTCTTTCTCTGTGTGTGTTGAGTGAAATCGCCTCTGTCCTTGAGAAAGGCCTGAAGTGGAAGCACAAACGTCTCTCATTCTGAAACACCTCAGATGGCTTATATGGCTCCGCTCTTCTTATCTCTTCCCCTTTGAAAGAGTTCTCTGACCTGTGCTCTGACCTGTGCTCCTCTTCATGTTAAGGATGCTGTCACCATCTGCACGTTGGGCATCGGCACAGCTTTCGGGGAGTCTATTCTGGACAACACGCCACGGCACGCCACCATTGTCACCCGAGAGTTCAGTGAACTACTGCGGATTGAGCAGAAGGACTTTAGGACCCTGTGGGAGGTATGATTTTTCTTTAAGAATATACTAATACACTTAAATAAGTAATCATGTTTGAATCATTTGGGAATTTTTTGTACAGTATCTGCCAAAAATGAATGAATTATTAACACTGTCACCCTTATAAAAAGAAGTACAGTTTAGCATATTTTAAGAAGAGTACATATTATGGAAATAATACACTTTAATACTTAATAAATAAATAAATAAATAAATAAATAATACTTAATTGCTTATGTTACACTACCAGTCAAATGTTTTTGAACAGTAAGATTTTTGATGTTTTTTAAAGAAGTCTCTTCTGCTCACCAAGCCTGCATTTATTTGATCCAAGGTACAGCAAAAACGGTAATATTGTGAAATATTATTACAGTTTAATATAACTGTTTTCTATTTTAATATATTTTAAAATATAATGTATTCCTGTGATCAAAGCTGAATTTTCAGCATCATTACCCCAGTCTTCAGTGTCACATGAGCCTTCAGAAATCATTCTAATAGGCTGATTTGCTGTTCAAGAAATGAATAATTAATTGTAATTTATTATTATTATTATTATCAATATTTAAAACAGTAGAGTGCTTTTTTTCAGGAATCTTTGATGAATAGAAAGATCCAAAGATCAGCATTTATCTGAAATAACATTTTAACATTATACACATTATACATTTGAACATTATACACTATACCATTCAAAAGCTTTGGAGTCAGTATTTATTCATTTATTTTTTTGTTAAAGAAATTTTAGAAATGAATACTTTTATTTAGCAAGGATGCTTTAAATTTATCAAAAGTGATAATAAAGACATTTATAATGTTATAAAAGATTTCTATTTCAGATAAATGCTGTTCTTCTGAACTTTCCATTCATCGAAGAAACCTGAAAAATTTTACTCAGCAGTTTTCAACATAATAATAATATTTTTTTTTTTTTTTTTGAGCAGCAAATCAGAATATTAGAATGATTTATGAAGGATTCTTCGGAAGGAGTCTTGATGCTAAATTTTAAGCTTTGAAATCACAGGAATAAACTACATCTTTAAATATATTCAAATAGAAAACAGTTATTTAAATAGTAAAAAATATTTCACAATATTACTGTTTTTGCTGTACTTTGGATCAAATAAATGCAGGCTTGGTGAGCAGAAGAGACTTTTTTTTAAAAACATTAAAAATCCAAAAACCTTTGACTGGTAGTGTATATTAAAGTGCTTAATTTATATTAAATGCCATTAGCTTAAATTACCAGAGGTTTTGTGTTCAGTGTTTTGACCTTTTCCATGTATTCATCAAATATATTTGTAATTACACATTTGTAATGATGAAGTTGCAATTAACTTTAAATGTACTACCAAATAATACACTACATTAAAACTAATAATCAGTTACTTTATGTACCACAGTCAACAATCAATATAAGTGTACTTGTTTAAAACATGACAAAATATTATTAAAAATGTACTTTAAAATAAAACTTTTATTTTTAACCTTTAGTTTGACTTAATTTGATTTCTTAAAGTGACTTAAAGTGTACTTAAGTGTGTTTTGAAACAGTCATAAACATGCACTCTCTTGAAATACACTTAAATGGCTTCTTATTTCATTAAAAATGTTATTGTTTGTAAGTACTTTTTACAAATTTAAAAATAAGTAAGTAATTTAAAAGAATAAGTAAGTAAATTGACATTCCTAAAATGTAGAATGAGACTTGATTTTTATCGCTCTGCAATTAGATCTAGAAAAGCGGATGTTGCACACTAAAATTGAGTAGGGAGTTTGAAGTGAAGAGGTTAAGAAAATAGGATGTCATTGTCATGTCAGATATTTCACATAACACAAAATTGTGCACTGTGACAACTAAGTGTTCCACTCTAAATTGCCAGGCTGCCACAACTTTGCAAAAAAAATTAAAATTAAAATGATATTTTAGCTGCTTTATCATCTTCAGCCACCAGGAGGCGGTGGAGGTATAAGAAATGTTCTGTTCTCCGGTCTCAAAATTTTGAAGTCATCCTCTAGTGCACCGATACTCAACTGGGGCCAGAAGTCACGAGCCACAAGGAGACTTCAGCACACTTCCAAATGTGGTTTAAAACGTCCTTAAAATAAGCTAAAACCGCTAAAAATGAAGATGACTTATTCTGTCCTCACAAACCACTGAGGTTTTAGTTCTTAATTTAGTTTTTAAAACTTCCATAATCATCGGATGCAGTTATTTTAATTTTACTTAAAATGAATTTACTTAAATTAATTAAAGTGTAAACGGGTAGATTTATCCTTACAACAGAAGTACCTAAAAATTTTACTCTGCATGGGTTTGAATGTTGAACGTCTATAAATGTCTTGGATAATGGATGGCCTTGGAGTCAAAAAGGATGAGAAATACAGCTTTAGTGTGACACTATAAATACATATTTTCTGTTTCTTTTATGTGCAGAGATGGGGGATTTTAGGCATGTTGCACTCACTTCCCCGTACTCATACTGAAGGAGTTTTCTATCACTTATTTCTTCAAAAACTCAAAAGACGAGGAAGGTTTTTTGTCCTTATCTGTCTTTGGCAGAAAAGACAGCAGTGCTTCTGCTCTTCAGGGCCGTGAGTTTATTTCTATCTTAGTCTTTCATTCTCTCGTTTTGTTCTTTCTGGCCCGTGGGCAATCAGAAATTCTGGGCCTGATGGGAAGCTTTTACTGGAGCAGGTCAGAGAAGGACAAAGCAGCCTGGAGCTACACCAGAATGAGAGGAAGACAGGGAAAACAGGAGAGAGAAGCAAAAATAGAGGCAAGGAAGGAGAAGGCTGAGGAAAGATATCAAGACAGAGACACAGAGTTTCCCCTGAGTGGGGTTGTCCCTCCGCTGAGTGTGTGTGTGTGAGAAGCACACGTTGGGGAACTGAGAGGACCAGCAGAAGTTCTCTGTTGTAACTGATATAACTCAAAGGTGATGCCTTATTATTTATGCTTCTAGCTGGCTGCGTTTATATCTAGTGCAGTTTTTTTTCTCTGACTGTTATGGCTGTTATTTTGATGTGATGATTAGTGCTTATTGGAGAATTACAGAGTAAGTCAGTGTGGTGAAAAGATTGTTTATGTGAAAGACAGAATAGATGGGTTTTATGAACGTGTCTTTGCTCTGTCCATTTGTGTTGGAGACTATTCTGCTCTGTATTGACATTTTTGCAGCAGTGTACCTTTAAAAACAACATTGCTGAATGAAACAAAATCAAATGTGGTCATGTGGATTGAATAGTTACAGTTCTTGTCTAACTTAGTTGAGGAACAGATCAGTGATGTTCAATTCTGTCTGAATGTCTCTGCTGGAGTGAAGCGTCACAGTGTTGTGTGTAATGTTGTGTAGAGAGATCAATTTATGGACACAGCTCAGGCTCCAGATTCCTTTGAGATTTGTATAGTTATGTTACCACTATCATAATGGCACCATCATTATAGAAACATACAGACACATACTTTAAGGCCTTTAAGATAATATTAAAGAAATAGAAGGCCACTTAAAGGAGAAGTCCACTTCCAGAACAAAAATGTATAGACCATTTACTCACCCCCTTGTCATCCAATATGTTCATGTCTTACTTTCTTCAGTCATAAAGAAATTACGTTTTTTGAGGAAAACATTTCAGGATTTTTCTCCATATAGTGGACTTTTGTGGTGCCCATGAGTTTGAGCTAACAAAATGCAGTTTAAATAATCCCAGCTGAGAAAGAAGGGTCTCATCTAGCGAAACGATCGGTTATTTTCTAAAAAAGTTGACAATTTATATACTTCATAATCTCAAATGCTCGTCTTGTCTAAGACAGTTGGAGTAGGTCGAAAAACTCCCATCTCATTTTCTCCTCCAACTTCAAAATTGCCCTACATCGCTGCAGAAGTACCGAAGATCAAACCACCTTTACAAAAAAAGTTAAAACAGTGATGTAGGACGATTTTGAAGTTGGAGGAGAAAATGAGATGGGAGTTTTTCGACATACCCTAACTGTATTGAACTGGAATACACAGAGAACGTAGAGCTAAACAAGTGTTTGAGGTTAAAAAGTATATAAACTGTACTTTTTTTCAGAAACTAACCAATCGTTTCACTTCCTCAGCTGGGATCGTTTAGAGCCCTTTAAAGCTGCATTTTAAACTGCATTTTTGAAGTTTGGACTCGCAGGCACCATAGAAGTTCTCTCAGAAAACATAATTTCATGAGCATGAACATCTTGGATGACAAGAGGATGAGTAAATTATCTGTTCTGGAAGTGAACTTCTCCTTTAATTACAGATGTTTAAATACATGGCATACAGGGCTCAGTCGAAATTACAACGCCTTCATCCCGATATAATTGGATGTGACTGGTTCTGTTCGGCTGTGATTGGTTCATGCGATAAATCCCACCTCTTGTGTTCATGCTTGTTCCACTTTGCGAATCAGTCTGAATATAAAATATAATGCATTTAATGGGAAGACTACTTTAAAAAAGTAGGTAAACAACTCACACACTTAGATATAAACACTTTGTTACATCAAAATAAGACTTAAAATGGGATGAAAAGATGATCTGTAGTAGTTTTTAGTGATCTTGGTAAAATTTAAAGTAAATCTCTGTATCTGTGACCAGTGTTGGGGGTAACGCATTACAAGTAATGCAAGTTACGTAATAATATTACTTTTTTCAAGTAACTAGTAAAGTAATGCATTACTTTTAGATAAACTAACATTTGTGCTTCATTGTTTTTTTTTTATAGCTGAAGAGTGATCTCTTGCATAAATGAATGTTTCTTTCAGCCTGAGGTGAATTCATTTCACTTCTGGTGTAAAAGGGCTTTTACATTAGAATTGTTTTATATTAAAAACAAAGAAGCAAGTCCTGCCCAGATTTAAAAAGTAACGTGAAAGTAACGCATTACTTTACATAAAAAGTAATGTAATTAGTTACTTTTTCAGGGAGTGACTCAAAATTGTAATGCATTACTTTTAAAAGTAACTTTCCCCAACACTGTCTGTGACCAATATTTACTGAGCTCTGATGACTGATGATCCAAAAATTCAAAAATAGTTAAAAGTAATTATTGAAAATAAAAGCTGAACATAAGTTCACAAATAAAATATATTACTTAAATTGTTACTGCATTTTATTATTTTAAAATAAATGTAAAATGCTTAAAAACACTAACTTGATGAGATTCATTCATTCTTTAATAAATAGAATATTGATTACATTGCTGATGTAAAAACATAAAATAGCTTTCTTTTTTTCTTTCTTTTTCTGATAGTGTAAGTCAGTGGTTCTCAATCTTGGTCCTGGGGGTCCACTGCTCTGCACATTTTGCATGTCTCCCTTATTTACCACATCTGATTGAGATCATCAGCTCATTAGGAGAGAGATCCATGAACTGAACTAATGAGCTGATGATCTCAGTCAGGTGTGTTAAATAAGGGAGACATGCAAAATGTGCAGAGCAGTGGACCCCCAGGACCAGGATTGAGAACCACTGGTGTAAGTAATGTTTATTTTACCAAGAAAATGTGACTGGGACATATATTTACATATAATTAAAAAAAAAATACTTTGAAGACTTTTGCTTTACCATAAATGGTTGTCAGTGCATTCAGCAGTACACTTTAACCATTTTTTAAAGACAATCAAGTTATGAAATTACATATAGAGATTAGTATTTAAATCCTACTTAAGTGTTTCAACATTCAGTTCACACTTATATTTTTTAACTATGCTATTTCCATAATAAGCACTCTTGTTGAAATATGCTAAAGACTACTTCTTTTCCACAAGGGTAACTTACCAGCTTAGTTTATACTGCTGCTAAATACTGAATAGGTGTTGATATGTAAAAACGGGTGGTCATAGGGTAATAAACTTAAGGTTGTGATAACACAAGCTGTTTTTGCAGTTTGGTTTTATTAATAATCTGGGTGGACTGCGCTGGAAAAGGTGTTTTCATTGTGAATGACTGAGTATTTATTTAGCACTCATCCTCTCCATCTCTCACTCACATTGATTGAGAAGGAATGCGATTCCAAAATGCACATTTTAAGGACTAATTCTCACTATTAACTAGCATGCATATTACTAGCATATTGGCTGTTTATTACTACTTAAAAAGCACATATTTATCCCTTATTCTACGTGATCATATTCTATATCTTTTATCCTACCTCATACCTAAAATTAACAACTACCTTAGTAAACTATTAATAAGCAGCAAATGAGGCGTTTGAGGCAAAAGTTGTAGTTAATAGTTAGTTAATTCTTTGGATTAATGTACAAGGATTAATTATTCACCTCAAGCCTAGCAATGTGCGTTAACAATGTAGATGTGTAGAATCAGCTTGCTTTAACCAAAATAGCAAATGACAGCTTGGATGCTTTCCATTGTACAATTATAGATCTTATTCACATCTCTGCTGGGAAAAAGAGGTGTGTTTGTATATGGGTTTGTGTGTGTTTGTTGTGTAGTGCTGGGTCACTGGGTGGGTTGCACAGAGCGCTGACTAACAGGAAACCAGAGAGACGCTGAGTGTCTGTGTGTTTAGGGGGATTTTGGGATGGGCAGGATGACCATGTTCCTATCCCACCCGCACCAACCTACACACAACTATTATAACCACATATACGCAAACATATGAGGAAAAAAAGGTTCTGGAATGTGTCTTTGTGCTTTTGAAATATTTTAAATCATCATCTGTAAATGCTACTAGCATATTGCATTTTCATTACATTTTTGTTCAACTTAATATTTACATATATATATATATATATATATATATAAAAAAAAAAAAACAGTTGTTATAAAAATGACACTTTCTTAATAGTGTTTTTACCTGAGTGATCCACAGCTGTGTTTTTTTGTTTAGTGAAAGTTGTTCATGAGTCCCTTGTTTGTCCTGAACAGTTAAACTGCCCGCTGTTCTTCAGAAAAATCCTTCAGGTCCCACAAATTCTTTGGTTTTTCAACATTTTTGTGTATTTGAACCCTTTCCAACAATGACTGTATGATTTTGAGATCCATCTTTTCACACTGAGGACAACTGAGGGACTCAAATGCAACCATTACAGAAGGTTCAAACTCTCACTGATGCTTCAGAAGGAAAAACAATGCATTAAGAGCTGGGGTAAAAACTTTTGAACAGATTGAAGATTTGAACGTTTAAACCTTCTGTAATAGTTGCATATGAGTCTCTCAGTTGTCCTCAGTGTGAAAAGATGGATCTCAAAATCATACAGTCATTGTTGGAAAGGGTTCAAATACACAAAAATGTTGAAAAACCAGATTCGTGGGACCTGAAGGATTTTTCTGTCATTTTAACTGTTCAGGACAAACAAGGGACTCATGAACAACTACCACTAAACAAAAAAACACAGCTGTGGATTATTCAGGTAACAACACAGTATTAAGAATCAAACGTATGTAAACTTTTGAACAGGGTCATTTTTATAAATTCAGCTATTATTTTCTCTTACGGACTATATGTAAACGGCTTTTATGTGAAATATTTTATTCAGGTCAGTACTAAATAAAAAAATAACATGCATTTTGTATGATCCCACTTATTTTGGTAAAATAATTAACATTTTGCAGATTCTACAAGGTGTATGTTAACTTTTGACATCAACCATACTTATTAGTCATAAATTGGTATGGCAAAAGAAACATGGATTTGATTCCCAAATAAACATGAATTGGAGTGTTTTGGTAACCAAATCCATGTTTTCTTTGCCATGTAATTTCAACAGTAGCACTTAAATGTAAAAAATGAAACATGATGATTATCATTTATTTATGATTGTCATTAATTACCAATATAACAAAGTTATAAATAGTACCTGGTTTTTCTGTTTTGGCTGCTCATTGGCATTTCGAGGAAACTATATTCATATAGATAAAAGACAGCTTTGGCAGAAAGCAGCAGCACCTGTAAGTAACTCATTTCTATTTCAAAGCCCGAAGCTCAGCGCTGGGTAATTGTGATGTTTGCTTGAATGACAGTTGTCTCTTTTGAAGCAGCATGTCTCTGTGCCTTTATAGAGGGACAGCTGGCCTTTAATCTGAGACAAACACAGATCCTATCACAGCGCAGAGCTCTGCCTGTCTCTGAATTAAACCCCAGTGCAGACACAGCACGTCCAGAGGAACTGCCAGATTCAATGGCTTTGCTGCTCCACTCTTTCTATACAAGGTCTTTGACTGGTTGGAGGTGGGTTATTTCAAGCCAAAATATCCTCCCAGATCAAGCAGTTTGTGCATCAGCATTTTGTTATCAGTTGACATTGTTGAAAGTGTCTGGAAGGGCTGTTAACGTGACCCAGGACTGGTGAAGAAGAACATTTCACAAAATTTACAATAAAATTAAATCAGGTTAATGCATTGGGTTTCATTAAATAAAAATGAACAGTACTTTTATAGCTTGTTTTTATCTAGGTTAATCTTAATTTGTATATATAGATTGTTCTTGCAGTTCAAAAGTTATTAGCGTAAACATGAGTGCAGATTTTGACAGTTGGTGGTGCTAGAGAGTTTGAGTTAGAGACTCCAAATTTGCTGTGGATAATGTTAAGACTGTTCTATATCTGTGTGCCAAATTTAATAACTTTCCCTCAAGCGGTTTTGTGGGCTGTCATAGTCTTTTCTATAGCTGATGAAGAAACAACTTGTGAACGGACCAGTAATGAATGTCCAGGATGAATAACTCACTGCGTCACGAACGGTCAATTTGTCCAGTCCTTTGATGATCTGTGATGGAGACCAGGTGTGTCTGATTCCACGTCTCATCAGCGCACATGGCCAGGCTATTGCCGTCGTCCAGAGCAACGCTAACAGGTGCTCAGATGACTTGCCATAAGAGCAAACATCTCCTCTTACTGTAATGATGCTGCTGAAAGTTCAGCCTCAGTGTGAAAGAGCATCTCTGTGTCTCGCGTTCAGTCTTATCATCACAGCTCTGCTGAAGACTGAATGCAGACCACCATGATGACGTGATACAGGCATATTGTAGGGGTTTGTTTTACAGAGTGATAAATGCCAGGCCAGCGCTTGTGAGAAAGAAGTGCACTTAATTGTACTGATTGTGCACTTAAAAATGTGTTTACTGCAAATCTTGGTATATTTTCTTAAAAAAGGGCAACAATTTACAATAAGGTTCCATTAGTTAATGTTAGCTAATGTATTAACATGAACAAACAATGTTTTACAGTATTTATTGATCTTTGTTAATGTTAGTTAGTGAAAATACAGTTGTTTGTTGTTATTTCATGTTAGTTTACAGTGGATAACTAATGTTAACAAATACAGCTTTTGATTTGAATAATGTCTTAGTTGAAATTAACATTAATTAATATTAATAAATGCTGTAGAAGTAGTGTTCATTCTTAGTTCATGTTAACTCAAGCAGTTACCTAATGTTAACTAATGAACCTTATTGTAAATTGTTACCAAAAATACTCGAATATAATATCAGTGAAATAAAAGGATACTTTCACAACTGTTTTAACACACTTAAGTACACTTTTGAAAAGTCCCTTTTGTAATAATGTCTAATTAAAGGTTTTACTTTAAAGTACATTTTAAATAATTGTTTTAACAATCTTTTGTCATGATTTAAAAACGTACACTTATTTTGATGCATTGACTAACATACTAAAACACTGTAAAGTACTTGATTATAGTTTTAACTACAGTGAGTTATTAGATATTTGACGTTAATGTATTTTTAATGTGCTTAATTGCAAGATCATTATTACAAATGTGTAATTACAAATATATTTCAATACACAACAAGTTTAATTAAAAATGACATTTTAGTTTACCATAAATGCTTGTCAGTACATTAGCATACTTTAATCATATTTCAAAGACAATAGACATGATTATGAAATTACATGTAAAGATGTACCTAAAGGAGAAGTTCACTTCCAGAACAACAAATACAGTACAGATAATGTACTCACCCCCTTGTCATCCAAGATATCCATGTCTTTCTTTCTTCAGTTGTAAAGAAATTATGTTTTTGAGGAAAACATTTCAGCATTTTTCTCCGTATAATGGACTGATTGGTGCCCTGAGTTTGAACTACCAAAATGCAGTTTAAATGCAGCTTCAAACGATCCCAAATGCGGTTGTAAATGATCCCAGCTGAGGAATAAGGGTCTTATCTAGCAAAATGTTTGATTATTTTCTTAAAAAATTAGAATTTATATGCTTTTTAATGTCAAACACTCCTCTTATCCTGCTCTGCCTGAACTCTGTTTTTGTTTTGGTTCATGACAGTTAGGGTATGTCAAAAAACTCCCATCTCATGGTCTCCCTCAACTTCAAAATCACCCTACTTCACTGTTTTACCTAAACCACTGTTTTTTTGTTAAGGGTGTTTGATCTTCTTTGCTTGTTCACTTTGCAAAGACTGGGTCGGTACTTCTGCAGCGATGTAGGATAATTTTGAAATGATTTTTGAAGTTGAGGGAGAAAATACGATCAGAGTTTTTCGACATACCCTAACTGTCTTGAGCCAGAATACACAGAGTTCAGGCAGAGCAAGACAAGATGAGCGTTTGAGGTTAAAAAGTATTTAAATTGAATTTTTAAAAAAATTAAAATAACCAATTGTTTCGCTAGATAACAGCTGGGATTATTTACAACTGCATTTGGGATTGTCTGAAGCCACATTTAAACTGCATTTTGGAAGTTCAGACTTGGGGACACCATAGCAGTCTATTATATGGAGAAAAGTCCTGAAATGTTTTCCTCAAAAAAAAAAATAAAAAAAAAAAATTTGTGGTCAAGAACTGTGTGACTTTTGTGTTGACTTTCAAAAATAGACTTACCCCAAGAAATTTTCACTGGAGAAAAGTGAGACAACTAGCCCCAGTCTCCCCTGAATAAATGTTTGGTTATAGGTTTTACATCATTGGATTTATTTAGATTTTTAGTTGATATGGAGGTGATTTTTAAAGGTTTTGATTGAATGTTTTTCTGAATGAGTCAGTGTCTCATACATTATGCATCAGTACAGATGGTAGAGTACTCTCACTTTATGTTTGTGTCCATCTTCTTGAAAATACTAAATTATTAAGCGAAGTCCTGTTACCTTTAACACACCCGAACAAACAAACACAATTTTAATCACGTTAGGCTGTGAATATGCTTGTTTTTAAGTGTTTAACTTTATTCATATGCAGGTTCATCTTAAACAATACATTTTTATACAAATTTCTTACATATTAACTTATCATGAATAGACCTTCAACTCTTTTAAACAAAAATGTTTTTACACACATGTGTTTGTGTGTATGTGTGCATGTGCAGTCAGTAGTCATCAGACCATGATGATTGGAGTACTCAAATCGCCTAGCAACCACTCCGCTCTCAGAGGGAGGGGGGGTCAGCTGCCCATTCAGCCCTACACACACGCTCACTACATCAGCACTCTCTTCTGCCTGCTGCTCGGACCACACACTCACACACTCACACACTACAGCATGCTCGAGCTGTCGTATAGAGCTCTCAGAATCAGACACTAATAGCTAAAGTGAGAAAAGAAAGAGTCGCACTGACTGCTTCAGTCTGTCACTCATGGGTCTCTCACTACTGTAGGTAAGTGTCTGAGCGCTCACTTCATCTGCTTTGCTTTATTTGTGGTTTGTATTCTGTGACTCTGAGGTCCCAGTTTGAATGTGTGCATTAGTTTTCTGTTTTTATCTCAGGATGCAATATGTAACTTTCTGGACTTGTAGATTTAGGACTGCATGCGTGTGCACGTGTGGAGTTGCGTGTGATACTGAGGTTTGAAGTGTGTGTTTGCTTTTAACGAGGTGAGGTCTTGTGAGAGGAGAATAGGTTATGCTGAGAATGTCTGGATGTGAATTATGTAATGAATGTGTTCAGCGAAAAAAAAAAAAAAAGTGCAGTGAAGCGCAATTATGAGATGCTTTTGTATGTCAAGCATGAAAGAGAGACATTTTAACACAGTTCTCTCATATTGCTGTCTATACTGTAAAAAATAATCAGTAGTAAAACGGAAAAGCTACTGATAATTTTCTGATAGGATATTATGCATTAAGTTTCCTTTAACCCTAAAACAACACAATTCCAACTATCATAAATGTTATAAGAACATTTTGGTAACATTCTCATTATGAAACTGTTATTTTGGAATGTTCTCTGAATGTTTTTAAAATCATTTTGTCATTTTATTATTTGTCAAACATCATGGGAATGTTACTTTTGAATGCTCTTTGAATGTTCTGGAACAAGAAACATTTAACTTTTTCACTTTCACGTTTATTCATATAGCGCTTTAACAATACAGATTGTGTCAAAACAGCTTTACAGTATCAAACAGGAAATAGTGTGTCAATAATGCAAAAGGACAACAGTAAACACTCAAATTTCAGTTAAAGGCAGTTCATCATTAAATTCAGTGATCATCCAGCTCAGCTCAGTTCAAGTAGTATACGATATCAATACCAATATCAATATGTCAATATATATATTGCGCAGCTGTTTTGAGAATGTAATTAAAGAGCAGATTAATTTGAATGAATGTACTATTAATGTTGCTGGAAGAACATTTGTTCATAACTTTGAAAGAACCTTGCCAGAACATTATCCACAGTTCTGATGGAATGCGTAATTCATAACATGGTTAAAACACCTGTGAAAAATCATTACAAAAGATTCCTCACAGAAGATTCTCAGTATATTGGACCTTAGTTTTACTGACCTTTCTTAGAGTGTATAATTTAATGTTTATGGGATTTCTGTCTTAATATGGCAAGTGCCCTTACAAAAATGACTGTATTGTTTTCTGCCAAACCCCGTGGCATATTCTAGTGAGATTTACTACAAAATTGCCAAAATGGGCTTTGCAGCTGTAGCAAAGTCAGTTGGGCATTCGTAATTCCATTGTGCACTACAGATCTGTCTATGTTTAAATAAACTTGCAAGATTTGAAATCAATTAAGCGATATGCCAGACAGACAGTTTCTACTTTATCCTGCAGATTCAAGACAGTACATTTAGATTCATATCACCTAAATGTTTACTGCCAGCAGATCTGCTGCAAATTTATTGCAAGTTTCTTGCAAATAGTTTTTGCAATGATGTTAGCTCAGATGAAGCACTTTATCTTTGATTCTATATACTAGACAATATTAATTTCATGAAATGCTTAATTTTTAACGTAATTCCACTTTGTCATGCATATTACAGGCTTATTCATATTCAGATAGGGCAGTATGTACTGCAGTACAGTGCAGTCCTTCAAACAATTTAATTCTTTGTGAAACTTTTGTTTCATAACAAAAAATTCTAAATGAAAGACACTACCGGTCAAATTTTTCAACAGTAAGATTTGTAATGTTTTTAAATGAGTATCTTCTGCTCAAATATATAAATAACTGTTTTCTCTTTTGAATATATTTTAAAATGTTATTTATTCCTGTGATTTCAAAGCTGAATTTTTAGCATCATTACTCCAGTCACATGATCCTTCAGAAATCATTCTAATATTCGGATTTGCTGCTCAATTTATTATTATTATGTTGAAAACAGCTGAATAGAATTTTTTTTGGTATAGTGTATAATATTACAGTAGCATTTTATTTCAGATAAATGCTGATCTTTGGCTCTTTCTATTTAAGAATTCTGAAAAAAAGTACTTTAATTTAAATATGGATAACAATAATAATAATAATAATATTAATAATAAATGTTTCTTGAACAGCAAATCAGCATATTAGAATGATTTCTGAATGTTCATGAGACACTGAAGACTGGAGTAATGATGCTGAAAATTTAGCTTTGATCACAGATATATAATATATAAGGAAAGCAGTTATTTTAAGTAATACAAATATTTCAGCACAGTTATTTTGGAGTTCTGTTTAGCATTGCTAGTGGCACAGAAATAGAATAGCAGCTTACACACAAAATACACTGCCGTCTTATACTGACGTATAATATGACTTGTTCACAAAAAGAAAAAATAAATAAATAAATAAATGAATGAATAATTAAACAAATCTATCAAAATTTATATAGGGTAGACTGTATACTCCAGTGAATATTTCTCAGGGTATATCTATTTCTGAAAGTCAGTTTCAGTATTGACACAAATGCAAGCATTCAATGCCCACATTTTGTTATTTCATTAAGTCGCATTTTGACAGCTTTCAGACTTCTGCAGTAACTAAGTTTCACACACTGTGTGGATGTGTGGCTGTAGCCCATTATTCCAGCACATTTGCTCCGGATCGTTCAGGTTTGGGTGACACCTGTGCACTGCCGTTTTTAAATAATGGCAGATATTCAGGTTAGCCATCACAGGACATTCACCTGTCTGTTTTTGAGCCAGTCCAGTGTTAATTAGCCTTCTGTTTTAAATCACTGTGATGCTGGAAGGATTTGATCCCAGATTCGGTTCAAGATTCTTTTGCGTGTTTCTCTGTATCTGTGTAGCTTGAGCTGATGAAGAGCATCCGTACAGCGCTCAGCTTCACTGTAGGTGTGTGGATGTGGGCACAGTTAGATTTGTTCCACACTTACAGCTTTGAAGTTTGCCCATCCACACAGCTCTATTTGCTCTCATCTGACACGGCATCTGACCACATGTCTGAGTTGCGTCATTATTGAGCTTTTTTGCCCCAGACATGGATCTTTCTGAGTAATAACATCTATCTTCTGGTTGATTGCTGTATATTTCTCAGCTTTGCTGGTGACTCTTTGAGGTCCCTGTATGGTTGATGTGGCTTTCATCTTCTAACAATTGTACCTTCTTCCTAATTGAGGCATTAGTTAGACTTTATATCTGTGTTCTGTCCTGTAGATTAATAATCAGTAACTATGGATTTTATCCAGAAAATGCAATAGTTTTTAAAATTATGATAATAAATTAGATTTAACATGAAAATGATTCATTTTAGGTTTTGTTGGTTGGAAAAAACAAATCAAAGAGGTAGGCTGCTGAATACTATTCAGTATATTGTTATTTTCCAGCAAGCAGTTAATCATAGACACTGTTCGTTAATGGTCAGATGCCCCGCTGATGCTGCAAACACTCCTTCATCTTTACAGTCAAAAAAACTCAAGTCAAACTTTAATTATCTCAGACTTGCCTGCATGAAGCGGGCTACTGTTGTCATGGCAATGGACACCCTTATTAGTTTTGTATATTATTGTCAGGGTGGCATAGATCTCACAGATGGTCTTTTATAAACTGTTTCTTGTCTTTTTTGCATAACAGTTGAGCAGACCACCTCCACAATGGCTTATTTCAGTGAGGAGTGCTTTCATTTCCTGTTGATATATTGGGTTTCTGCATTAATACAGATGTAATCGACCTGAGTTTATAGTAAAAGCACTAATGAGGAGATTATCAAATGTGAGATTTTATTATCCTCCAAAAAATAACATCAGTATTTCTATGTGAGTGAAGAGCAGGCTCCATGAACAAACTGAATCAATGTAAGAGACCTATAGCAAGAAACGTCTCAGATTACATATGTAACCATGGTTCCTGAGAAGGGAACGAGACACTGCGTCCTCTAGGGGTTGCTATGGGGAACGCCTTCTTCGTGACCCGTGTCTGAAGCCTGCATTCAAAACGACAGTAACATTGCCAGTAACAGCCTATGATGTCACTTCCGCTTCTTCGTCTGAAGCTTACGTCCAGCCTAGGCTAGCCCTCCCAGGGAGGGGAGCCTTCTCAGGGAAACCAACAGTGGCGCTAGACCCCACAGGTCCAATGCTTGAAGAGCTACTGCTCTTGGGAGCTAAATCTAGCTCCCACAAAGCCCCTCAGGGCAGGACATGCATAGCGTGGCCTGAGCAACGCCATCAGGGTGTGAGGGAGCACGCCATTCTGGAGGTTACCTGAATAGAAGGACCAACAGGCCCTGGGGTTGCAGTGATGTAACAGGGACCCAGCGACCAAGGAGGCTACCTCCGTAGCACCCAAGGTTATTATAGTTTTGCTTTTTTAAATTTGTTTTATTTTAATATCGTTTTGAAATTTGAAGGAAAATTTTGTTTCGTTTTTTTTATGTTTCATTAATAATTTTGTTAGTTTTAGTTTAGTTTTTTTTTTGTGAGCACATTTCTCCATTTCTCACATTTCTCATTTTTACTCCATAAATCTACGCAAGTTGTGCTTACATTATCATACTTAACTGCAGTAAATGTGTGTTATAATATTTAATTCGAAAATAAATATATTTTGTTTATATTGGATATTTTATCTTATTTAACCTTAATCATGATACTGTAATTGTCATGTCTTGCTTACTTTCCCGCAAACAAATGCACATAACTGGAACTAATTAAATTCTATAATAATGGCAGAGCCTTTTGATTCGCAGCACTGCGCACTATTGGATTCGTGCTGCAGCTGAAGTGAAGGACAGCTTAGGGAGCGTTCGTTGCTCGCTTTCTGTAGTCTATATAACTTTATTTTAACGTTTTAGAACGTATACACTGTGGAGGCAATCACATTTAGGCAATAAGGCATATTTTAATGTTCTTGTCATTTATGAAGTATTATAAACGTGTTGTTCAAAACATTGTTCACAAGATGTAGGGAAAAGTTTTATTGTTTATGGAATGGATGCGCATTCTCATCTTTTTTCTGTTGCACTGCTTGTCTGTTTTTCTACAAAGCACCAAAATGAATTGCCTATTTTTTTTTTTTTGGTTTAATCGCTTGCGTTACATGAGAAAATAAATAGTTTTGCCTTACTGATGCTTTAGATTTAATGCAATGCCAGTGGTTCAGGTCGCTGTCTAGGCTTTGTCAAACGGGCCGGGTCGGGTACAGAATGAGCTGCTGTCAAGGTTTTCTGTTAAGCAGCCTATTGTTGGTGCGCGTTTGCTGATGCACCCATGCAGGAGCACCCATGCATCTATCTGTCAGATATCCTCATGTCTATGATGTGCCATTTACAGGTAGGGTAGGCTATTTCCCCAAAACGCCACACAGCTCGTACATTTTTCCGCCACTGAGTGAGAACGTAATTATTATGAAAAACTATTATTTATTTTTGATAATTATTATATTATTTCAGTTAGTTTTTCAGTAACTGTTGTTAGTTTAGTTTTGTTTAAGTTTTTCATTTATTTTGTAATTTTTATTTTATTTCAGTTTACGAAAATGTTTTTTGACAAGTTGTTTTCGTATTAGTTTTAGTTTTCGTTTACGAAAATAACCTTGGTAGCACCTAGTGACTCTGTTGCAAAATCCGGTGAACATGAGGCCAGAACAGGGCTTTCATCCAGACCGGATCCAGAATCGTTTCAAAGAGACATCCACCACCATCAAGCGGCGATCGCGGGTCCCGTGACCAACAGGGAGGTACTGGCGGAGGACCTAACCCTGAAACATAGGAAGAACACATGAAACCAACCATACATACTGTAACACAAGCCTAAAGCGGCTAACAAGCAATTTACCAGTTCCATAGCTAAGAAAAGCATCATACTCACCCACCATGGCCCCCTGTATGGTATATATTCACAAACGCACTGGTCAAACTTGTTCGATGACTAAGTCCGGACCATCAGTCAGGCAGTTCTATGCATCATAGAACATAACCAAGAACATCATAGGTCCAGTAGAGAGACTGCAGTGTGAGTGCAGGAGGTTACACCCAACCTCAGTCAGGTGGGGAGATGGTAAATACAGGGGAATCAGGGAGGGAAGGTGGCAGCAGATGTACAAACCCTAGAAGGAGGTGAGTAGATGTTTCAGACCTTACTCTGGTCTGGACGAGAGCGTTGGGAACGCCTCATCAGGATCACCTCCCTCAGACCTTGCCGACCTCCCTTTGGCTCGTACCATCTCCTGGAGCCACCCACAGGTGGAGGAGGGGCACGAGCTGCAACACTAACCTTCCATGCACGTCTCCGATCCTCGGACCAGAACGGGTCAGGAGCTCTCTATTGTTTGGGCTCAGACCTTCATTGTTCAAGGGATGAAGGTTTTAAAGGCAGCAGAACGCGCTCAGATGGCAGAGAGGGAGCCTTAAGGGAGGACGTTTCACCCATAGAGAGATAGCTAGCAAGTGTCTCTTCTACAGGAGAAATCCTCTCAGCCATTTTTGTGTATCCCCTCAATATTACTATAACTGGTATGCTAGAACCTACAGTATGAATGCGCAATGAAAATGGCTTATTCCATGCCTTCTCAACCTCTGTATGAAGATCAGGAAGGAATGGAATGCTTATTTGTGCTGGAGGGCTATGATCAGAAAGGTAACACTTATCGAGACGACCCCATGGTGCCACCTTCTTAGCCCGTGTCCACGGCAGGTCCAACCTTGCCATGGCGCATTCCATAACCTCCAACGGCTCATCATACGCAGGGCAGGAGGATTGAGAGGGTTCACATTCAACTTCAAATCCTCCTCATTCTGCTCTTCCTGAGCTTTCTCCTTGATGCGCCGGTTTCGACTTCCGAGCTTTACGGTATTTCTGCTGAAACGATCAAGAATTTCAGGAAAGCGAAGGCGCATTCTGCTGCCTTTAAAACCTTCATCCCTTCAGCAGAGCACTAGCTGCCGGATCAGAAATCGCATTGTTATCCAGCGGCTGGCACTCACCCCTGACCGACGAACATGAAAGGGAAAACCCCTTATCCAACTCATCAGCCAGGTCCACCTGTTATCCCCACAACCTCAGTTTCTTCCATGCCTCAGCAGCAGCAGGACCTGAACCATGGGGAGCAGATGGCTGCCCCTCCTTCCTTGAAAAGAGGGACAAACAAGAGCATGGCTTCTTCATGGGAAGACGCTCACAGTGCACGCAAACTGCCTCCTCGAGGACATCGTAAGCGTGCTCTTCACCCAAACACATGACGCAAAGATTGTGTGTGTCATCAGGTGTCAAATAACGATGACACGGATCCACACACTTCTTATACGCCTTGCTAATGCTCGCCCTAATGAGGTAAGAAAGATAAGGCTTCCTGGAGATGCACAGCTTCGAACAAAACAGTCCCCGAAGACGAAGAAGAGGATGATGTGTTCTACCGCCGCCCTTTTATACTGTGGTCATGCTGATAGTGACCCGCCGGCGGCGATGAGTCGCGTTATTGTCGTTTTGAATGCAGGCTTCAGACATGGGTCACGAAGAAGGCCTTCCCCATAGCGACCCCTGGAGGACGTAGTTCAATGTTCCTTTAAAAGGGAATGCCACTTCCCAAAAAAAGACAAATTATAAATGTGATTCCTCCTAAACTTCATGAGATGTAATTTGAAGTTGAAAATGAAGACTAAAAGATCCTATTAAATCAAAATGAGAGCTTTGTAACTTTTAAACTTGAGGACAACTGAGGGAATCATATGCAACTATTACAGAAGGTTCAAAGGCTCACTGACGCTCCAGAAGGAAACACGATGTATTAAGAGCTGGGGATGTAAGCTTTTTGAATTGGAAGATCAGGATAAATTTCACTTATGTTGTCTTCAAACATGTAAGAATCTTCTGTATCTTACTGCTTCTGAAAAAAAAAAAAAAAAAGATATTTAGGAAAAGTAAGAAAAATGTATACATCTTCATTTTGTTCAAAAGTTTTCTTAATGCATCGTTTTTCCTTCTGAATCATCAGTGAGTATTTGAAGCTTCTGTAATAGTTGCATATGAGTCTCTTAGTTGTCCTCAGTGTGAAAAGATGGATCTCAAAATCATACAGTCATCGTTGGAAAAGGTACAAATACACAAAAATGCTGAAAAACCAAAGAATTTGTGGGACCTGAAGGATTTTTTTGAAGAACAGTGGGCAGTTTACTAAACAAAACTAAACAAAACAAAACAAAACAAAAAAAGTTAATGTCTTTTATATGAAATCTCATATTCAGGTCAGTACTAAATAAAAAATAACATGCATTTTGGTAAAATAATTAACGTTTTGCAGATTCTGCAAGGTATATGTACACTTTTGAATTCAACTGTATTTGAAATGTAATCTAATTTGAAATGTAATCAATTTAATGCATCCTTGCTGAATAAAACTATTAATTAAAAAAAACAAAAAACAAAAACAACGTGTTTTTCTGACCCCAAACTTTTAAATGGTATAGTGTGGTTTAAACTGATTAAATAAATGTAACATTTATATCACATTTACATAAAAAAAAAAAAAAACTATCAAGATATATTTCATGGTTATATATTGAATATCACAGAAATATTGATATTTTTTAAATCTAGATCGCTCTATTTTTGATCTGTTTTGACTGGAGAGTTAGTATTATGTTTGTTTTCTGTCTGTTCAGAGATGTGATTCTCAGAGGTGATTCTTGTGTGAGTGTAGAAGTGGGTTATGTAAGAGTTTGAGATATTCACACACCCTGAGCATGAGCGCTTCATTACTCATTACTCTGCTTGAGTTGGATGCCTGCAACATAAAGAATCAAATTCTGCCACATTCAATATCAGTCTATACAGCACACGTGTGCACATCAGCTGTGTGTTTGTGCTTGTATTTATTGTGTCTCATCATTGTATGTTTGAGTGAGTGGCCATGTGTGGGTGATATTTATTTACTGAATTTCACATACAGTGCTTCATTGTCTTCTTCCAGCTTTGTTTGTGCGTGTGTGTGTTTGTGTTATTTTGTATTGTGTGTATTGAGGGTCTGGGTCTTCCCGCTATTGGAAACTCAATTTGAATTGAACTCATTACTGTCTTGGGTATCAGTGTGCTCTATTAATTGACAGCACTGCACAGCCACACTGATCTAATTATAAAAAAATTGTGTTTTTTATTTAGTGCTGTAGAAACACTGTATAAATATGTGATTTTGTGTGTGCTGTTTGTGCATCTGACTGTGTAATTGTATAATCAGCCTCCTCTAAGCACCTCTGGGCTGTCTTGTCTCTTCCAATCACAGCACCCCACTAAAGCCCCAGGGGATGATGGGTAATTTGTCATGTTCTGTTGCTGTTTGTGCATAATTTAGGTCATTAGGGTTTAGTGTATAGCATAAGCGCTTCATCTGGTAAGCATATATGCAGGGTTAACTAAAACTAAAAGCATTATAACTTTTTTGTTACTTGAAATAAAATACTGCATACTAATACTATACGTTCATATATATATATATATATATATATATATATATATATATATATATATATATATATAAGCGATTAATGTTAATGTAAAAATACATTCTTCAAGAACTCATCCTTTGAATAGCTTAGTTGAATGTGCATGACATGACACTTTAATTACCTTTAACACCCGCCTCATACAGAACTTAACACGTGAAGATCCTGACTACTTTAAACAGATTCCCTCCAAAGAAATCACCATGGAAACTGCTAAAGTCATGCTTAGTCCTAAAAGACATTTTAATGGCATTTTTGGGCTTTTTCACCTTTAATGTGGTAATATGCGGAGCAATCATAACATGTAATGTTGGAGGACTGCCAATAAGTCTATGGCTCTGACTTAAAAGACAGTCTGCTGTGGTTTTGAAGTGTGTGTACTTGCTGGAATTGTAACCTTTGACCCTGTGCTGGCGCTAGTGTACTTCAGCACACCTACACCCAATCTGTGTCTGAAAACACTGTAGAGTTTTACAGCCATTCACAATTCTATACACATCTCTCACCCCTTGTGTATTTTTGATATTGAATATTTTGGCTAATTGGAAAAGTGTATCCACCTTATTTTTCAATGCAGAAGTAAGCTGTTTTCTGGTAATGTGTTAGACGTCCGGTTCATAATCCACCATAGGGAAATAACAAGAAGAATAGTAAACGGTAAAACAGTTTGCACTACAAGCCAGTGTGTTCATAATTAAGATAATACATTAAAATAATATGGTAAGACACACCAGTTTGCAATATCAAGCTGCAAAACAAGCTTTTTGTGCAGCTAAAAATAGCTGGAAGTGGATGAGACCGGAAGCCAGACACAAAAAATTTACAAATGGCTGCACCCACTCTTATGGGAAAAATTAGGTGCATAGTACTCCCAGTTCTATTTTACCAGGTATAAGTACAGTATGGATAATTCACCATATACAGTTGAGGTCAAAAGTTTACATACACCTTGCAGAATCTGCAAAATGTTAATTATTTTACCAAAATAAGAGGGATCATACGAAATGCATGTTATTTTTTATTTAGTACTGACCTGAATAAGATATTTCACATAAAAGACATTTACCTGAATGATCTACAGCTGTGTTTTTTGTTTGTTTGCTTGTTTAGTGATAGTTGTTCATGAGTCCCTTGTTTGTCCTGAACAGTTAAACTGCCCGCTGTTCTTCAGAAAAATCCTTCAGGTCCCACAAATTCTTTGGTTTTTCAACATTTTTGTGTATTTGAACCCTTTCCAACAATGACTGTATGATTTTGAGATCCATCTTTTCACACTGAGGACAACTGAGGGACTCACATGCAACTATTACAGAAGGTTCAAACACTCACTGATGCTCCAGAAGGAAAAACGATGCATTAAGAGCCAGGGGGTGAAAACTTTTTGAATTTGAAGATCAGGGTAAATGTAACTTATTTTGTCTTCTGGGAAACATGTAAGTATCTTCTGTAGCTTCTAAAGGGCAGTACTACTTGAAAAAAATTAGTCCCTCAGTTGTCCTCAGTGCGAAAAGATGGATCTCAAAATCATACAGTCATTGTTGGAAAGGGTTCAAATACACAAGTACACACAAGTGCACAAGTGCTGAAAAACCAAAGAATTTGTGGGAACTGAAAGATTTTTTCTAAAGAACAATGGACAGTTTAACTGTTCAGGACAAACAAGGGACTCATGAACAACTATCACTAAACAAAAAAACAGCTGTGGATCATTCAGGTAACAATGCAGTATTAAGAATCAAGTGTATGTAAACTTTTGAACTGGGTCATTCTTATAAATTTAGCTATTTTGATGTCTTGTGTACTGTAATGGATGTAAACATCTTTTATATGAAATATCTCATTCAAGTCAGTACTAAATAAAAATTAACGTGCATTTTGTATGATTCCTCTTGTTTTGGTAAAATAATTAACATTTTGCAGATTCTGCAAGTTGTATGTATACCTTTGACTGTATTCCATAATAAATTGTGCAGAAATGTGCCATTTTTTGGTGGGTCTGTTAACACCGCTGCTTTCACAAAACTATTCAAAAGCTCATTTTGATGATCAGTGGAATAATGAGCTTTACACACGAACTGTCTTTATCATCATTAAATATAACTCTTGCATATAACTCTCCTCAGGAGAGCTTTGTGCTGTTCGACTGATTACCATACAAAGAAAAATCATTACAAATACAATAGAAACATGACAGAGGCAGAGTCATTTCCAATTAGCGCTCTGCACTAAACTGTCAGATGTATTAGAGCTGTATAATGTGAGCGGTTCCTTTCTATAGATGAATAAATGCCTTTTAGATGACTGGAAAATACATTTATTTTAACACTTGAGTCATTTCACATTGTTATCACTTATGAATAGTTAAGTGCAAACTGAATGTAATGTTTTCACACAATTACCTGCATGTTGATTGCAATTAAATGAAAATCTATTATTGTTTATATTTATGTTTAGTGCACTTGGATTGGATTTTGGAGTGTTTTTTGACCCACTTAAGTAGTCCTTAAGTACACATTTACTTTTTCTTTTTCAATAAAAGAAATGTTTTTGTGGAAAACATCCCAGGATTTTTCTCCGTAATGGACTTAAATGGTAGTCAACGGGTTGAAGGTCCAAATTGCAGTTTCAATGCAGCTTCAAAGGGCTCTAGACGATGGGAATAAGGGTCTTATCTAGTGAATCAATCCATGGGTTAAAACTAATAAAAAAATGGGTAGATTGAATGTAATGTATGTAAGTTTCTTTCAAATGTGTAAATGTAAAAAAAAAAAAAAAAACAGTGTTGTGCAGTGATGTTCTGAAATGAGGAGGCAAAGTCCTTACATTTTTAAAGTGTTTAAAGTGTAAACTTATTTTTTAATCATCAGAGCTCAGTAAACACTGGTCACAGATATTGAGAGTTGCCTTTAATTTCAACAAGCTGATTGCTTACTAAATAAAAAAAAAAACACAGATCATGTTATCACGCCATTTGATGTGTGATTTTGACTTGAAAAAGGGGCGATATCCGGGTGTGTCAGTTGTTTACTTACTTTTTTATTAGTCTCCCCATTAATGCCATTATATTGTTCATTCAGACTGATTTGCAAATACGAAATGCTCAAAAACACAAGAGGCAGTTGCTGACGATCGCGAAAGCGTGCGGTGGCTTTCTTATGCGCGCCACTCTTTTAGTTTCACTTTTGCTTTTAAAATCTATCACGTTTAGCAAGGAGGGGAGAGGATGGACAGGGGGGCACGGCCCGCAAATGCTCCCCACTTTGGCGTGGTACCTGTTGTGCTTGACATAGATGCAAAGTAATCTGTTTAACGGATTTACATGGCATTTACATGGCAGAATTTTTGAGCATTTTTATTCCGATTGAGGTGTTGATATGGAACATTTTCATTCGGATTTTAAACCAATTACAATGCCTTATGTAAATGCACCTAGTGAGTGCCAGTGAATAGAATATAACTGCAGTAGTCTGTTGCATGATCTTACAAAACATGTAGCTTCACATTTTCCTAGTTAAATCCAATAAATGTATAAATAATCAATTAACAAGAAAAACTCTGTACCTAACTGCTTTTGTTATATTCGTTAAGTAATCCATGAAAACTTGCATAATATAATTATTTTCCTTTATTTGCAGGTATAGAAAAATATCAATGAACTTTACAAAAAGATATGTAAACTCTTACAAACAGTTGTAAAACCAAATCATAGTTGTGCACAGACTTATAGAACATTTAGTAAAACTCCTAAAAAGCCTGAATAGACATTTACAGCAGAAACACTAACATCCTTGAATGTTTTATGATCACGATTCCTGACGGGACACTGCTTTTGACACAGCCAATGGCACGCAGACAAAATGGCTGAGGATATGGTAATCCGCGCCTGTCAGTCAATATCGGTAGGGGGGGCTACCGAAATAAGATGTAATTTTGCGGACAGGCTCCAAAGTGCTTGTTTTTTGAGCCTGGTTTGATTTTATGAAGATTAACAAAAAAGACTGGATGTATTTTTATTCTTCTAGGATGGCTGTGTACACACAATTCCAGCACACATTTCTGTCCAAACACCTTCTAAAAGTGGATTTTGCATAACAGGTGACGTTTAAGCTTTAAAACGGACAGAAAAATATCTGTTCATATGACTCGTGCTCTGTAATCCAAGTCTTTTCACTGATCACTGACTAATCTTCCACTCCAAGTTGTTAACGACTGTTAATGGATCATTCAGGTAGAGTTACGAACTTGAGTCATTTAGACTCTCTTTGTGAATGTTCATTGAAAAGATCTGACTCATGGAAGAAAGAAAGTCATATGGGTTTGAAACATGAGGCTGAATAAACAATGACAGAAATTTCATTTCTGAGTGAACTATTCCATTTTGGGGCCCATCAGATGCACACTCACTCTCTGACTGCTGCGTTCAATGTTGTCATTTATCGACAGACATAATGACATATTAGGTTCAGTTTGTGTGATTTATGGGATGCATCAGTCAGAGATAATGACTTGTCCTCTCTCAGAGAGACGTCCACTCCCCAGAGAGCCAGACACTCACATCTGAGCCACGGAAAGGCCACATTAACTGTCCCAGGTGTCCTGGTTAATGGCTCAGGCCGCCTCTATGTCATTAGTCACTGAGCTTCATTTATTGGCACCTCCCGTTACTAAAACTTTCAGCTTTGAGAGTAATAAAATCAGCTTATTCTGTCACGTCCGGTCTATATAATGATATTTATCAACTCAATAGCTGCTCTGCTGTACTGCATGTTCTCAATTCTGAATCCTTTATAAAGAGACAGTGATGTGTAAGGTCTAAGTTCTGTATTAGGTTTAATGGATCAAAACAGATATTAATTAAATGTGTTGACATAATGAATAGGGTCTTTGGGGATGTACGAAAGCTCTGCATATGGTGGGGTCTAAAATCCATTATGGACGAGCAGGACAAGCTGGACTTTCTGCTCTTTTGCCAAACACTAAATGGGCACTAATCTCTCTCGTGTCTCTATAATTAGCAGATGCTTTTGTCCGAAGCAACGTAAAGTATACTAGTGCTCTCCTCCAGAGAAATCCAAGGTTAAGTGCCTTGCCCAGCGGTCCTATCTGTCCATCTGTCCATCTCTCTGTCTAGAATTTGATGTCAGTTATAGATGTTAATGGAAATGTCAAGTAACTATGACTGCATGCTCTCGTGTTATCATCATTTTTTTTTTTGCAACATATACAATTAATGAAAAAAAAAACTTTTAAGTACACTTTAATGGTCTTTTATTTAAATAAATACACTTACATGATACAAATACATGTTTCTTAACACTTAGGTGCACTTTTTTATAGTCCATGTTGTAATGTAAAAAAAGTTTTACTTTAAAGTACATTTTAAAGCACTTTTTTTTTACTTTAATATTACAGTTAAATGTACTAAATTGCAACTCCATCATTTGAAATGTGTAATTACAGATATCCTACTTAAATACATGGCATGCAGTTTTCAATATAAATTTGTTTTTGTGGTTGTTTTTTTGTTTTTGTTTTTAGTTGAGTCAACTTAAAATAACTTTTTACCTGTTAAAATTTTAAGGCAGGAGGGTAACAAATTATTTTAAGTTGACTCAACAATTTTTTTTCTATATTTCAAAGACAATAGAAGTAATTATCAAATTACACATAAAAATGTACTTAAGTTCTACTCAAGTACATCAGAAATTATACTGCACTTAAGCCGTTAAATGTCACTGACCCAGTGATGCTCTTTTTTTCGTTGTCATTTTTCTCGATCACATTTTTAGTAATCATCTTAAATTATATATCATTTGAAAGCTTAAAACCCCAGAATTCATCCCGTGAAAACCACAAAGTGGAGATTGTTTTACCATGGAAATGGTCCTTAAATTTTTTTTGTGGTCTCCTCCCCTTAGTGGGTGGACTCAAGTGTCATATTACAAAATGTATTACAGTCTTTTAGAATCAAAATTTTTTATAATCTTGGCAAAATACATATTGTCGGAAATATCTGAGTCTCAAGATTCCATATTGGTGGTTATTTTTTTGATAGAAGTAATGTTGACAGAAATTTAGAAATTTGTGACAGAAAAAATGCATTAAAAAATTTAATTGGAGTTTTGATGGCACCCGGTGGCTGTTTGTAGTATAACGCCCTAAATAAAATCTCACAGGAACTTCAGATATTTTTATATCAATTTCAAATTTGGAACAAAACTTATTTAGACATAAGGCTTTAATTTTATAGCAGTTTTGGACTATTTAAAATATTTATTTTACATAAAATAAAATAAAAAATTGGTACAGTGCATTTTCTTTACAGTAAACTTGTATAACTCTTTGATACTTTAATATTTTGAAAAGATGCGTAATCTGCAGACTGGATAGTGCACGTTCACGTCTGTGTTAAAAAATGGGGGGTTAAAGAGTTAATATACATTTAAAAAACAATAAATTTTAATTTAATTTCATTTAACATGTGATTAAGTGTCCAAAAGTTACATTCAGTTTACATTCATTTAAGTATATTCTTTTAAACTATATTATTTCTGCAATAAGCACTCTTTTTAAAAGTATGCTAAAGTCTGCTATCTTTACCATTGTGAAGTTCATATTTTTATATTAAAGCGTGTATGAGGAAGATATAAAAACGCATTGGTATATGTGAGAGGTGGAACATGCATAGTATTTGAAATGTTGTAAGTGTGTGTATCATAAGCTGTGTGTCCGTAATGTGCATATGTGTGTGACCTGTGTGTGCCGTCTGATCTTTGATTCAGAAATATTGATTTAATCCACCGTAATCCTTTCTGATCTGCAGTCAGACCTGATTAAAGAGATTACAGATGGCACTCCAAACTCTTCCTCTGAAACTGTTTTTCTTATTTATGCTCAGATGAGTCCATCATCCTGGGGTGCAACTCTACAGCTAAACTAGATTTTAGGCGGCAATGGCAAGAAATATCATTGGATGTTTAGGCTCTAAAGAGAAAAACACTGAGAGGAAGCAGACTCAGCTGGGGGATGAGGTTTATGCTGTTTTTCATGTGTGTATTATGTGTGCCATTACTCAAAGCTCATGCTGTTAGTGATGTCTCCTATAGCTTTTACATCACTGAGCAGATGTGTGTGTTTGTGCGTGCATGCGTGCATATATTATTCATATATGACTAACTCTTTTATCTGTAAGAAATGTCACTCACAACCCATTTACCTCCACATTCTGATGTATTTTCAAGTGAAATGGGATGTTCAACCAAAGAAGTAGGACAGGACTCGATTTTATCCATCAGGAGATGATTTCGTCATGAGAAATGTCTCTATATAACAAGTGATTAGCAGAGAAGGGTTGGAAAAGTTACATTTGTGATGCCAGATGAAAAGGAAAGTTTTGATGAAAAACAAGACATGCAACTTTTTTGGGAATAACTGATGAAGCTTGCACAAAAAGACCAGGAATAAGTAATTAGGGTCATGTTGACATTATTTTGTTTACCGGTTTTATCTAGTACTTTATTATTTTCTTTGTTTCTTTCCATTGTCTTTGTGCCAGCTCTTGTATGTGACTGGAGTTTTGTGTCTTTCAGAATTATCGTCAGTGTATGGCTGGTCTGCTGGTCCCTCCCTATGGTGTTATGGAGAGCGGCCCAAATGCTGACAGTAAGTACAAACTTGTCTTTCTTCACCCAACAATTATAATTCTGTCGTATTGTTTTGTTCCTCACATGTATGACTCATTTTTCTGTGGAGCACAGAAGATAAGTTTTGGATATTTTCCAAACTCCTTTTTTTTTTTTTCATGAAAATAGCATACTACTCATTGTAAATGATACTTTGAGTGTGATTTTGGCTTGATTTTTACAGACCCAAAAATCACATTGAAAGTGCAATTGAAAGTAGTGCAATGTACGTGCTTGTTAAAAGTCCTCTGATGTCATATTATAGCTTTTTGTTGGGGAAAAAATACCAAAACATACACCATCATTCAAAATTTTGTTGTTGGTAAGTTTTTTTTTTCATAATTTCATGTCTCTTATTCTCACCAAATCTGCATTTATTTGATCAAAAATACAGGAAAAACAGCAATATTGTGAAATATCATTAGGATGTTTTCTGTTGTTATATAGGTTGAATGTAAATTATTCCTGTGATCAAAGCTGAATTTTCAGCATCATTACTCCAGTCTTCAGTGTCACATGATCCTTCAGAAATCATTCTAATATGCTCATTTACTGTTCAAGAAACATTTGATTACCAAGGCTGAAAACAGTGGTGCTGTAGTATTTTTGTGGATAAATTGTCAGGATTTTGATGAATGGAAATTTCAAAAGAACAGCTTTTACTGTCACTTTAATCAGTTTAATGCATGATTTGCTTAATAAAACTATCAATTTATGAAAAAAGTACTGACACCAAGGTTTTAAAGTGCCCCTATTATGAATTATGAAAGGTTCATATTTTGGTTTTGGGAGTCCCCAACAACAGGTTGACATGCATGCAAGTCAAAACACACTTTCATCGTCTTATAATATGCATTTATTTTTACTTTTTTTGCTTAACGACTCATTAGTCCAATCCCCTCCTTTGCGTGACGCTAATCTGTGGTGATTGATCCGATACTGTGTGCAACGCATTTCGGAAACAGAACGCCCATCACCATTACTTTAACCCACAGCTCGGTGGTAAACAGCCATGTTAGTCCCGCCTTCTAAATGAAAGAGCCAATCGCTGATTGGCAAACTTATTGCATCACTGCAGCGGCCATTAGACATGCCGGTTCCCATAGAATCCTGAGGCGGGACCGGCCAATGTGCATGCGCAGTCTTAAGTGCATTATGATAGCGCATACGCATTGGCTGGTCTGGCTTGAAAAATAAGCATTTTAAATGCTATTTGAGTGTAGGAAACAGCATTCATGAGGCAGTTCATTTCAGATTTTGTTGCTGATTTGAAATATGAAATTTAATTCTTTTTTTAATTATTTAGTTTAGCAAGCAGTTTTTGAGATTTCAGGATTCCCCCATTCCTATAGATAGGACTTGGTCTTGGATGAGCTGCTTGGAGGCGTTACAAAAATGGCCACCGCGTGAACAGACTTTCCTGGAAAGGGTCTTTGGGGCACTTTAAATGGTAGTGTACATCATTGTTCCTCTCTGTTGTAAATCTTATTCTTAATTTGTGCTTCTGCATAATCAAATTTGGGATCAGTCCTTGGTAAGAAGAGGGTTTTTTTTGGTCACAAAGGTGCTGTATAAAATAATTTCTACCTAATCTCATGACGAAAACGTACCTTTGGGAATTTTTTCGCAAGACACGAAATACGCGCCGTTTATGATTACAGCTACTGATGCACTCTAAAGAACCTTGAACATCCATGGAACATTTCAAATGCAGAAAAGGTTCTTTATAGTCGAAAAAAGTTCTTTGGATTTTTTAAATGTTCTTTAAAATGGTTCTTTTAAGAACTGTTCACTGAAAGGTTCTTTGGGGAACCAAAAATGGTTATTCTGTGGCATCACTGCAAAAACAACCTTTTGGAACCTTTTATTTTTAAGAGTGTACAGAATCCTTGGGTACGAATCCTGTGAAAAACATGACTCACGATGAAAGAGCTGAAAGACGAGAGATTGAAAAACAAGCTAAAACAGGATGCATAAAAAATGTGATTTCAGGTCATATTCGCTTTTGTTCATACTTTCAAGAAGGTTTAGGTGTAGTGTAGATGGTATGTTATTTTAAAACGTCACGGATACTTCAAGTCAGAACTGTGGTGACACGTACAAAACCAATGTCACATAAAACTGTTCTTTTTCTCTGAGATTTCTATGTTGTTGTGTGTACTTCAGTAAGTGTCTGATGCTCTTTATGTATATATGAAGAGGGATGTGCTGTTGTCCAGGGCTGGAGTTATTGTTCCTGAAGGAGAAAGCTTTTGTGGTGTGTGTAATGATTGGTGCTGCTCCCCGCAGCCCCTCAGGACCCATTACTGAAGATTACACACATCCTGCAGCCCCATGATGACTTTACAAACTGTATTTAATCTTCTTACTTAACTAACATAACTATCACTTCTGCTGAATCTGCTGGTCTTCAATGTATTTTACTCTTGTCTTGACTAAATGATGATGCTCAATATTAGATTTGACCTTTTATCCATTGTCATACACTTTTCGTTCTTTTTCAGGAATGCCTGACAAAGAGAATCTGAGCAACAGTTCACCCAGATCATCGTCAAAACACTTAAATAAGGTTTGTTTTGACCAAAAAATACAAGCTTCTGTCTTTGAAATATTCCTTCTCTTCAATCAGGCCACATGTTCACTCTTCTGTCCAAAATCATGACCATCTGTGACAGTCTCTGTCATGTCTTTGTTTATGCAGCCTCATGTTGCTCTTAAACAGAGTTTATTTGAACTGTTCCTCATTCAGTAATAGACGTAAATCAGGTTAGATGCCATATTGAATTTTAACGATGAAACAAATTCTTTGAAGCTTCATGCTTGACACCAGGAAGCAAAACTAAAAACTTCAGCTTCTCTTTTGTAAATTGGCAATGGCCAAAAATGTTCACAAAAAATATATTTCTCATCTGTTCATCAGAAGTTCCTTGAGGTCCATTTTGTCTCACCTAATAAGCAGACTCATTTGACTCTTGCTATTCCTCCTGTTTGCGTCAGTTCTGGTATAACATCCTTCCTTCCCACCGTCTCCTCGACAGAACAAGAATACATTTGTTTGAAATGTAAAATGACCTGGGTAGCTCTGGCATCCTCTCTTTCTCACTTCTGTGTATGTGGCGAGTTCCTGTTCCTCTGACCTCTCGGGTCATTTCCCGTCCACTGCTCAGACAACCATCGTGTCTGTCATTTTTACCGTCACAAGTGCTTTGTTTTTCCTTTTTCGTTTTTTTTATTCTCTAAAGATGCATCCAAATAAGCAGACAATCAATATCGGCCACAGCAGAGTCTGTGTTATTTGCATAATGGTGTTGTTTTATTCACTTAAGTCTGTTTGTGGCTTTGGTTAACAGAAGGCAGAATCCGTCTCAAAGGATGTACAGAATCGTTATGTAATGTTGGAATACACTTCCTTCAAGTGTGTAAATCATGCTGTAAGATGCTGAAGAGCTCAGCTGACGTGCTTAAATTGATTTGAACTTGGATGAGTTCACTGTTAATACTGCTCACAGTCTGTTCTGTGTGAGTTAAGCTCTGCATTACAGTAGCTTGGCTGGATTGCAGACAGAATCTGTTTGTTTGGAGCAAAAACAAATTTGAGATATTTTTACTTCTTAGTTTCAGTTAACTGTCTGGGAAAAAGTTCTGGAAGCGTGTTTTCATTTTATATATATATATATGGGTTGTTGATGTGACATGGCATTTTCACTGTCCCACAAGATGAAAATGAATATAATTAAGATTGTCGTTATTTATTAATGCTATAAATCATTAAACATTTCTTTGTCCTGCATGAAAGCTGCAGTGTTATTTGATTTTTCTCATTTTTGAGCCAAATGTCAAAATTGTCCTGTGGTGTGACTGTCTCAAGCGTGGTTCAGTAAATTACAACATTTATAAAGTAAAAAGAAAAGCATAAAAATGTTAATAAATACCTCCGGCATAATTGTACAAGTGTCTATTTTAGTAAATGCCAATCATTTTTTTCATCCATATATTTCTGAGGGGTAGGAAATTTGATACATTGTGTCTCTGAAAACCATGTCCTCTGGTGTGACACCATATCCTGATTTTAAATCGGCCAATTCCAGAAAAAACTATTATTTAGTTTAAGGACCCCATTAATGGTCATGTTAATGAAGCCCCTTGTCAAGCCCATAACATGTGCACATGGTACATTTTTGTCTCAGAATTGTTCAAATATTTAACTTTTTTGGAACCACTACAAAAGTGTTATGTTTTGTTGTCGTTTAGTGTGACACCCCTAAGTATATATATAACTGTATGTTAAACTACATAATCATGAAGAATTATGTAAATATGTCTTGCAAACCGCTAATGACAGGTTAGCTTGGAATAGCAAGGTCATTAATTGACACAAAAGGCTGAAACAACCTATGGTGTGACAGAAAATGTCATCCGGTGTGACGCCTGTACTGTCACACCACAGGACAAAGACGTCACACCAGAGGACAAGATCTCTTTAAAACCATTTTAAATAATTAAATAAGATTTGTTTAACTCCTTTTTATTCTTTTTTTTTTTTTAATCGTTTTCAGTGTTCTTAAATGCAGTAATTACATTAATTGGACTATTTTCTGATGTTTTGTAGAAAACTTGTACTGTTATGAAGTGTCATGAAAATAAGTATACAATGTGATACTTTGTTTTTGAAACAGAAAGAATTGAGGGAGAGAAATTAGTGGAAGAGAGGATACGGAAATATAGACAGAAAATGAACAGGGATCCACAAGAAGGGAGGAGATCCTAAGAGAACGATGCAGAAAGTAAACAGAATTAAAATTATGCCTTAATAAGAGTAGCTATATAGTTTTAAAATAATCATTAATGAATATAGTTTCAATCATATATCAATAATATTTAGCTGTATCATAAATATCAGTCATATTTAGCTGTGCCGCACATGCAGCAGGGGGGCTAGAAGAGTTTCAGTAACATACTGATTGACTACGAGACTGAGTTTTGTGGATGAAAATTATTTTGTTTTGTTTAAAAAAAAAAAAAACGTTAATATTGTTTGTATCAAAATGAAACATTCTTTCTCATTTGACGTGTTCAAAATTAAATAGAAATACCTTAATAACTACCATTTCTGTCCTTTAGTGTGATATAATGTCCTATGGTGTGACATAATGTCCTGTGGTGTGACAAACATAAAAGAAATACAGATTTGTTTTTATCTTAAAATATCTTTAAAAAACAGTTGAGTATTGCAATATGAGATAGAAATACCTCTCATTTTAAAATGGTATAATTTTTAGCAGTTTTGAACAGATGACAGAAAAGTTTGTCTTGTTGTCAAAATTTGAAATTTTCCAAGAAGTCATGGGGAAAAAATTATGTTAATTATAAATTCATTATTAAATAAATAACACTATATGAAAACAAGTGTCTAACAATGAAGATAAATCTCTCTTATTCTATTTGTGTATTATTAAGAGGTTTTTTTTTTTTTTTGTTTTGTTTCTTAATTGTGACCATGGACCACAAACCCAGTCTAAGTACCACGGGTATATTTGTAGCAATAGCCAAAAATACATTTTATGGGTCATAATTATCGATTTTCTTTTATGCCAAAAATCATTAGAATATTAGATAAAAGACCATGTTCCATTAAGATATTTTGTAAATTTCCTGCCATAAATATATAAAAACTTAATTTTTGATAAGTAATATACATTGCTACGAACTTCATTTGGACAACTTTAAAGGCGATTTTCTCAATATTTGGATTTTTTTGCACCTTCAGATTCCAGATTTTCAAATAGTTGTATTTATTCAGCTTTCAGATGATGTATAAATCTCATAAATTTCATAAAATTGACCCTTATGACTGGTTTTGTGGTCCATGGTCACAATTTTTGCTATGTCACACCATAGGACAAATACAGTTTAGTAAAAATGTAAACAAAACAAAACAAAAACAAAACAAAAAAATGAAAGCATTGACGAAGTTAGGGCCCCTTTATGTTTTCTCAAAGGTCAGACTTCACACTACATAAATATATGCATTCCTTCTTCAAAAATTGTCTTTAACAAAAAAGCATTTTCACTGGCTATTTGTCAACTACCCATACACACACACACACACACACACACACATGTCTGGTTTATTATCCTTGTGGGGACTCTCCATAGGCGCAATGGTTTGTATACTGTCCACACTGTATTTTCTATCCCCTTACCCTAACCCTACCCCTAAACCTAACCCTTACAGAAAACTTTCTGCATTTTTACTTTCTCAAAAAAACTCATTCTGTATGATTTATAAGCTTGTTTCCCCACGGGGACCTCAATTTAGGTCCCCACGGTGACACGAGTCCCCATGAGCCTGTGCGTATTCAGGTTTAGGTCCCCACCAAGATATAAAAACAAGACCACACACACACACACACACACACACAGTGTTTTTGACTCTTACCTTAAATGTAATGTGATATTTCTGTTGGCAGAACTGCACCAAAGAGTCATAGATCACAGAGGCACATTGACTGATTGACTGAAGCAGTGTGAAGTGTGTCTAGTAATAATCACTGTGGAGTTTGATTATGGGTCGTGTGTTGTTGTAGATGTGCAGCCTGGCTGAGGATGGTCATGAATAATATAAACGTTTTGGTTAAAAATGCAGCACACTGGCCCTGGCCCAATGTCAGGAGGGAGAGCAGTGCCCCAGACGTGCCTTCTGCTCGAAGCGCTGAGAAACACTGCAGTATGACACCATGACATGAATTATTATGTAATATGAAAAGAAAGTAGCTGGACATCAGCAGAATGTGATGACATTTGTTCTGATATTAAAGCACATGACTTAAAGCTAATGGGTTTATTTTGACAAACTGCCACTTTCAAAGAAGTAAATCAAAGCATGTTTGCAACCAAATTTTACTTACCAAAAACACAGTAATTAAATAAATACATTGATGAAATCATAAAGGTATAAAGATTCAGCTAAATGAGTGAATTAATTTCATGTAATGTTTTAATGTTATGTAATTTTTTAAACAGAGGCTGACATTTAATTATTGAATCTCTGTAATTCAGAGCTAGTTTTTTGTGAGTCATGCTATTGTAAATTCTATTTGGAAAAGTCATGCCTCAGCAAATGAGATGTTATGATATTGCTCACTATGCATTTTACCATATATATGGAGTCAGTCTGACTGAATATTTCATAGAAAGCGGTCATTTATTATTGAAGAGTTTTACAGTTTCATCTGTCAGCCAGAAAACAATATACAATAAAACTGTCTGCCAGTATTTCACTGTGTTGTATAAAGGTTAACAAAACACTGAGGAACAAATCTAATGGTCCTGCATCCACCTCATCCACATCCTTTTGTTTTCCAGAAATCATTCATTCAAAGTCCCACCAAACTTCACCCCAAATCCATTACTCAGGTAATACAAGCATCCTGTTATCAGTCTGACACCTGTTGGTGTTGAGTTGTTTTATATTATACAATATATTTGACCATGGAGCACAAAACCAGTCATAAGGGTCAATTTTTTGAAGTTGAGATTTATACATCATCTGAAAGCTGAATAAATAAGCTATCCATCAATGTATGGTTTGTTAAAGTACAATATTTGGCCGAGATACAACTATTTGAAAACCTGGAATCTGAGGGTGCAAAAAAAATAAAAATATTAAGAAAATCACCTTTAAAGTTGTCCAAATGAAGTTCTTAGCAATGCATATTACTAATCAAAAATTAAGTTTTGATATATTTATGGTAGAAAATGTACAAAATATCTTCATTGAACATGATCTTTACTTAATATCCTAATATTAATTTGGAATCATTTTTGGAATAAAAGAGAAATTAGTATTGTTGGCTATTGCTACAAATAGACCTGTGCTACTTATGACTGGTTTTGTGGTCCACGGTCACATATGTTATGTGTATAGTGGTTTATGTCTGTCTGTCTCTTTCTGTTTCTCTGTGTTTGGCTCTCAGGTGCCATCAGAAAAGATCCTACGGGCAGGTATAGTGTTACGAAACACCATCTTGTCCCGAGCACCTCATATGATCAGAGACAGGAAGTACCACCTTAAAACATACAGGTAAGTGTAGTCTTAAGGTTTTATTGTATTGCACTTAATAATAATGTCTATTTAAACTCATTAAAGACTGTTTCACTAAATTTGAGTTTTGTTTTGAGTGGTTCAATAGATTATGTGTATTCTGTATGTGTGTGTGTGTGTTGCAGGCAGTGCTGTATGGGCACAGAGCTTGTTGATTGGCTGATGCAGCACACTTCCTGTGTTCACTCTCGTGTTCAGGCTGTAGGGATGTGGCAGGTGCTGCTGGAGGAGGGCGTCCTAAACCATGGTGAGTGTGTCACTCATACACTGCCACTCAAAAGTATGAGCACATTAAAGTGATCAAAAGTTATGAATGATATGAAAAAAAAAAAATATTTTAAATAAATGTTGTTCTTTTCAATTTCAATCACAAATATTATGTAGTACAACTGTTTTCATTATTGAGCAAATCAGCATATTAGAATGATTTCTGAAGGATCATGTGGCACTGAAGACTGGAGTAATGATGCTGAAAATTCAGCTTTGATCATAGATAAATTACACTAAAATAATAGAAATCAGTTATTTTAAATTGTATTAATGTTTTACTAATTTTATTAAAATTACTGTTTTACTTTTTATAAAATACATACAGCCTTAGTTAAGCATAAGAGACTTCAGAAAGATTTTAAAAAATCTTACCAACCCCAAACTTTTGAAGGGTACTGTACATGTGTAACCACCCATTATATGCAGATTAGTCATTAGGGCAGTAAATCACAGCACTCTGCAACATTGTTATTGAACTTGAACTAAATATTGAACTAAACTGAACTGAATAATTACACTGTTGCCTTCTGTAGAGCTGCTTTACAGCAGAAATGTAAGTATTTTTATAACTGATGAATTACAGTGGACATTAACATGAACACTAACTGTTATTTTGTCTCACAATTCTGACTTTTTTTTCTCGCAATTGCCAGTTAACATCTTCGCATTTCCTTTTTATTCCTGAGAATTGCGTGATACAAACTCACAATTCTGACTTTATTTCTCAGAATTGTGAGATATAAACTTGCAGTTCTGAGAAATGAAGTCAGAACTGCATGATATAAAATTGCAATTGCTTGTAATAAAGTCAGAATTGCAGGCCATAAACTTTTCTGACTTTTTTCTCAGAACTGTGAGATATAAACTTGCAATTGTGAGTTATAAAGTCATAATTGCGTGATACAAACTCACAATTCTGACTTTTTTTTCTCACAATTGCCAGTTTACATCTCACAATTCTGATGTTTTTCTCAGAATTGTGAGATATAAACTCGCAATTGTGAGTTATAAAGTCAAAATTGTGAGATACAAACTTGAGAAATGAAGTCATAATTGCATACTATAAACTTGCAGTTGCATGTTATAAATTCAGATTTGTGTGATACAAACTCGCAATTGACTTTTTTTCTCAGAATTGTGAGACATGAACTTACAATTCTGATTTAATTGTTTGTATCTTGCAATCCTGACTTTATAACATGCAATTGAGAGTAATGAGAACATATCAGTTTTCCCCCCTTAAACCTCAAATTGTGAGAAAAAAGAGTTTATATCTCACAATTCTGACTATATAAATCAGAATTTTGAGTTTATATCTCACAATTCCGAGAAAAAAGGTCAGAATTGTGAGTTTATATCTTGCAATTGTAAGTTTTTATCATGCAATTCTGAGAAAAAATGTCAGAATGTTTTCATTTCTTGGAATTGCGCGTTTATACCTCACAATCCTGATTTTATAACTCGCAGTTCTGAGGAAAAAAAGTTAGAACTGTAAGATAAAAAGTCCCAATAACCTTTTTTTTGTTAGTTTTTTATTCAGTGGCGGAAATGGGCTTCCATACATTTTTCCTTACATGCTCAGAAAAAAGTTAAAATTCTGTCACTGGTAAAGTACCCTTTCAAAAGGCACAACTTTGTACCTTATTTGCCCTTAAAGGGTGAATATACACTGTCAAAATTATAAACGCAACACTTTTGTTTTTGCCCCTATTTTTCATGAGCTGAACTCAAAGATCTGACTTTTTCTATGTACACAAAAGGCCTATTCCTCTCAAATATTGTTCACAAATCTGTCTAAATCTGTGTTAGTGAGCACTTCTCCTTTGCTGAGATAATCCATCCACCTCACAGGTGTGGCATATTAAGATGCTTATTAGACAGCATGATTATTGCACAGGTGTGCCTTAGGCTGGCCACAATAAAAGGCCACTCTAAAATGTGCAGTTTTACTGTATTGGAGGGGGTCTGAAAACCAGTCAGCATCTGGTGTGACCGCCATTTGCCTCACGCAGTGCAACACATCTCCTTCGCATAGAGTTGATCAGGTTGTTGATTGCGGCCTGTGAAATGTTGGTCCACTCCTTTTCAATGGCTGTGCGAAGTTGCTGGATATTGGCAGGAACTGGAACACGCTGTCATATATGCCGATCCAGAGCATCCCAAACATGCTCAGTGTTTGACATGTCCGGTGAGTATGCTGGCCATGCAAGAACTGGGATGTTTTCAGCTTCCAGGAATTGTGTACAGATCCTTGCAACATGGGGCCGTGCATTATCATGCTGCAACATGAGGTGATGGTCGTGGATGAATGGCACAACAATGGGCCTCAGGATCTCGTCACGGTATCTCTGTGCATTCAAAATGCCATCAATAAAATGCACCTGTGTTCGTTGTCCATAACATACGCCTGCCCATACCATAACCCCACCATCACCATGGGCCACTCGATCCACAGCATTGACATGACAAACTGCTCACCCACACGACGCCATACACGCTGTCTGCCATCTGCCCTGTACAGTGAAAACCGGGATTCATCCGTGAAGAGAACACCTCTCCAAAGTGCCAGACGCCATTGAAAGTGAGCATTTGCCCACTCAAGTTGGTTACGACGACAAACCGCAGTCAGGTCGAGACCCCGATGAGGACGACGAGCATGCAGATGAGCTTCCCTGAGACAGTTTCTGACAGTTTGTGCAGAAATTCTTTGGTTATGCAAACCGATTGTTGCAGCAGCTGTCCGGGTGGCTGGTCTCAGATGATCTTGGAGGTGAAGATGCTGGATGTGGAGGTCTTGGCCTAGTGTGGTTACACGTGGTCTGCGGTTGTGAGGCCAGTTGGATGTACTGCCAAATTCTCTGAAACGCCTTTGGAGACGGCTTATGGTAAACATTCAATTAACGGGCAACAGCTCTGGTGGACATTCCTACAGTCAACATGCCAACTGCACGCTCCCTCAAAACTTGTGACATCTGTGGCATTGCACTGTGTGATAAAACTGCACATTTTAGAGTGGCCTTTTATTGTGGCCAGCCTAAGGCACACCTGTGCAATAATCATGCTGTCTAATCAGCATCTTGATATGCCACACCTGTGAGGTGGATGGATTATCTCGGCAAAGGAGAAGTGCTCACTAACACAGATTTAGACAGATTTGTGAACAATATTTGAGAGAAATAGGCCTTTTTTTGTACATAGAAAAAGTCTTAGATCTTTGAGTTCAGCTCATGAAAAATGGGGGCAAAAACAAAAGTGTTGCGTTTATAATTTTGGTCAGTGTAAATGCCTTAACGGTACATATTAGTAAAAGGTGAAAAGGTACTGCCTCAGTGACAACTTTGTACCCCTTCTTTTTGGGAGTGTAGAATGAGCCACACAAGAGTCTTGTTTACACTAAAGATGTGATGTGGGCACATGTGTTTCTGTGTTGTATGGTTGGTCTTCATTACCGGTTTGTTGTGTGTTTGGCTGCAGTGGACCAGGAGCTAAGTTTCCAAGATAAGTATCTGTTTTATCGCTTCCTGGACGATGAGACAGAGGACACACCCCTCCCCACTGAGGAAGAGAAGAAAGAGAGTGATGAAGAACTACAAGACACCCTCCTGCTCCTCTCACAGATCGGACCTGACGCCCATCTGCGAATGATCCTGAGTAAACAGTACGTTCCTCCTCAGACGCATCAGCGCTTGTTAATATGAGTCATTACGTCCCCCAGAGGACTCTTGGGTTATTAAGAGAAGTGCCTCAGAGTGATCTGATCTGTATCTGCTACTGTTTGGCTGCTGTCCTATGAACTTTCCCACAGTTCTGATAGTCTGAAACTCTCCAAAGGCAGATTAGACTTTTATATGCATGCTGTAACTGAAGGAGAGACCTTTTAAAGGTCCTGGGAGATGTAATATCTGCTCCAGGCCAAAACTTTTAAAAATGTCAGAATAAGTTTCAGAGTCATCACTGCCGATGACATCATTGTCCTGTTCTCTGCAGGCCTGGCCAGAGGACAGTAGATGACCTGGAGATCATTTATGAGGAGCTGCTGCATATTAAAGCCTTATCACATCTGTCCACCACTGTAAGTGCACATTATATGAAGTGATACTGTTCATCTTTATTAAAGACAAAAAAATCTGCATAAAAGTAGTCCTTACCACCCATACGCTTGTGAATAAAAGGGAGTTTGCTTAATTAATTGTATTGAATGTTTATTTGTAGTGTATATCAAAGCCTGAAAATATATTTAAAAAAGATACTTGCAGATAATATAATATTAATGAAATAAAAGGCGACTTAAGTGAAAAGACACTTTGTTTCTTAAAAAGTTCACTTTGTAATGATTTTTTTAAAGATTTTTTTTTTTTTTACTTTAAAGTACATCTAAAAGTATGTTTTAATATTCTTGACATGTTTTAAAGAAGTACACTTATTTTGATTTGATTTGATTTTATGTTGACATCCATCTTAAAACACATGTAAAGCACATGGAATTTTAACCTGTAATTTATTCAGTATTACATTTAACACTAAAATATTTGAAATACACTAAATTGCAAGTTCATCATTAAAAATGTGTAATTAGAAGCATGGATCACGGAACGTACCAAAAGAAGGGGATTATATACCAAAAGAAAAACAATATTAATAGTATAGTTATTAGTTAAAAATGTTTTATTTAATTTTATAAATGAGTCCATTTATAAATGTCTAAAATGTTATAAATGAGTCCGAGCTTCGGGACAATTTTCCCGTCATAGTTTAGACGCGGGCCGGGCTTCGGGCCTGTTTTAGGCTTCTCCTTATTTTTTATACATACACCAATTATGGTGATGAAAACAAATTTCCGCATTGGTGGAAACAACTCGAGACTTTCGCTTCCACTTTCGAGACTGGCTCGGAAAGCATTTAGTGCCTCCGCCAGCAACAGCAGCAAATCAGCGCAGCTAGAAGAGTTCCACGTTCAAGCGCACGTAGCTGGCTGAAACTTGCCACAAAGCACCGGCAAAAGTAATTACAGTGTCGGGGGAAATAGTAAGGAGATATTTTAATTATTTATTAATAAACCACTGTTTTCTGAGTCAGTGTTGCAAGGATGAAGTTGCCGATCCTGACTTACCATCTCCTCTCTGGATGCGGCTTTAGAGAAATGCCTCTTTACAGATTACATTGAAAGAATTTTTGTTTTTGTGAAAGAGTATTTGTTTTATTTCGTTTTCGTTGATATTGTGAGTGCACACAAATAAAAATAGACCCTTAACAGTTATTGTATTATTTTTACCTTTATGAGCAAAAGACGGAATATTTTAAATTGCCTCCATGTCCTGCAAAGCGGCTTTAGCTTCCACTCTCTGCACAAACGACTGGATATGCGCTTAATAGCACACATTTATCTAAGTTTAACGTTGAAACTAACACTGTTTTATACTTGAACTCTTTTAGGCCTATATCTACAGATTTTATTTTAGGCAAGTCGTGATGATTTGAGGAGGCAAAATTGATCAAACATGCTATGATCAGTCTTCCACTGGCCGCTTGGTCGTTACTTTAAAAAACAAAACTTATATTTAACGAACAAAAATGCTTCAAACTTGTTTTTTAAATTAGCTTAACAAAAGAATGAAATGAAATAAAATCACTTTGCCATTACATACGAAACTGAATTATTTCAATAGATGAAACAGTAGCTACTATAAGCTATTTTGGGAGAAGGGGAAAAAAGACGGGCTCGGGTCGGACACGGGCCGATAATTCTGAGAAGCTGTCGGACAAGGGCTAGGGTATATATATGAGGCCCGTGCAGGGCTTTAATAAACATTTATCCCATTACTTTAGTTATTATTCAATGTCTGCAACACAGCCCTTTTAGGTATTCTGGTCATGAAGCTTGTTCAAACATAAAGCTTAACTTGCATGACCAGAGCTCTCTCTCTAGATCAGTGGTTGCGCGACTGCACATACGCGCTAAACACATGTAATCTGTTTCATACTGGACACCAGAGAGCACCCTCGTGCAGAAACTCCAAATATGCATTACAGACATAATAGAACTCATGACGCTCCAGGAAATCCATAACATGAGCAAAGGCAGCTACTTGAGTGTGGAAAAAATGGCAGACAGTGTACAACTGGCTGAGGGTGGGAATATGCTAATACAGGACAGTCTGTCAGCTGTCGTGGGTGGGGCTGAAGCACTATAATGTCATACTGCTCAAAAAATCAAAACGGCTTGATAATTGAGACTGTTTAGGTCTTTTGGGGATTAAAAAAACGAGTGAATGGATTTTTATCATTGTAAGCTGGTTGTGTCCACACACTGCTAAGACATTTATATTCAAACACCATGTAAAGTGAATTTTGCACCCGATGTCCTATTTAATAGGAGCTTTAATATGTGTGTATTGTTTAAAAGATCATCTGCTTTCAAATAAAGGTGATTTCATAATTACATTGTGACAGTTTCATCATTAGTATAGACTGTTGTATTGCGTTTTCTTCTCAGGTGAGGAGGGAACTAGCTGGTGTTCTGATATTTGAGTCCCACGCCAAAGCAGGCACAGTGTGTAAGTATCAAAATCATTACAACACAAACATGCTAACTTAAAGGGGTCCTATTATGCTCTTTTACAAAGTCTTGATTTTGTTTTGGGGGTGTACTAGAACATGCTCTTATGCTTGGTGGTTCGAAAAACGCATTATTTTTCATAATAATAATTTACATTATTACAAGACCTTTCTCCCCAGCCTGGCACAAATGACTCGATTAAATCTGGGTTTAATGAAGGCCCGCCTTCTGAAAAACGAAATGTGTTGTGATTGGCGAACAGCTTAGACGGTGTTTCAGTTATTAAAACTGCTATTGAAACAGTTATTGTTATTAAGTTATTGACCCTCCCAGAGCTGTGTGAGGCACTTTTTATGGATGGATGCACTTTATTGGACTTGTTTTGGACTGATGAAGAGAAACACCCGTCTATGCCGTTCTAAAGCTTGGGAGTGCCAGGATACATTTTAATATAACTCTGATTGCATTCGTCATATACACGTAGGATTCATGGATGTTGAGTAAATAATATGCTACAGTAGTGTTGGGTCCTATCGTCAGCCTGCGAGATTGCCAATACATGAAATTATTGTGCTAATTTATTGAATTATTTACATACTTAGTTTCATTGCCCAAAAACAGCTCCAGCATAAGGCTAAACGCAGCCAAATGGTTTTAATATGAATTAATTTGTATTGTATGACAACAGTTGAATAAAAACATTGTAAGTTACTAATTATAATGCTTAGTTTCCTTAGTTATTTAAAAAGCAGCAACAGAAAACAAGCAAAGAACATCATCACTGATTAGCCTAGCCTAGTCTAGTGCAAGTTTATGCATTTTAAAAAAATACTCGCGTTATAAGTGAAGCTAAATACACTGTATGATGAATAAATCTCTTACCACACACTGTACACGTCTACAGCGTGGCTCTGACACGGCCACCAGAGCAGATCGCGGCGCATCTAGTCAATGCTTGAGTTTATACCTGCCGTGCTGCGGCTCCTTGAAGCATCCCAGAAGTAGCTCTTTGCGCTGCATCACTAAAGTTAGGCTAATCCCCCACCTCGTCCCTACCCACCCCCAAACCATTAGAATTTCTGTAGGTGGGATTTATTTTAATGATATTCTAATGGGCCACGTTCTGACATCATAACATCCAGAAAACAAACGCTGTAGTTCTAAAGAGCCGTTCATTGTAGTTCTTGAAAAGGTATTTTTTAAAAAACGAAATATCTCCCTTTGGAGTGGACTTTGAGATTTGTAACTTTGTAGATCTTTTTTAATGCCCAAACATACACACCACACAAAAATTCAAAAAGTGAAAAAGCATAATAGGACCCCTTTCAAAAACTTACAAAATGACTACACAGCTTCAGATGAGTGCTGAATTTCAGTATGTGACAAGCTATGATTATTTGTCTAATATGTGTCTGTGTTCTGCATCAGAAGAGTTTGATGTTCACTATCGATCTCTTTTGTTTCTAGTGTTTAATCAAGGGGAGGAGGGCACGTCATGGTACATCATCCTGAAGGGCTCCGTTAACGTGGTGATCTATGGAAAGGTCAGACTAGTAATTCCCTACTAATGCTTCACATTCAGCAGACTAATGAAGCGTTTAATGTGTGATAATGCAGAGCAGCTAATCACACTCAAGCCAATTCTAGTACATGCAGACTGTGCCAGGAAAAAGTGTGTGTGCAAATTGAATTACAGCTGGAATATGTTTTCATAACTGTCTGAGCTCTTTGCTGGTTTGTCTGGCTCTTGGCAGACGGCAGCGGGCCGTTTAGATGTCATGTCTCATTGCAGGGTGTAGTTTGCACGTTACATGAGGGAGATGACTTCGGGAAGCTGGCTCTGGTAAATGACGCACCTCGGGCCGCGTCTATCGTACTGAGAGAGGACAACTGCCACTTCCTGAGAGTGGATAAAGAAGACTTCAACAGAATCCTCAGGGTCAGTGGTCATTATTCACAACAACACAAATACCCTACCCTGTAAAAAGTGCTAACCTGCAATTGTTACCCTATAAATTTTGATTTGATGGCATTAAGTTTATTTAGTGATGTTAAAAAAAATTAAATCAAATTAAAATTAAATATAGCAGAATATAGTAGAAATATATAAAATAAGTATAAAAGAAATAAAAAACAATATGTGCTTCATGTGGATTTTTTTTAGATCTAAATTAATGAGTTTTATAAAATAAAATAAAATAAATAAAAAAACAAATAGAAGAATGTGCTTTATGTGGATGTTGTTAGATCTAAATTAACAAGTTTTATTTAAGATACGAAAGTATTTTAAATAAATATTAAAGATTGCCTTGCGAAAGTATTCATACTCCTTCATTTTTTCACGTTTTGTTTGTTGCTGCCGTATGTTAAATTGCTTTAAATTACTTTTTCCCCACATCAGTCTACACTCTATTGGCACTTCATAAATTTATTACAAAAAAAAAATGAAGTAAGTACATTGCAAAAGTATTCATACAAGACAAATGTAAACTGTACCCATTTAAGTAGTAGTATGATTTATATACTACTATTATAGTATATATTGATATTTAGCTTTTATTTTTAGATTTTCAGGTTTTATTTAATTTTTTTAAAACTAAAAACCTATAGCTTATGGGGGGTTTTATATATTTATTAAGCGTTATTTCAGTTTTAGTTTTAGTAATTTCAGTATTCAACTTATTTTATGTATTTGCCAAATCAACATTTCTAATTGTTGTTTAAGTTTTTCATCTAATAATTACATTTTTAAGCTTTGTTTACCAAAATTCTTAGTTTTAGTTCAACAACTTATCTACTATTGGTATTTTAGTATCATTAACATACTTTGATGGTTTTTGGTAATAGTTTAACAGATATTATTTTTATATTTTCTGTTTTCAAATTTCACGGTTTTAGTAATTTTGCTGTGATTTGTCATTTTAATTAGCATTTTTTGTCTACATGATATAATTATTTGTCTCGTCATCGTCTAATAGTTTTCTCTGGCTGCATTCGTGTTATGTTTGTATTGTATAATGGTCCGTCCATCAACAGCACAGGAGAATCTCTCTCCCAGCGCTCTGACAATAGAGAGCTGAGCTCAGGAAAGCCGAAGCAGCGTCTAAGCGGAAGCTCAGTCTGATAGTGAGGGTGTGTGTGTGTGTGTGTGTGTGTGTGGCTGTTCGTTTGTCTTTGGAACACACACAAACAGGATGCCTGCTATCTAAACAAATATAGTGAGATTTAATTTAGATTTCACATTCTAGGCTCATTTGTTGCTTGATTACACAGCATGATGCAACTGAACAAAAAACAATCAGTATTCACTGTATCACTCAGTATGTATGAAGAATGCAACTGATAGAAATGCTAAAGGACAAAAGTCTTTAATATGGCATAGTTTCTGATCTTATTAGCAAACTGGGGTTAGTTGCTGCACTTTTTCCTTATTTTTCAGACTACATTTATTTTTTACAGTCAGTTTCTTTATAAACCTTAAAGTCTTGAATACAAACTCCTGAATATTATTACTCAAGAAAAATGTACAGTTGATAAAATACAGCTGCATGTGTTAATGCAATGACAACTTGCCCCTGTCTTCCCTATGCAACAATTAGTCAGTGTACTTTTTAAAAGAAAAGTGAATATTAGCTATTTAGATCACAGGCCTTCAGACAAAATAGGCTGAGAACTCCTGCTATAACTTAAGTATTAGTCTCCCTCTACTGGTAGTGATGCTGAATTGCAACAATACATTGCAAAAGTGACATTATGGAAAACATTATTGACAAATACCTTCATTTGATAATTCATAATTCAGCTGTATGACGTGAACTTTTAGTTCATTGCTGTAATAGAAAGTTTAGTGTGTATTTCTGCTAAACTGCTGATGTCTATCACAACACTATCACAACAGCACTAATCCAGCATTAGCTGAGCACATCACTTTTCTCTGTTGAGTGACCTAACCAGTCATTTTAGATGTTAGTACATTACATTTGATTTGTTATGATTAAATCTAATTCTGATTCATCTGTGTGTATTCAGGATGTGGAGGCAAACACTGTCCGTCTGAAGGAACATGAGGAGGATGTGTTGGTTTTGGAGAAAACTAACAACAGGGGCTCCAGTTCATCTCCTCTCAAGTACATCATTTCAATTCTTCTGTCAGGTTTAACATTAAGAACTGCTGTATGACCTCAAACTGTATAACATGTACCTGCTCTTCAGGTATACTGTGATGTCAGGAACTCCAGAGAAGATTCTGGAACATCTTCTGGAGACAATGAAACTCGACTCCCAGTTCACAGAGTCAGGTAGTATGCAATGTGTGCAAAATATGCAGTTAAATAGTGAAACAGGAAGTGGCTGAATGCCACTTTCTATTTTCAATAGATTTTCTATTTTCAGTTGCTTTCTCACGTTCTGTTCATTATTGATAGGAAGTTATTGCATAATTATCTGGAGCCCTGTTTGGCCTGAAATATGAGGAGAGCTGACCATCACAGTCAGTCACATAAGCTTTCAGTAAATAAACAATGCAAAATTTCCCATGCTAATGGAAAACCTGGAAATATTAGGAACTTTTAGAATTTCCCAGGACTGTAAAAGTCATAGAGATGCATATAATAAATATATATGATAATTACGCTGATCCCTAAAATGTGTTATTATATACATTGTTTAATTTTTCTTTCTTTCTTTGTTTCTTTCTTTCTGTGACAGTGAAAACATTTATAATGTTTATTTTATTTTATTTTTTTTTTAATTTTGTATTCATCAAAAACTTTTTCAACACTGGTATTAAAAAAAAAGTTTCTCAAGCAGCAAATCAGCATATTAGAATGAATTCTGAAGGATCGTGTGACGCTAAAGACTGGAGTAATGATGCTGAAAATTCAGCTGTGCATCACAGGAATAAATTACATTTTAACATATATTAAAATCATTATTTTGAATTGTAATAAGATTTCACAATTATGTCACAAAATGATTAAAAATTAAATCTTTTACCAACCCCTTAAAACTTGCTTGTAATCCTTACCCTAGTAAAAAATAATATTCTAAAATGTATTTTAAATATGTTTATTTCATTCTAAGTACTACAAATATACTACAAATACATTTACATCTTATGTACTTAATAAAAATACCCTGCAATTGTACTTTTAGCATACTAAACTGGTATATTTAAAGTCTGTTAAACTGGAACAACTAATTTTGCACTTAATGCACTTTAATTGTGCAGAAGTAGTGCTGAAGTCCAACTAGAGATATACTTAAGTATGAATCAGTCAGACTGGTGAAAAAAAAATGGTGTGATTGATTCATTAATAAATCAATGATCAAAATGATTTTGTAAAATTATCCAGTAATCACACACAGTAAACACAACTGGCAATTTCCTGGAAAAATAAGGAAGAAGTGCCACTAGTGAAAAACAAATATATTAAAATATATTTTAAATACTTTTTTTCATGCTAATTATACAACAAATACATTTACATATTATGTACTTACTAAGCCTTTTAGTTTAGATACTTTTAGTGTACTAAACTGGTATATTTAAAGTCTGCTAAATTGGAACAACTAATTTTGTACTAATTTTGTAATTGTGCGGAAGTAGTGCTGAAGTCCAACTAAAGATATACTTACTAGTATATTTGATTGTGCTAACGTGGAACTATTGCAGGTATACTCTAGGTACACTTGAAATAATATCAGTCTTTAAATGCAAAAGATTTAAAGATCATACAATCCTCATCAGCAGTGACATTAAAACATATTTTAGGCTTAATATTCAGAAATGTGCATTGTGCACAAGTAGTACTCCAAATAAAGTTTAATTACAACTTTTGTATCAGTAAGTCTCAAGCGATATGTTAGTAAATATGTTAATAGACTTGAACTATACTTAGTATAATATAAATGCATTTTAAATCTATTACTTTTTTACTAGGGTAGTTCATTTTAGCAAATTGTAGTTTTGGTCATTCATTTTCAATGAATCAGTCAAAAAAAAAAAAATGGTGTGATTGATTCATTAATAAATCAATGATCAAAATGATTTTGTTAATTTATATAGTAATCACACACTTATCTAGTAAATACAACTGGTAATTTCCTGTAAAAATAAGGAAGAAGTGCCCCTAGTGAAAAATAAATATATTAAAATATATTTTAAATACTTTTTTTTCATGCTAATTATAATACAAATACATTTACATATTATGTACTAAACCTTTTAGTTTAGTTACTTTTAGTATACTAAACTGGTATATTTAACCATTCAAACATTACATTCATTTACTGAACAAGTCAACCAGTAACCAGAATTAAGCTTAAAAACACTTCATCAAGCCTCATGTTGCAAACTGTAGTCAATTTAACTGATTTTTCTCTTTCTCTGTCTCTGTAGATCCTGCTTTGGATGACTTCCTGCTTATGCACTGTGTTTTTGTCCCGAACAGTCAGTTGTGTCCACTGCTCATGGCCCAATATCCTTTACAGCTCTACTGACTGATTGGTGAAATATGTAACTGAAGTCTTTGTAGTTCGGTTAATATGGTCAATGTACCATAGCTGTGTCCTTTATGAATACTGTTTAATTCAGTTAAATGTGAAGGTCACTAAACTTTCAGAGTGTGGGTGTCTGTTTTTGGCTCTGAAGTCCTTAGCGTTCGTTCACTTATCATGCTCAGCCGTCTCAGGGCAGTGAACAGGAGCGGATGGATTACTCTCTCAATAACAAGCGCAGGGTGATTCGTCTGGTGTTACAGTGGGCCGCCATCAACACAGACCACCTGCAGGAGGAGGACAGCTCTTTCAACTTCCTCCAGGTCAGCAGCTTCACCTGACTCACGTCTGCTCTGATCTGCTCAGCAGTGTTGGCTGATTCAAGTTTAGCCAGTTCACAAAGCTATTTCATTCATTTTGTAGAGACTCTTTGGGATTTAGTGTCTTTCATTGTCAATCTGAGCGTGTTGTTTGTTGCAGGAGTTTTATGAGACAGTGTGTGAAGATGCCAGACTCTTTGCAGCTCTGAAAGACCAGCTGCCCGAACTAGAGAAGATCATCAAACAGAAGTAAGAGCACTGTCTTATACAGATGAGAGCTTTCTACCCCGGTTTAGACTGACATATGAAATAATTGTCAGGACAATCTAATTTGAAACAATTTATTAAACCTTTAAAATCTGAAAAATGAGTTTTTTTTGACACATGAGACTTTTATAGCTCATATACTATAATATGATATAGTGAGAACAGGGAGCTCATTCTCAAGGTGGAAAAAACACTGTTTTATTTTTGAGGCTCTATGAAAAAAAATATGCAATTTGGTGCAGGTATTGTTGTTTATATGGCCAAAAAGTAAGATGAAACTTTGATAGCTTATAATGTAAGTCAATAGGATTTTTATAATGCATGAAATATCATATGTCACTCTATATCTAATATGTGACCCTGGACCACAAAACCAGTCCTAAGTCACTGGGGTATATTTGTACCAATAGCCAAAAATACATTGTATGGGTCAAAATGATAGATTTTTCTTTTATGCCAAAAATCATTAGGAATTCAGGGATCATGTTTCATGAAGATATTTTGTAAAATTCCTACTGTAAATATATCAAAACTTAATTTTTGATTAGTAATATGCATTGCTAAGAACTTTATTTCGACAACTTTAAAGGTGATTTTCTCAATATTTTGATTTTTTTTTTTTTTTTTTCCCATATATTCAAATAGTTGTATTTTGGCCAAGTATTGTCCTATCCTGTCCTATCCTCCAAACCAAAGCTTATTTATTCAGCTTTAGCATCATTTCAGAAGATGTATAAAGCTCCATTTCGAAAAATGGACCCTTAAGGTTTTGTGGTCCAGGGTCACATATGTCTCAGTAAGAGAATATTTATTTACATGCTTATTTTTAAATGCTTAGCTCTGTCGACCTTACAAATGTATCAAACATAATAGGGAGATTTTTTTAAATTAGACTGAGAATGTTCAGAGATCCTTTTACTTATTCATAACACTCATTACATTTATTCACAGCTGTGATGATGGCCGGCCCTCTCAGAAAAAGGTGAGGGGAAACTAAAAACAAACCAAGTTTCTGTGGTATTGTCTTCAGTGCTGAATATGTGTCATGTGATAGTCCTTCTCTCTCATTTCAGCACAAAGTCCTGCTGCGTCAGTTCAGCACAGGGAACGACAGACTGCAGAAGAGACAGCCAATCAAAAGCACAGATGAGAGTGAGTCTGTATTTTATTTTATTTTAAACCAAAAATAGGCAGGAAGGGTCCAGCCAGAGACAGAAAAAGGAAGACTTAAAAACACACAAAAATATTTAAAAGAGGATAAGACTTTAGGAAAAATTTAAATATTTAAATGTGAACCAACGACATGTGTATCTTTAAGATATTATTTTACAGTTTTGTTGTTTAAAACGTGATTTATCCATGTTTTAATGGGTGTTGTGTTGGTGAAGTCCTCTTTAAGGTGTACTGCAGTGATCATACCTACTCCACAATCCGAGTGCCCGTCGCTGCGTCTGTCAGAGAGGTCATCGCTGCAGTTACCGATAAGCTGGGGTCAGGAGATGATCTTCTGCTCATCCACCTCAACTCAGCTGGAGGTGAAAACACACACACACAAACAAACAGACACACACAAGCTATTTTTCCATTCTTATCACTGTATTGACAGCCATTTCCTGTTTTCATTGGTGTTTGATTAATTGCATGTTGATTAATTCCTTGTTTGCAGAGTGTGCTGATGCACTGACTCTTATCTCTTTGACCTCTGAGCTCTTTGCTGCACCCATCTTGCTTAAGTGTTTCATATTCTGCATCCCAGTGCTGCTGCTCTCTGAGACAGATGCTCTTTTCCCACTGCCAGTTATGTCTGCTACACTGTGACCTAGCGCTGACCTCACTGACCTCACAACACACACACACACACACACAGTCACGGTTACAGTTCCGGAGCATCAGTGAGCATTTGAACCTTCTTTAATAGTTGCATATGAGTCCCTCAGTTGTCCTCAGTGTGAAACTATGGATTTCAAAATCATACATTGTTGGAAAGAGTTTAAATGCTGAAACAAAAATGCTGGAAAACCCAATAATTTGTGGGACCTGAAGTATTTTTCTGAAGAACAGCGGGCAGTTTAACTGTTCAGGACAAACAAGGGATTCATGAACAACTATCACTATACAAAAACACAGCTGTGGATCATTCAGGTAACAACACAGTATTAAGAACCAAGTGTATGTACACTTTTGAACTGGGTCATTCTTATAAATTCAATTATTATTTTCTCTTCTGGACTATATGTAAACATCTTTTATGTGAAATATCTTATTCAGGTCAGTACTAAATAAACAATAACATGCATTTTGGTAAAATAATTAACATTTTGCAGATTCCGAAAGGGGGATGTAAAGTTTTGACCTCAACTGTACACTTGCAGGCACATACAGCAGCAAGTATTTGGACACTATTTTGGGTTCATTTTAAGCCAGCCATATAGTAATTTTTACACAATTTTTACACAAAGTTGAGTTAAATAAAACTACCCAGAAGATTGGGTTAAACACTTAACAATAAAACAACCCAGTCGCTGAGTTTGTCCATATTTTACCCAACGCTGGATCGTGTTTAACCTGGCATTTTTTAGAGCGTATATACATATAAATATATGCAGTACAGACACATATATTATGTGAAACACAAACTTTTATTTTGGATTATTTGATTTGAGAGCCCAACTTTTTTTTTTTTTTTATGTATTTTCATAATTACTTATAAAGGTTAAAAATGTATTGCCAAATGTACTGACAAAACTCAGCCAAAAAACTGAAAATAAACACCACATGAACCTGATGTCAACTCAAACTAAATTGGCATTATGGGTGTGTGTTTGTATATTTGATGTGATATTTAAAGGTTGAGAAAGTGTTTTGTGTTTATGCCTTGGTTGAGTTTGTTTCTTCATCAGAACAGATTTGGAGAAATCACTTGCTCACCAACGACTCCGCAGTGAATGAGTGCCGTCAGAATGAGAGTCCAAACAGCTGATAAAAAACATCACAGTAATCCACAAGTAATCCACACCACTTCAGTCCATCAGTTAACATCTTGTGAAATGAAAAGCTGCATGTTTTATAAGAAAACAAATTCATCACTAAGAAGTTTTAACTTTACACTGTCGCTTCTGTCCAAAATACCAGTCAGTAATCCATAATAATGCTTCCTCCATTGAAAAAGTCCATCTCCTGTTGTCCTCTCACATCAAAATCCACCCACATGCTGTATAAGTTTAGAGCTGTTTAGGAATGTTTGCTTTGTAAACAGTGCTTGATCTGTGCATATTTCTCTCCTGATTCAGACAAGATGTCTTTTTCACTGGAGAAAGCAATATTATGGATAGAGGACTCAGTAAAGCAGCAGTTTGATGTTAAAAACATCTTAATGATGGATTTGCTTCTTACAAACATGCAGCTTTTCATTTTATTGGTGTGGATTACCTGTGGATTATTGTGATGTTTTCATCAGCTGTTTGGACTCTCATTCTGGCGGCACCCATTCACTATAGAGGATCTATTGGTGATCAAGTGATGTAATGCTTTACATTTCTCCAAATCTCTTCTGGTAAAGAAACAAACTCATCTACATCTTGGATGACCCAAGGTTGAGGACGTTTTCAGGAAATTTCCATTTTAGGGTGGACTATTCCTTTTAACTTGTTTGCTTTTTGACATGTAAATATTGCAAAAATGCTTAGTTATTTTTAATAAGTAACTTGCCTGTTTAGTCATTTGAGAAGCAGCTGATAACCGACATCTTTAAAAGCAGATTGACTGATGACTGTGTGTTTGTGTTTCTCAGATAAAGAGCTTCTAAAGCCATCAGATGTGTCCATCTTCTCATCACTGAGTATTAATGGCCGTCTGTTTGTCTGCCCGAGGGACCAGATCGACTCTTTGGTGTGTAAGAGCCCCCGGAGACTGCATTTAAAACACACACCGGCTGTAAACACACAGGATCAAACATACATTAACCAACCGACCGGTTGATTAACTGATCAATCAATCGACTTGTTCATGTAGACTCCACTGCCGGAGCAGGAAGGACCGTCTGCAGGCTCCATGTCCACGTTTGAGCTCATGAGCTCTAAAGATCTGGCTCATCAGATGACGCTCTACGACTGGGAGCTCTTCGACTGTGTGCACGAGGTACAAACAGTACACACGGTTCTGCTTCTGTTTTAAAATTACTCTCGCTTAAAGGGATAGTTCACCCAAAAATGAACATCCTGGCATTTATGCACCCTCATACCTCTCCAAACCCATGAGACTTCAATCCATCTTCAAAACACAAATGAAGATATTTTGAACCTAATCATTTTCTGTATACTTTTACATTATATTTTATTAACCACCAGTTCCAGTAGAGTTCTAGTAATTGTCTGTGTATTTGTGTTTTAGCATGAGCTGATTTACCACACGTTTGGCCGTCAGCATTTCAAGAAGACCACGGCTAATCTGGATCTGTTCCTGCGGCGGTTTAATGAGGTTCAGCTGTGGGTGGTCACAGAAGTTTGTTTGTGTCCCACGCTCAGCAAACGAGTCCAACTGCTCAAGAAGTTCATCAAGATCGCAGCGCAGTGAGTCTTTAATCATAAACATGTGACGTGTGTGTGTGGGTGACAAATCATTTTGTTCAGTGGAGTGATTTGTGATTTGTGGAGTGTAAATATTGATTTACTCTATGCATACATCTTGTCCCTAAAAACAGTACACTTTAGCATACTTGTGCTTATTACAGAAATTATACTCTAAAAGAATATACTTAATTGCAAACTGAATGTAATGTTTTTGAAGACCTAATTGCATGTTAATTACAACCAGATACAAATATTTATGTTGGCTTGAGAAGTAGATTTAATAGGGTCCAGTCAGAAGGTTTTAAAGGGGTCATCGGATGCAAAGTTCACTTTTACATGTTGTTTGAACATTAATGTGTGTTGGCAGTGTATGTACAAAAACACAGACAGAGGCCACTCCCATGATAGTTGATTGACATGAGCGTCTTACCTCAGACCCGCCTAAATCAGCTGTAACAGTCCGACCTCCATTGTTTCAATGCTCGAGCAGGGATGTAAGTTAGACAAGAATATCTCAGATTGAGCGATTGAGGTGTTGTGTTGCTGGATGTAATAATGAACATAGTGGTCGTCATTTACTCCCGACATCTGAGCCGCTGAAGATGCAGTGGATTACGTTTGTTTGTGAAGGGAATGCGCCTCCCGATCTACATATATCCGTCTATGTTCGCGCGAATCATTCGTGATCCAGCTTCACTTACAGCAGAAGTGAGTATAAGCGTTTTTTTTATGAATCTTTGCGATCGCCTTTCCTAATAATGTGCTAGTTAGCAAGTTTAGTGCCTAAACGCGGCTAAAGTAAACAGGCTCGTCACTCCACAGAGAGAAGAGAGGTGCGGGGTAAGCAGAGCTCATTAACCTTGACCAGAACAGAATGATTTTTGCAGAGCTGATTTTGGCAAGGTAAAAAAGGTGTTATTTACACTACCACTGAGAAATTTTAACCAAAGCATGTTAAGGACTTTTCATTAAGACCCTAAAGAATCATATCAACTTGTGGAAAATGGGCATCCGATGACCCCTTTAAGTTTGTAGTTGTTAAAAATATAAGTGGTAGTTTCAAAAGAGAAATAGATAGATAGAAACAGTTGAGGTTCAAAAGTAGTTTCAGTTGAAAAAGTAGAGGTTCAGTTGGTAGTTTCAAAAGATAGATAGATAGATACTATTACGGAACTATTACGGAAGGTTCAAATGTTCACTGATGCTCCAGAAGGAAAACGATGCATTAAGAGCCGGGGGTGAAAACATTTGAACAGAATGGAGATATGTAAAAAAAAATATTTTGCCTAAATATTATATATTTTTCTCATTTAGTACTGCCCTTCAGAAGCTACAGAAGATACTTGCATGTTTCCCAGAAGGCAAAATAAGTTAAACTTACCCTGATCTTCAAATTACAAAAGTCCCCCCCCCCCCCCCCCGAAGCATCAGTGAGTGTTGAACCTTCTGTAATGATTGCATATGAGTCCTTCAAAATCTCAAAATCATAGTCATTGTTGGAAAGGGTTCAAATACACAAAAATGCTGAAAAACCAAAGGATTTGTGGGACCTGAAGGATTTTTTTGAAGAACAGAATATATATAATATCAGATGTTTAATATTAGTCTGGTGAGTAAAGTAAAAAAAAAAAATTACTAGCCAATGGCGATTCGATTACCAAGGTGTCCGTAGAGGGTTGATAATATTTACAGTAATTTATTAAATTTGATAGGTGTCTCGCACATTGTCCCACAGCAACACTAAAATAGTCTAGATTAGTGTACAATGTTTCTATGTAGTGTCCATTTCATTCAGCATAATATTTGGGACAATATTGGAGACATCCAATTTGACGTATTTGTCATTTTTTTTTAAAAAGTAAAACAGTAGTTACTTTCCCTGGTAATTAGTTACTTTTATAATGATGTAACTCAGTTACTAACTCAGTTACTATTTGTGAGAAGTAGCTAGTAACTATAACTAATTACTTTTTTAAAGTATCATGCCCAACACTGACAAGTACAGATTGCTCTACTCTAAACAGTGTGTGTTTGCTCTTTTTTAAGCTGTAAAGAGTTTAAGAATTTGAACTCGTTCTTTGCCATTATCATGGGCCTGGGAAACCCTGCGGTTTGTCGGCTCAGTCAGACTTGGGAGGTGAGCGTGAAACGCACACATGCACACACACACATATAAATAACAGACACTGTCATGACTGACTGTTTAACTCTGATTCTCTGATGTGCTTTCTCGCAGAAACTGCCCAGCAAGTTCAAAAAGTTTTATGGAGAGTTTGAAAACCTGATGGTGAGTTTAACGGTGTAGTTTAACTGCTAGTGATCTAAACATGTTAACTAATATTAAAGCTTAAAGTGGATTTCAGAGATCTGTTGTCTTTCTTATTGCAGGATCCCTCCAGAAATCACAGAGCGTATCGACTTACCATGGCCAAGTTAGAACCACCTATTATTCCCTTCATGCCTTTATTAATTAAAGGTGAGCTTTAATCATGTCAAATGTGTGACACATCAACATGGTCCATATTAATAGCATTTTTCACATTTTGAGTAGCAGTAAAGTCAGCAAAGCTATTAAAAATCACATGGAAGTATAGGAACTGCTCAAGTGTATTTTATTTAAATTCTAAGATTCATAAAGAAATTCACATAGAGGCACAATATATACTGCAAAAATGTTTAACTAATTAATACAATGTGTAACACACCTAAATGGTCTTTATTAGTAGCATTTCTAAAAAAAAATGTTTTAATAACTAATGGTTAAATTTCAGTTATGGTCAAATTGTAAATTTATAAATAATGTTATAATGATTGTGTGTTATTATATCTTTGAAAATTACATTAAAAATGTACTTTTTGTTTTGTAAGGATTATTTTAATAATTGTTCAAGTAAATATTTATAGCTAATATTTTAATATGTAATAAAATAATATATATAATAAATATTGCATATGTTTACGGTCTTATTTGTAACATTTTCCACATTTCCCACATTTTTAATTCATAAATGGATTTATTAATAAAAACATGTTTTATTAATTAATAGTTAAATTTCAGTTATGGTCAAAATTTAAATTTAAAAATAATACTATAATGACTGTATATTTTACGATTTTTTTTTTAAATTAAATTAAAAATGTACTTTTTATTTTGTAAGGTTTATTTAAATAATTATTCAAGTAAATATTTATAGCTAATATTCGGATATGTAATAAAATATTATATATAATAAATATTGCATCTATTTACAGTCTTTTAGTAGCATTTTCCATTTTAAATACATAAATAGATTTATTAATAAAAAAACATTTTATTAATTCATGGTTAAATTTCAGTCATGGTAAAAATGTAAATTTCTAAATAATTCTATAATGATTGTATATTTTTTATAAAAAATATATTAAAAAATATATATTTTTTATTTTGTAAGGTTTATTTTTATAATTATTCAAATAAGTATTCTAGAATATTCTAAATATTCTAATATGTACTAAAATATTATATATAAAACATACTGGATCTGTTTACAGTCTTATTAGTAGCATTTTCCACATTTTTAATTTATTTTAATTCATAAATGGATTTATTAATAAAAAAAATTTATCAATTAATGGTTACATTTTAGTATAATTTTCCACATTTTAAATACATAAATGGACTTATTAATAAAAACGTATTTTATTAATTAATGGTTACATTTCAGTCATGGTCAAAATGTACATTTCTAAATAATTCTATAATGATTGTATATTTTTTTATATTTTTAAAAATTAAATTAAAAAAATACTTCTTATTTTGTAAGGTTTATTTTAATAATTATTCAATAAATATTTATAACTAATATTCTGATATTAATAAAATATATATAATAAGTATTGCATCTATTTAAATATTCTATTTAAATTTAAGACAATAATAATTAATCATCATAACAATAATTATTATTTTATTATTAAAAATGCCATATTAATTATACAACAAAATAAGTCACAATAAATTAAATAGCACTTCTGTACTTTTACCATAGTGTACATTTAGATATTTATTCACACAATTCACGCAGCACATTTTGCACGCAATTAACTGCAATGAGAAACTAATAACAGGTTAGTAACTGCAATATTCAGATGAAATCAAGAGTCAAAGTACTCAGCACAAAATGTTGTGAACTGTATAGTTTTATAATGACACAGAAAGATTTTTTAATTGCTGAAATGTCTAACGTTCATTTTTGCACTTCCAGACATGACTTTCACGCATGAGGGTAACAAAACGTTTACTGACAGACTGGTGAACTTTGAGAAAATGGTGAGTTTGCAAAGAATCAATCTCACCTACTCTGAGACCATTTTAAATTGGATTTGTTTAATGTTTCTTGTGTGTTTTCCAGAGAATGATTGCAAACACAGTCAGAATTATGAGATACTGCCGAAGTCAGCCATTCAGTAAGACACCAACATCAACATCAACATTAAAATCACGTTTGAGTTCATCTGATTCAGCTAAACTCAGGGCATTTCTCTCTTTTTCCATCACTATAGATCAAGAAGCACCACAGGTGACTGGTAAAAGCCATCAGGACGTGCGGAGCTACGTGCGTCACATTAGCGTGATTGACAACCAGCGAACCCTATCACAGCTGTCCCACAGGCTGGAGCCGCGCCGGACCTGATCCACGCCCATCACAGCTGCTTTACCTCTGCCAGTCAATAAGCTAGCTGTATATGAACAGAAGCCTTCCTCCGCCGCAGCATATGCACAGTACAGTCAGTCAGACATGCCTGGGCACAAGGGCTTTCCGTTTCTTTGGCTGGTTGTGTGAAAGCGTGGCTTCATTTCAGTGTACGGCTCTAGGATGTTCAGACCTCTGTTTATGACCTTTCTCATATTCTGCCAAGGATGACACGTTGCCCTTGCTTTCAGAATTTATTTGTAACAGACTGACACCTTACATGATGGTTTAGAGTTTGGATCTTGAGTTTATTTTAAAGAGTTTGTCCTGTGGGAGCTCTTTTTTTTGTATAATTTGAAGGAGATTCTGAGCTTGTTGAGTTTATGTTGATCTTAAAAATACAGTTTAAAAATGTGGGGTCAGTTTTTCTTCAAGTAATTAATACTCATCAAGGATGCATTAAACTGATCAAAAGTAACAGTAAAGAAATGTATAATGTTACAAAAGATTTATATTTCAAATAAATGCTGTTCAATTGAATTTTCTATTCATCAAATAATCCTAAAAATGTTTTCAACATTGATGATTTTTAGTACTGTTAAACTGATTAATTGCAATTAATCGCATCCAAAATTAAAGTTTGTGTTTACATAACATATGTGCGTGTGCTGTGTATATTTATATGTATATATAAATATACACTCCTACATGCATATATTTAAGAAATGAATGTAATATATATTTGGATTTATATATAATATAAATCATATATAAATATGAATACATATATATGTGTAAATATTTCTTAAATATATGAGTACATTTGTGTATTTATGTATACATATACATTTATATATACACACACGCATATATTATGTAAACAAACTTTAGATGATTAATCGTGATTAATCGATTTGACAGCAGTAATATATATATATATATATATATATATATATATATATATATATATATATATATATATATACATACATATAATTTTTTGAGCGGCAAATCAGCATATTAGAGTGATAATAGAAGTCTCGTGAATAATAATTCACAAAATTGCTGTTTCTACTTTATTACACTGTATTATTGATCAAATGAATGATTAATGCAGCCTTGGTGGACATAAGACATTTTTTTTTTTTTTTTTTTAATTATCAACCCCAAACTTTTGAATGACTGTATATGAATCATCTCAAAGCACTTCAAATTTAATTTCTACTTTTTTTTTTTTTTTTTTTTAATGTTTTGGACTGGATGTAAATTTTATTAAGATATTTATATTATCTTAAGCATGAAGGGGGGAAAAAACCCTAAATGGTGAAATGAGAACATATGAGCACATTTCAAAAGCCTGTTGGTGGCTTGTCTGCAAACTTTATACCCGTGTGTATTGTGTAAATAAAATTGTCATAAGATGACACATTACAGACACATGAATGTCTTTTTTTTAAATTCATAATTATGTATTGTCCTTTTCAATTTGTTTCAGCTCAGTTTGTATAGTTGATAGCTTAAGAACAGATTTTTTAGTAAGCAGGTAAAAAAAAAAAACAAAAAAACTGTTATCACATGCTTATTATATTCTAAGATTAATACATTTTGATCATGCATTTTCATATATGGGCATTTCTACAGAATTAGTTTAAAGTCAAAGTTGGCAACATCTTCAAAAAATATGTCTTTTTCTACAAATTTTGTATGTATGTAAATTGTATAATATCCAAGGTACACATTTCTAGTAATTGTGCAGTTAATTCTCATATTGTATTTTCAGAGAGTTTCAGAGAGAATATTTGTCCTCTCCCCAAATTTGTCACTACAGAAAGACAAGTAATATATATATGTATAATGTATAATTGAATAAGAAGGGTTATATTGACCTAAATTTTGCTTACATCTTCCTTGTAATTCTATTTTTTTTTCTATTTTATTAAGGTTTTCAGAGGTAAATCAATAACAATTATAATTTTAACAATATTTCAAGTGTGATTTATGAGATTTGTTGTATTTGTAAAAGGCAAAAAGTTGGTCATACTAATTTCAAAGTTAAGGATTCATTAGTCAGAACATACATTGAACCAAACACTATCATAACATCTTAGCTGATAATTCAGTATACTTTATTTTTGACAAAACATCCCATGTTTTGGTCGTGACAGCACATTTTCAGTAATGACAGTAATGTTTTGGTAGGGACCATATCACATTACAGAATTTTAGCTTGCATACTAAAACACTACTAAAACATACTAAAATACTAAAAATTTGCATAACTGTACTAACATTTTGTTTACGTCCCCCAAATAAAAGATTTTGTGTTTAACAGTCAGGGTCGTGACTGTTTCGGTAGTGAGAATTTTAGATACTTCTGAAGCTACCTTAAAGATGCTAATCAGCCCATGGTTAGCTAGCACAGTTCTGAAATGTGGTACACATATAAAAACTAAATGTTATGGAATAACTCTCAAAAAAGTGTTTAATTATAGAAAAAGGGTGTTCGGTAGTGACGTTCTTTAAAGCTTTTCAACACATTTACCTTAAAACGACGGGCTTATCTACTCACCATGTAGCTATGAGAGAGAGACACATGAATATTTCCTGATCATACCTACATAGGTGTGTAGTTAAAATCAGTCTCAGCCCATAGACTAAAACATACACTGTTTCGGTAGTGACATGAAAATGCCACTGAATGTGAAAGTGCACACACATTTAATAAAGTAAGGTTTATTTTAATTTTATTCAAATGAATACATATTTATAACTAATATCAATATTTAAATATCACATATAACGAATATTTCATGTGTAATTTTGAAAATATAATTTAAAAACTTTTTTAAATGTTATTTTATTATTATGTTATATAAAAAAAGTCGGTCTTAAATCACATCCTTTTTAATAAATGGTGTGCAGGGTTCCTGTGTAACGATCATTTTACACAGTGTTTTGTATTGTGTCCGCTGGGTGTCCCTGTTTCTCTCCCGTTCTGCTGCGTCACTGCGCCGACTTCTGATGTTGGCAGCTCTGATCAGGAAGAAGTTGTTACACGTGAAATCACCGGACCGGACACTGGAAATATCTGACGCTCGCTGAGTCACAAGTCAAACCAAGATCTTCTTGACTGTTGTCCATCTCTCCCGGGAAGACTGACAGCAGCGTACAGGAGTGCGGGTACGTGTGTGTGTGTGTTTGTCTCATGATGTTACACTATAATAACACTGCATGTTTGTGTGTGTGTGTGTGTGTGTGTGTGTGTGTGAGTGTGTGTGCTGCTGGGATGACAGCGTGATGTGGAACAGGAGCTCATGGATCTCAGGGATCTGTCTGGACCTGTTCCTGATCATCCCGCATCACAGGCACAGGTTATGATGAAATACTCCGGAAATGATCACTTTTTAATAATAAGTTGTAAATATGCCTAAGAGTTATAGAAATCAAAGCACGCGTGGTTTAACAGGCAGGTTTACGTTTAAGATTTTGCTATAACATAGTGAAGAGTTTATATAGTTGCCCACATTTCATTTAACTGGTGTTTAATATATTGTATAATTTAAAAAAAAAAATAATAATACGACGCTACCATGTGCAGTGATGTTATTGGATGGTACTTTGATATTCAAGGATCTTAAAGCAAGTTCTGCATGTTCTTACATGGTAATTACAAAGTAAAAATGCGTTTATGATTTGTAAGAAGGGGAATATGCTTGTTACATCACTTTATAGTGTTTTGGCAAACTGAAGATGTGTTTTAGTTGGTAAATTGTATTGATATGGAGTGAAAATCATTCTGCTGTTCATTGTGTGGAGAGCTGAAAGCACAGGCCTTCATTCCTAAATTAAACAATAAAAATTTTCTGCCACTTTTACTTTCTGTTCCTTATGTGGAGACCATGTGCTGAGATGTCAGTGGAGGAAAGCTGCTGTCATCCTATTGGTTCATAATTCAGTGAGGAAATACTGCTGTGCAATAGAGTACACATATAAAAATAACCTAAAAAGTGTTTGCTTAAAAATGCATGAATGTCATTGCATTTTTTACATAAAAATTATCAATGCAAAATGTCATTTATTTTAATGAAAGGTAACACAATCAGACTCACAATTAGAACATTGTCAGATCTGAACTAATGCAGCATTTAGGAAACAAATATTGTTTAAAATGCAGACAAATACTATAGTGATTAATGTCATTTGATCATATGCATTTTTAATGCGATTCTCTACACTTGTGGTTCTTACTACCTGTTAGTGTAACTTGAGGAGAATTCACACATCCACTAAAATCACTAAAACACCAGCTAATTAAAAGACAGAGGAAAAATTAGAAAGGGAAGTTAGTGAAGACCCTTGAAAAAAGAAGTGTGCTTAACTGTGTTGAATATACGGTTGTAGTGAACTTCAAATCCTAAAAGTTTATTTTAAAAAAGTAGTTGCAGAGAATACGATAATAATGACATTAAAGGCAACTGTACTTGCTGTACATAAAGAAAGACACTTTCATGACTGTTTCATAAGACACTTGCTGTAAGTACACTTTGTAAAAATGTCAAATTAAAAGTTACATTTTAAAGGTAAAATATTAAATAATCTTTTGTTGTGCTTTAAAGAAGTACACTTATTTTGATGTGTTGACTAACATACTAAAACACAAGTAAAGCACTTGATTATAATTTTGAATGTAGTGTTATTCAGTATTACAGTTATATTGATATTGTGGTATATTTTAAATGTACCAAATCTCAACATCCTGATTACAGATGTTTAATGACATTTCAATAGAAATTTTTGTTTTTAGCTGAATTTTGTCAGTACATTCAGCAGTACTTTAACCATATTTCATATTGCATATAAATATGTACTTAAGTCACTTAAAATACTCTAAATTTCATCTGAATGCATTTAATATAAACTGAAACATTTAAATTTAATTTTCCAAAACCCTTTTTTATATACTTAAAATCACACTTAAGTATATTCTTTTGAATACGCTATATTATTCTTGTAACAAGTGCTCTTTTTAAAATTATTGTAAAGTCCACTTCTTTTTCACAAGGAGAGAAAAGCTCCTGCAGCATTTGATGACACTTGCATTGATATTTTGTGTCTAATTTAATTACATTCCCAATCATTTTAGAGCTGCTGTATTTATAAAGATGTGACCGTGTTACTCTTTAGGAATATATCCACTAGAGTCTCTTTCTTGTACGTGTGTGTGCGAGTCGATCTGCTTCCTGCATTGCTAAATATAACACAAATCAGCCCAAACCGCCCAAGAGTCGTGGCGTCCCTCTGTGAGAATGGAGCTCAAACCTGCTGTGCACCCCAGCAGTCCAGCACAGCCCTCCAGAATCCATAATTACTGCACTGGAAACGAGAAACTAACGAACAATACACCAGCAACAATTTGCTCTGTCTTTCTCAGCTCTGTGTCTGCTTTAACAAGATGCACTTAAAATTTTTGAGCATCACAAACCCTTGGAGATGCTCTCTGTCTGTAACTGATATTTTTACAGACAAATATATTTGTATTGATTTTTGTTCATTTTGAGTATTTTGGGTGGTTGAGATGTTACTGTATAGTAACTATGGAGTTGTGGGCAGTGTTGGGGGTAACGCATTACAAGTAGCATGAGTTACATAATCAGATTACTTTTTTAAGTGACTAGTAAAGTAATACATTACTTTTTAAATTACAAGAAAATATCTGAGTTAATTTTTCAAATAATTTTTCAATTTTTTTTTTTTTTTTTTTTTTAACAATTTATTGATTGAAAGCTCTCCTGTCCCCATGTTGAGAGAAATCAGGATTAAGATGTTACTTTAGTTTTAGAATAAATGTGAACATGCATTAATTCATATCACTCACAAAATAACAGGTTTAGTATTCCTCAAAATGAATAAAAACAGTGAAATGCAGCTCAGAATATGACGCAAACCTGCAATAATTAAATATGTTAAATAATACAAATATCCTTTATGTATTTAATCCCATTTTATTAACCAGTGTCTTTGCTGCTGACCTTCGTTGATCCAATTCGACTGTATTTATAACCAAAAATTACTTAAGATAAACTAACATGTCGTCTTCTTTTTTTATTGCTGGAGTGTTGAACTTTCTTCTTCTGTGTTCTGCTGTACAGACATGAATTTACTTGTCCTTCAGCTTAAGGCTTTTGGTGTGAAAGGGGTTTTATATTTACCAAAAATAAAACTTTTTATATTAAAAACAAACAAAGCAAGCCCTGGCCAGATTTGAAAAAGAAATGCAAAAGTAAAATGCATTACTTTCCACAAAAAAATAACTAAGTAACATAGTTACTTTTTTGGGGGAGTAATGCAATATTGTAATGCATTACTTTTAAAAGTAACTTTTCCTAATACTGGTTGACATGTTGTCGTGGAGTTGCTTTTTACAAAGTGCAATTTTTAAAAGTGTATTTAAGTAAGTTAAGAAACACCGTCATGAAAGTGAAAAATTTTAAGTAAAGTGGCCTTTTAGTTCATTAATATTGTAATGTAAGTACAGTTTTTAATAAAAATACACTTTTAAGATTTAAAGTATGTGTGCACATTGAGTACAGTTAAAGGAGAAGTCCACTTCTAGAACAACAATTCACAAATAATTTACTCACCCCCTTGTCATGCAAGATGTTCTTGTCTTTCTGTCTTCAGTCGTAAAGAAATTGCTTTTTGAGGAAAGCATTTCAGGATTTTTCTTCGTATAATGGACATCAATTGTGCCACCAATTTTGAACTTCCAAAATGTAGTTTAAATGCAGCTTCAAAGGGCTCTAAATGATCCCAGCCAAGGAAGAAGGGTCTTATCTACCAAAACGATCAGTCATTTTTTTCGGAAAGTAAAAATTTGTATACTTTTTAAGCACAAAAGCTCATGTAGCACAGGCTCTGGGATGCACGTTCACGACGCTACGTACTATTGAATCACGTTGAAAGATCACGCGTAGGCGGAGCTACAGACCCAGTGTTTACAAAGTGCAAAGACTAAGAAAGTGCAGGTGAGTTTTTCACCATACTCTACCTTTTTGAGTGGGAGTACACAGACGATGAACTTAGACGTGATTCGTAGTAGTGATGGGAAGTTCGGATCATTTTACTGACTTTGACCCTTTGAGTCTCGTTCAGCAAAATGAGCAAATCTTTTTTCGAGTCATTTCGTTAATTTTAGCAAAATCAGCATCACATGACAGCCCCATAAGATGAACGAACGATTTGAAAAACCCGAAGACTCGAAACAGGTGAACTAATTCCAGCACAGAACCTAATAGGATGTTGTGCATGTGCGACTAAACGAATCACTCCCCGAGACGACTCGTTCTTCGTGAGGCACATTAAAGATTCATTCAAAATTAACGAATCGTTCAAGAATGACCCGTGGGCGCGTTGATCCGAGAGCCTGTTCTACGCGAGCTTTTGTGCTTAAAAAGTATACAAATTTTAATTTTTTTGAAAAAATGACAGATCGTTTCGCTAGATAAGACCCTTTTTCCTCGGCTGGGATCATTTAGAGTCATTAGAAGCTGCATTTAAACTACATTTCGGAAGTTCAAAATTGGTGGCACAATTGATGTCCATTATATGAAGAAAAATCCTGAAATGCTTTCCTCAAAAAGTAATTTCTTTACGACTGAAGACAGAATGACATGAACATCTTGCATGACAAGGGGGTGAGTAAATTATTTGTAAATTGTTGTTCTGGAAGTGGACTTCTCCTTTAAGCGAACTTTGGTTTCACAGGGGGCGTCTGCTGATATGATCTACACTAGTAGTAGTAGTAGTAGTCTGCTCTCAGCTGATCACAGATCAGTATGAGTGTATGGATGAGTTCATGTCATGTGGTCAGATTGCAGATATGAGGAATTCCCAGTAAAACATTGACAAGGAAGGAGAATATCAGCCTCATACATGTGCAGAGAGGCAAAAGGTGGGCACCAGCAATAGGGATTGTCCACCAGATTTCTTGCTCTCTGTCATTAACTGAACCTTGTTGTTATGAATTATGATAATTTAAAGGAATATTTCACCCAAAAAATTAAGATTGGCCATCCAAGATATAGATGAATTAGTTTTTTCATGGGAACAGATTGGGAGAAATGTAGCATTATATCACTTGCTCACCAGTGGATCCTCTGCAGTGAATGGGTGCCGTCAGAATTATTAAAACATCAAAATAATCCACAAATAATCCACACCACTCCAGTCCATCAATGAACATCTTTTGAAGAGAAAAGCTGCATGTTTGTAAGAAACAGATCCAGCAGTGAGATGTTTTTACCTTCAAATCGTTGCTTCTAACTGAATATGGGTTGTTAACAAATATGATGGTGGATTTTGATGTGAGAGGACAACAGAAGATGGACTATTTCGATTATGGATTACTCCTATTTTGGCCAGAAATGACGGTTTAAATTTAAAACTATTTAATGGAGAAGTTTACTTCCAGAAAAAAAATGTGCAGATGATGTACTCCATTGTCATCCAAGATTTTCATGGGTTTCTTTCTGCAGTCGTAAAGAAATTATGTTTTTTTTTTTTTTTTTTTGGTTTTGTTTTTTTGAGGAAAACATTTCAGGAATGTTCTCCATATAGTGGACTTCTATGGTGCCAGCAAATTTTGAACTTTCAAAATGCAGTTTAAATGCAGCTTCAAAGGGCTCTAAAGATCCCAGCCAAGAAATAAGGGTCTTATCTAACGAAACGATTGGTCATTTTTATAAAAAAATTACAATTTATATGCTTTTTATCCTCAAATGCTCATCTGGTCTAGCTCTGCGATGCACTCTGTGTAATGCGGGTCAATACAGTTAAGGATCAGTTAGATCCGGGCTGGGTTCGTTCAGAGCCCTTTGAAGCTGCATTTAAACTGCATTTTGGATGTTCAAAGTCACGGCCACCATTGAGGTCCACTATATGGAGATAATTCCTGAAATGTTTTCCTCAAAAAACATAATTTCTTTACGGTTGAAGAAAGAAAGACATAAACATCTTGGATGACAAGGGGGTGAGTACATTATCTGTAAATGTTTGTTCTGAAAGTGAACTTCTCCTTTAAAGGGACACTCCACTTTTTTCGAAAATAGTCTAATTTTCCAACTCCCCTAGAGTTAAACAGTTGAGTTTTACCGTTTTTGAATCCATTCAGCCGATCCCCGGGCCTGGCGGTAGCACTTTTAGCACAGCTTAGCATAGATCATTGAATCTGATTAGACCGTTAGCATTTCGCTCAAAAATGACAAACGAGTTTCAGTATTTTTCCTATTTAAAACTCGACTCTTCTGTAGTTACATCGTGTACAAAAACGGACGGAAAAATGAAAGGCTGCGACTTTCTAGGTCGATATGGCTAGGAAATATACTCTTATTTTGGCGTAAAAATCAAGGAACTTAGCTGCCGTACCATGGGCGCAATGATATTACGCAGCCGTCAACTCTGCCGGCTGCAACTCTGCATCTACACAAACTTAGTGCCGGTCACTTTCAGGCGCTGCATAATATAATTGCGCCTGCTGCACCCATGGTACGGCAGCAACGTTCCTTGATTATTACGCCGGAATGAGAGTATAGTTCCTAGCCATATCGACCTAGAAAATCACAACTTTTCATTTTACGTCAATCTTAGTACACGATGTAACTACAGAAGAATCAAGTTTTAAATAGGAAAAATATTGTCATTATATATGGTAATTTTTGAGCGAGATGCTATCGGTCTAATCAGATTCAATGATCTATGCTATGCTATGCTAAAAGTGCTACTGCCAGACTGAATGGATTTGAAAACGGTAAAACTCAACTGTTTAACTCTAGGGGAGTTGGACAATGAGCCTATTTTCAAAAAAAGGGGAGTGTTCCTTTAATGATTAATGTATTTCTTACAAATACACAACGTATCCTCTCCACAAGACATTAATTGCTAGACTGGAGTGGTGTGGATTACTTGTGGATTATTGTGATGTTTTTATCAGGTGTTTGGACTAGTGATGTAATGCTACCTTTCTCCAAATCTGTTCTGATGAGGAAACTCATCTACATCTCAGATGGCCTGAGAGTTTTTGGGTGAACTATTCCTTTAAAAATGTAACTGTGTTAAACTTATCCAGCAGGACAGGCATGCAAACTGTCGCAAAAACACATAAACACACACAGCGCCAACCATTACATTCACACCAGCCTGTGACACTTGAGCAAAACTTGTTAGTGTAAGTGAGCTGATTTTGTCTGACAGCTCACAGTGTATGTGTGTGTGTTCAGTGGAGTAGAAGTGAGCAGTTCTCTCAGTGGCAGATCAAATCACAACATCTCTCCTCTGAGCAGCCTCGTCCCTCGTTCTCCTCTCATCCTCTTCTCTTTTCTTCGTTCTTCAGGAGAGAAGCGTGTTTCTAAGTGCCATTATGCCATGGCATCTCTGGGCGCCTCCTTTGTGCAAATCAAATTCGATGACATCTTCTTCTACGAGAACTGCGGCGGCGGGAGTTTCGGGAGTGTGTATCGCGCCCGCTGGCTCTCGCAGGACAAAGAGGTGGCGGTGAAAAAGCTTCTGAAGATTGAGAAAGAGGTGGGAGTGAGAGTCGCCTGAGCTTTTCATACACACGCTTTAATTGTCAGTGTGATAATCATTTTAATTGCCTCTCTGTGTGTCGACTCCAGTCCGAGCAGCGCGATTACGCCTCCCCCTGCTCTGCGCAGAGAGACGCGTGCTCTCGCAGCGGCTTTTGTGAACTGAAATACATAGACTATGTCTTTAAGAGAAAATTGTCACATAATTAAGTCATATTAGTTTCAGCTGAGTGCAGTGTTTGTCTTTGGGGTGAAGTGTATTTACTTTTAAGTGCTAGATTCATTGTTGTCTTTGTTCTTCGCATAGTGATTTTACAGTGTAATGGCTTTGGTAGCGTTTGGGATTATACCATTTGCTCAGGAAAAAAATTACATTAAAAATATAGTTTGATGGAGGAACCAACTGTCTAAAAAGTTAGTAAAAACACAACAGTATCAGCAGCAGTCGAATAAAACTTTGTATGATATTAGTGGAGGTCTTCTAAAGATGTTTGGTGAATTTGCTTAAATCTTATATGGTTATATTTTAGAAATCAGGCTTGATAATGAAAATTGCTCATGTACAGTAGTATGATATAGTTAGATTATGGAGCCCATACTCAAAGAGCTTGAATGCATTTATTCAACGGCTCAAAATGAGCAAACAATAAATTTGGTGCACTTGCTTATATTTATATACTGAGATGAAATTCTGATAGTTTGTAATGTAAATAAATTAGCTTTTTATGACAGTATAGCAGAATTCGTACCACATACTACGTACATAAAATGCACATAAATATCATTTGTCACTCTATCTCTCTACCAAAAATGTGTCATAATGAGGTTATATTTGCTTCGTTTTATGATTAAAGCTCTTTTTACTCTGGGGACAAAACATACAATGCAATATATTGATAATGAGAGATAACACAGTAGGCTTTATAGGGTTGAATTGCTATGCTGACATTGTCATTTGCAATGAAACATTTTGTTAAATTAGGAAAGAAAACATTTGTTGAATCTGTAACATGAATCTGTTTTGAATCTGTTTGATGAATATTTTCTCTTTCTGATGTTGTTGTATTCTTTGTATTGGCTGTATTTCCAGGCAGAGATTTTAAGTGTTCTCAGTCATCGAAACATTATCCAGTTTTATGGAGCAATTCTGGAAGCGCCCAACTATGGAATAGTTACAGGTCAGTCAAAGATGACTCATCACTCTGAACTGCAGCATTTATTGTTTGCAAGGCAGGGCTTGAGTGATATTCCACAAACATTCTTTCTTTATTATTCTCCATAATCTTAAGCAATTAATTCAGCTGGAGTGATTAACATACAGTTTCCATGCAGACTTTGTTTCATAGATAATTATATCATTAAAAATAGGGATGCTCATTTTAACCGGTTAACCGTAAACCAACAGAAAGAATTTTGACTAATTAATACAATCAGTTAAACTGTTTAAAAGGTCATTTAATTTTTTTTTTTTCAGTAATTCATCAAAATATTCTACATTATATAATATTATATATAATATTATTATTAACTATAATATTATACAGCTTGGTTAAAATAAAATAAAATTGCATTTTTGAGAGAAAAAAAAGATAAATCTGTCACGGTGTGTGTTGGCGAGGAACAATAGGAACGAGGAATAGCGAACACAGTTTTTAATATAATCCAAACACAGGGTACATCCACAATGGAAATGGCAGGAAACACATGAACATAATGAGTAGACCCGGCCAAAATTAACTGAACAGACTGGGGCTTATGGTGCGTTCAAGTCATGTCGGAGAGATCGTATTTACAAGTCGAGTGGGAAACTCGAAATTTTCTTAAAGCCCTGAGTTTCCGAGTGAAAAAATGTGTCGGATGCAATGGACGCAGCCAACGTCTGCATTGACGGTGAATTTGTTGAAATGAATAAATGTATTAATAAATGTATGATGAATATTATTATAAAATAATGGTTATTTTTTTGTAATGTACAATATAACTATATAAGTTACATATACAAAATATTATTTTATTGTATAATTACCATAGAATATATAATGATGCAGTTTACATCAGCTTCATAAATTTAATAAAAACTGAAAATTGCAAAAACACACTCTTTATTTGTCATTTTGTAGATGCAGAGTTTAAAAAAAAAACATTAAATTTTATGTAGAAAAGGTAAATCGCCATCTTGTTCTTACCAAAGTGACTTGAACGCACCTGACGTCTTAATAACGACTTGTCAACTTGTAAGTACGAACGTCCCAGGAGGACTTGAACGCAGCATTAAAAACACAGGATAACGAGGGACAGACAAGTGTTGGGAATCAACTAATAATCCAACTAAACAAGAACAGGAAACATGACCATAAAAGGAAACAGGAACAAAGACAGGGGTAAAACATGGAAACATAGGTCCATAACACTGACAAAACCGTGTAGGCCAGAGGTGCTCAACTCTGTTCCTGGAGATCTACCTTCCTGCAGGGTTCAGCTCCAACCCTGAGCAAACACATCTGACCCAACTAATTAGGACCTGAAGGAGCACTTGATAATAACATAGAAGTGTGTTTGATCAGGGTTGGAACTAAACTCTGCAGGAAGGTAGGTCTCCAGGAACAGGGTTGGGCATCCCTGGTGCAGGCCTATAAGTCGCATTTTATTACTACATTCAGAAATAGGCCTAATGCCGACACAAAATGTTTACAAACACTATAAACATAGCTAGGCTAGGCTATTTTAGTTCCCCTCACTCCACAAAAAATTCTTTTAATTTAACAGTATTAAGAAAAGAACAAGAATGAAGAATAAAAGAAGCTAGGCTATACGAACTACAAGCCAAAACAAATTCATTTAGGCTAAAGCGAAACTGAAACTAACATTGGGTCTCTCATACGACACAGATCCAAATGTTTCCATATTCGAGATGTATTTGAATGTCAAAATGTTATTTATTATGTAAACCTGGTTTTGTACTTCACTCGCATTCCAATATCCACATAAAACTAATTGTTTGGCATAATATCACAACAGTACGTTGATACAGATTAAGCAGTGTGATTTTTCCATATGTTTGGCTGACTGTATTTTATTATGATAATGGAAAGGCTGCATTGTCAAGTTAGCAATGCTTAACTGTGTGTGCGCGTGCGGCGCCAACGCAATCACTTGATTTTTTTTCTTCTAACGATGGAAACGACTCCTAGTCATAGAGATAGTCGAAACTGTAAACGGTTTGCTTTTATTTGTGTACATTCACAATAAAAACAAATCTTTGCACTTTTGTAAAGTAAAGAAAAATAGGATGCTGCTTTCAGTCGTCTTCCTTTCGCGCAGCGCAAAAATGAACCAAAACTACGTTTTTTCTTTAGTTTTGTTAATTAAGTAAACATATGCATAGTATAGGCCTGTTCATTCATTTTATATATATATATATATATATATATATATATATATATATATATATTTCTGTTGTTTGCTGCTTTTTGCACATGTAAAGTTATTCCCTGGAAAACAAATTTAGTTATTTTTAATGGGTCACAGACACTCATCCTTTCTAAAATGATTAAATTCTAATTTAAAATAATCTTGTCGGTTAACGGTTAATAACCAAAATGAACATCCCTACACTGTAAAAAACAATTTTTTGAGTCAACTTAAAATAATTTGTAACCTGGCTGCCTTAAAATTTTAAGTTCAGTCAACTCAAAAAAAAGTTTATTCAAATCGAAATGTTAAATTATACTAAGTGACAACTTAGATATTTGAGTTGAATCAACTTTAAATTTTAAGGCAGCTGGGTTACTTACCCATCTGTTAAGGTTAGCAGACACAAATATCTAAGTTGTTACTTAGTACAACTTAACATTTCAAGTTGACTAAACTTATTTTAGTTGACTGAACTTAAAAAATTTTAAGGTAGGCAATTTTAAATTATTTTAAGCTGACTCAACAAATTGTGTTTTTTATTTTTTACAGTGTACTTAAAAGCGTTATACTTACATTATACTGAAAAATATACCTGATCTTATGACAAAACATACCTGTGGGAACGTTTTTTTTGCGAGATGTGAAATATGTACCAATAAGTACATATCACTGCAGTTTCCAACAGAATTAAACACTAGATGCAATAAACAACAAGCACTTGTAATCATTTTCGTACATGGTATGATTACAGCTCCATATGTTTCACTTTCCGGATGTAACAAGCTTGCTCAGAAGCTCAGCCAGGACAGAATTGGACTTAGGATGCGGAATCCTTGGGTATGAATTCTGTAAAAAAATATGACTCACAATTAAAGAGCTGAAAGATGACAGATCGAAAAACAAGCTAAAACAGCATGTTTGCGATTGCGTTTTTACGTCACATTCGCTTTTGTTCATACTATCGGGTAGGTTTAGGTGTAGTGCAGGTAGCATGTTATTTTAAAATGTCATGGAGCATTAGAGTTATTGCGCCACTCAACAGACATTTCAAGTCAGAACTGCGGTGACAGTACAACACCATCATCTTTCTATCCTCTATATTACATAATATCCATTTCTGTCTCCCTCTAATGATTTGCTTTTGCCTAAACCCTTTAGCTGACATGCAATCACTGGTACTTCCTTCAGGAAATGCAAATGTCTCGGTTTGCTTTTGAATGATAATAAGCAAGTAACAGTAATAAACAAATATCCTCAGTTTATTTTCCTTCAACAAATCTGGGATAAGGTACTGTCCTACATTAGTTCACATGGACTATAATTGAAATACACTTCTTAAGCATTTATTAATCTTAGTTGATGTTGATTTTAGCATTTACCAATACATTTTTAAAACACAAAGTTATATCTTTTAATATTTAATGGACTTAGCATGAATTAACAATGAACAGTTGTGTTTTTATTAACTAATGTTAGCAAGGACTAATAAATACTGTAAATATTGCTTATTGTATCCAAATAACATTCAGTTCAGTTGGTCTTTTACATGGATTTTTAGTTTACTCATCATTGTTTTCTGTTATCCTTTTGTCCATTTTCCCGCCAATCTTTAGTCACTTTGACAATTCATGAAAGGGATAGTTCACCCAAAAATGAAAATTTTGTCATTAATTACTCATCTTCATGTCGTTCCAAAACCAGTAAGACCTTCGTTCATCTTCAGAACACAAATTAAGATTTATTATTTATTTTTTTAGTGTCCAATGTGTACTGCACACATAGCAAATATTTGATATTTAACACTAATGAAATTATTCAATGTTTGTGGCATATCTCAAGAATAAGTATAAGTAATGATGTCAGGATTTAACGAGCTACACTTATATAATGCTGTTCATTCATGACACTTGTGCATGTCAACCTCAAATCTCAGTGACACAGTCATGCTCTGGTTTTGCTGTGCTGAGTGAGTGTGACTCAAATGAAGCTGCAATGATTGTAAACGATCATAAAGTTGTGTGTAAAGAGTATTTAGTCTGCAGCACTGAGAGACCACTGAGCCTCTCTTTATGAAAAGTAAATGTAATAAGAGCATGTTTATGAGCAGGTCAGCTTTGTCAGTGAGGTTATTAATTTCCCCTCTTTGTGTGTGTATCTCTGTTTGAACCTGATAATCTGACCATTATATGATGTGTGCTCACAGTGACCTAAACCAAAGCTAAACATACAGTATTCATGAATATTAACAGATGCAGACTGCAGTCATACGTTAGTGGGATGTGTCTGTATTTGAGTAGTTTGCATTCTTTTGGGAACACGTGAGACTACTTGGAGTATTTGTATCATTCAGCTTGACCAAAAATACATTTATAAAATTACAAAATATTCTGTTTCGATAGATGCTGTTCTTTTTAAGGAAAAAAAAAAAAAAAAAATAATATGTATATATTATTAAATATGATTAAATAGTACATATTAAAATTCAAACTATTTTCCACACAAATATTAAGCAGCACAACATTGATTATAATAAGATACAAGTTAATCAGCATATATATATATATATATATATATATATATATATTTATTTATTTATTTATTTATTTTTTTTTTTTTTTTTTCAAAATTAATGAAAATATTTATTGAGAGAGCTGCACATCTGTTGACTGCAGGAGAAGATAATGATACCTCTCCCCTGTTGTCAGTAATGTTCAATTTATGATGAAATAACTCTAAAATTAGGTGTGTCTCAAAGGGGGTCAAAGTCCATAGCTTAGAGAGCTCTGGTATGTTTGTTTTACAGCAAACAATGGTGTCAGAAATTATTTTAATATGTAATATTTTAACCTCTAATCAGTTGATGTCTTTAAAATAGAACTGTATGCCATTCAAATATGCAAATATGACAGTTGTGTTTCCTCCTGTCCTGTGTGCTGTAGATGTGTGGTTTTTTTTTGTGTTTGCATATATAAGTGATTGTATATAATGTTATGTGGGTGTTAGGATTTTCCAGATCATATATGTGATGTCACTGAGCTCAAAAACAGGAAGCTGTGATAAACACAGTGTTTAACAGTTAGTACTTTTGCTGCAAGGTCTATAGCACAGTACTTGATGACAACTAGTAGTACACAATGCCTCACAGCAGTGATATGTAAAACTACTGCCCATTAAAAGATTTACTAGTTTTCATAGAGTTTTTTTTTGCATTTTAATGTACATACTATGTATGTGTGTGTGTCTTATGTTAGAGTATGCCAGCGGTGGATCTCTCTTTGACTATCTGTCCAGTGCCGAGAGTGAAGACATCAGTATGAAGCAGATTATGACCTGGGCAATGGACATCGCTAAAGGTATATATACACTCACACACATAAATCCAAAAAAAAAAAAAAAAGCTCTAAAAAAATGCTCTAAATCCACAGCAAAACAGTGGAAGCCTAGCAGAAATGGTTATACTGTTTTGAAAATATAACTGTAAGGACTAGGGATGTGCACCACTACTATTTTCATTCATGTTAAAAAGATTAGTTCACTTCTTGAATAAACATTTCCTGATAATTTATTCACCCCCATGTCATCCAAGATGTTTATGTCTCTCTTTTTTCAGTTGCAAAGAAATGAAAAGTGGACTTCAATGGGGATCAACCCCAAGGTCCAAATTGCAGTTTCAATGCAGCTTCAAAGGACTCTACACCCAACCACTTCCTGGAGGCCCCCCAACATTGCATGTTTTCCAGGTCCCTTTAATCAAACACACCTGATTCAGATCTTCAGCTCAGTAAAGACTCCAAGACCTGAAATGGGGGTGTCAGACAAAGGGGAGATGCAAAATGTGCAGTGTTGGGGGGCCTCCAGGAACATGGTTGGGAACCACTGCTCTACAAAATTCCAGTCTAAAAATAAGGGTCTTCTGTAGCGACTCTTTTTCTAAAAGAAAATAAAAATGATATACTGTTTGATCACAAATGCTTGTCTTGCACTAGCTCGATCTCACACATTACGTAGTCACATTGGAAACGTCACGTGTGACGTATGCAGAAGTACCGACCCAGTGTTTACAAAGCGAACATGCAAAGAAAGTCAAACGCCCTTTACACAAAAAGGTAAAACAATGATGTCGGATGATTTTGAAGTGGGCAAGACAATGAGATGAGTTTTCGCCTTACCCCAAAGTAAACAGATGAAGAACTAACTGCGCATGACCTTTCTAACGTGATTACGTAATGCAATAAGTCAAGCTAGTGCAAGACGAGCATTTGTGGTTAAAACGTATATGAATTTGTATTTTTCTTAGAAAATGATTGATCGTTTCACTAGATAAGACCCTTATTCCTTGGCTGGGATCATGTAGAGCCCTTTGAAGCTGCATTTAAGCTGCAATTTGGACCTTCAACACACTGATCTCCATTGAAGTCCAATTTATCGAGAAAAATCCTGGAATGTTTTCCTCAAAAACAATTCATTCATTTAAAGGAGAAGTTCACTTCCAGAACAAAAATTTACAGATAATGTACTCACCCCTTTATCATCCAAGATGTTCATGTCTTTCTTTCTTCAGTCGTAAAGAAATTTTTTTTTTGGAAGAAAACATTTCAGGATTCCTCTCCATATAGTGGACTTCCATAGTGCCCCTGAGTTTTAGCTTCCAAAATGTAGTTTAAATGCAGCTTCAGAGGGCTCTAAACGATCCCAGCTGAGGATGCAGGGTTTTATCTAGTAAAACGATTGGTTATTTTCAAAAAAAAATAAAACATACAATTTACATATTGTTTTAACCTTAAATGCACATCTTGCGAACTCTGTTTTTTCCAGTTGAGTATAGTTAGGGTATGTCGAAAAACTCCCGTCTCATTTTCTCCTCCAACTTCAAAATTGTCCTACATCGCTGTTTTACCTTTTTTGTAAAGGCCATTTGATCTTCTTTGCATGTTCACTTTGTAAACACTGTGTTGGTACTTCTGCAGCGATGGAGGACAATTTTGAAGTTGGAGGAGAAAAGGGGATGGGAGTTTTTTGAACTACCCTAACTGTCTTAAACACAGAGCTAGACATGACAAGCATTTGAGGTTAAAAAGTATATAAATCGTACGTTTTTTAGAAAATAACCGATCGTTTTGCTAGATAAAACCCTGCTTTCTTGGCTGGGATTATTTAGAGCCCTTTGAAGCTGCTTTTAAACTGCATTTTGGAAATTCAAACTCACAGACACCATTGAAGTCCAAAGACGTGAACATCTTGGATGACAACGGGGTGCATACATTATCTGTAAATTTTTCTTTTGGAAGTGAACTACTCATTTAAGTATGAAAAACCTTAAATAAGTACAAACTCAGTATTATAAACAAAATTTGACAAATAAATGTTAGTTAACATGAGTCAGCACATATCAAGGTATTGTTGTTATTGTTGTATTGTTATTGTAGAAAGTGTCTACACAGGACAGGTGGCAAAATCACATAATTTAATGGTACAGGTATTCTATTCATTAGGATACTGATAAAGGATCTGTTGTTCTCAAGTAAGTTTCACTTTAAAAATGATAAGACATTTCATACTGGCATTGTCCCTCATGACCGGTAGAATAACAAGCCTACAAAATAAGCTTAACTGCTAGTTTGATGTACGTTTCAGATTTCAAGATTTAGTTGACTAGTTAGCAAATCTCACTTATCCCTAAAAATAACAAGAACATTCAGTGCATTACAAGCGTGCAGTTCTGTCATGCTGGTGTGTTTTTGTGATTTCTAAAGGGTTTTTGGTTCTGCTTAGACTGGCAGACCATCTGGACAGCCACTGTGACCAGCTTAAACCAGTTAAAGCAGGGTGGTAGCATGCTGTAAACATTATTACAGTTTAACTAACTTTAACTTACAGCTGTTTCTCTGACCGGAGTTGACCTGTAAGAGGAAACAAGCTGTTTACATTCATGTATGTGCCTCTTGAAGAAACACTGAGAATTCAACGCATGAATTGCGCTCTGACATTTGCCTTCACATACCCTTGTGAAATATGTTTCCGTGTTTGGGTTATAATATTACACATGGTAATATGACGCTGATGTGATATAATCAGTTACCAATCTTGTCTGTGCAAAGTTATATATAATCTTTCAAATCTGCAAGAAATGGACCCGTTTGCTTTCAATCTGTATTCATAAATCACTGTTTACATGGAGCAAACGACACCAGAATAGAATTGAATGCGTAATGCTTAACCACAAGTTTGTCTGCTAGAAAAGAACGTAAGAATATACAAGCTTCACATTTCTGCAATTAAATGTGGCCTTTATTGTAAGTGCACTACTGTAAACACATTTACTGTGTTTATATACACAGAGAATCATGGAAAGCAACAGATGTGGTTGTTTTAATAATTGCTATTACAAAATCAAACTCCACTCTTTCTCAGTTTGTGTTTGCATGCTGTGCTTTCTCATAGGCATGCATTATCTGCACGATGAGGCTCCGTTTACAGTCATTCACAGAGACCTCAAGTCTCGAAATGGTTTGTAACTTTTATTAAATAAAGGCTCTATGTGTGTTTTTGATGCTGTATTTTCTCTAACCTGACCAACTTGTGTTTTCTTTTCAGTTGTGTTGACGGCAGATTCAGTACTCAAAGTATGTGACCAAACAGTCCGTTCATACAAAATCAAGTACTCTATGTTTTATTAGCTCAGCATGAAAAATCAAAGTCTGTTGATTAATTGGATTCTCCATTCAGATCTGTGATTTCGGAGCATCCAAGTTTCATTCTCACACCACCCACATGTCTCTGGTGGGCACGTTTCCCTGGATGGCCCCTGAAGTTATCCAGAGCTTTCCTGTGTCTGAGACCTGTGATACGTTCTCATACGGAGTGGTGAGTGTGTGAACGTCAACGATAATTCTTCTAGCCCCTGTTGAAAAAAAACAGCATATGCTGGTTAGGTATGTTATGAAGCATGGTGGAGTGGTTTGAACTGGTTTAAGCTGGTCCTGAGCTGGTTATGAGCTCATAACCAGTTTATAACCACCTCAGGACCAGCTTAAACCAGCTCAAGCTTCTATGTTTCAAAACATATTACTGTCTTACTGAAATAGTTCTGATAATTCGCTGTGAACCCACTATTTTTGAAGAATGTTTTATGTAGACAAAGATTAATGTAGACTATCGTGGTTCCAATTACTGTTTAATAATAAAGAATGTAACTTAGACATATTTTGGACTACAAACTGTGTTACTTCATCAGTTAGTCACGTTAGTGCTCGACTAACGTATCCACCATTATTGTTTTATTATGTGTTTACAGTTCAGCAGCTGAACTTTAGCTGTGGGCACGATTCGCTTGCATAAGTGTTAAACAAAATGTTTTTATGTCATTATTTTAACAACGGATTGGAGCACTATATTATTGTTTTATGTGAAGGTGCATCAGTGTTGCCAGGTTTTCACAACAAAACCCACACAGTTGCTACTCAAAAATAGCCCAATCGTGTTTTGACGGGGGCCCCTCACTAAAAATTGCATTCCAGGGTGTAATATACTCGCTTTTTGTCGGAGTTCCCCTGGTAAATTTGCATTCCAGGGGCTAAATATGATGTTATTGGGGTAGCTTCAAAGCTTCAACCCATGGACATCAAAAACAACCACGGACTTGGCAACACAGATGGTAGCGCTCGCTAACTTACTAACTCGCCAGCTGACCAATCAGAGCAGAGTAGGCTTATGGAAGGGAGGGGGTTTATAGACATTATGCTCAAAGCTGCTTCCAACGAACCGTTTCGAAATCATTGAAATGATTTCTGATTTCAAATGATTCTGTTTATAAATGTATATTCTGAGAAAATTACAATGTTTTCTGACCTTAGATGGTTTTAAACCTGTACTAGGGGACTCCAACAAAATATTAGGAAACTTTAAAAAATCATATGACCTGCTCTTTAAAATAAAACTTTTGGTTTCTGGTTTAAACCAGTTCACTTCCGGAACAAAAATTTACAGATAATTTACTCACCCCCTTGTCATCCAAGATATTTGTGTCTTTTTTTCTTCAGTCGATAAGAGATTACGTTTCTTGAGGAAAAAAAATTCCGGAATTATCTCCATATAGTGGACTTCTATCGTGACCCCAAGTTTGAACTTCCGAAATAAATACAGCTACAAATGGCTCTAAACGATCCCAGCTGAAGAAGGAGGGTCTTATCTAGCAAAACGACTGGTCATTTTTTAAACAAATTAACAATTTATATACTTTTTAACCTCAAACGCTCGTCTTGTCTAAGTCTGCATGTTTTTTTTTTCAGTTCAATACGGTCAATACAGTTAGGGTATGTAAAAAACTCCTACCTTCCTCAACTTCAAAATCATCCTCCATCGCTGCAGAAGTACCGACCCAGTGTTTACAAAGTGAACATGCAAAGAAGATCAAACGCCCTTTACAAAAAAAAGGTAAAACAGCGATGTAGGATGATTTTGACATTGAAGAAGAAACGAGACGGGAGTTTTTCGACCTACTCTAACTGTATTGAGCCGGATTACACAGACTACACATGTGCATCGCAGAGACGAGACAAGACGAGCATTTGAGGTTAAAAAGTATTTAAATTGTCAATTTAGCGTCTCGCTAGATAAGACCCTTCTTCCTCGGCTGGCATCGCTTGAAGCTGCATTTAAACTACATTTTGGAAGTTCAGGCACCATTGAAGTCCATTATATGGAGAACATTCCTAAAATGTTTTCCTCAAAAAACATAACTTCTTATCGACTGAAGAAAGAAAGATATGAACATCTTGGATGACAAGGGGGTGAGTAAATTTGTTCTGGAAGTGAACTAATCCTTTAAATAGTATTTTTGTTGCTTTAAGGTTTGAACCAAATCATCAGTATTATTTGAGAAAAGCTAATAAATTTGGCTGTTTTCTTTTGGTCCAAAGTATATATTTTCAGTGTGTGGTTGCACTGCATAGTCATTTGGTTGATGCATTCGGTCATATAAGTGGGTTGTTTTCAGGTCCTGTGGGAGATGTTGACTCGTGAAATTCCCTTCAAAGGTCTTGAGGGGCTGCAGGTGGCCTGGCTGGTGGTGGAGAAGAACGAGGTAAAGGGAATTTCTGATTGTATTGTGACTGATAAAGTGTCTGCAGCAGTTTTGAATGTGGTTTATGACACGTTTCATGCGTGTTTTGCAGAGGTTGACAATTCCCAGTAGCTGCCCTGCCAGTTTCGCCTGTCTGATGAGAAGCTGCTGGGTGACGGAACCGAAAGTAAGACAACAAATAGATATTTACCTTGACGAGTGAATTAGGTCACGGCATTTTGACCACAAGCTTAACCACTGGTGCCAAATTCATAAAATAGAAAGCAGCTATAGCCTGCTTGAAAAGTTGCTAAATGTCACTATTTACACTAATTAGTATATTTATGATGACTTTGTGTCATATACATTCTGCCTAGTGTCAGCTTTTTACATTTGTTTGCTTATCTCCTACTCTTTGTGCTCACATACAGGATTAGCAAATCTTGGAAACTGGATGTGGTTTGTCTAAGAAGTCGGTAGATTTGTAAAGCCACTAAATCTAGTTGCTAAGTTGGCAACACTGCACTAAATCAAACCCAAACACTACCCTTACAACAATTTTTTCCATTTTTTAAAATGAATTTTAAATGAACTCAACCATGTGTCATTCCAAACCTGTATGAATTTCTTTCTTCTGTGAAACATAAAGAAGCTATTTTAAGAAATGAGAAGTTTTGTTCATACAGTGGAAGTCATTCAGGTTTTGAGCGAGTCGTTTACTCGTTTACAGTGTGATTATCCGATGAGATCATATTTAGCAAATACAGTATAAACTGTATGCAAACATACAATAAGCCTTCGATAATTACATTGTAGAGCATTAGCAATATGTTGCAATATACTAATACAGTAATTATGCAACGCTTAAGTAGATTGGTATTTACACCACGTTAAAGCGAAATGCATTAATGCATGAATAATAGATAAGACATGCTGTTTGGTCAGGACATTAATAACCGCTGTCTTTATTAATATATGACTGTCTCTTATCCTGACTTGTTTAATTCATTCAATCAAAGTTCATGTCAGGGCTTGTTTTTTGCCTCTCAGGTTCGGGCTGTCAGGTCGCACATCTCTTCTGAGCACTCACACTCGTTCTAGTGAGCGTCATAAATTCATGTCTGCTGGCGCTGACATCCACCTGTCACTCTTAAAGTGCTGCTGTGTCAGAGAGTGGTATCAGAAACACCCCGAATGCAAGTCCAGCTACATGCAGCTGTTTAGAAACTCATATGGATATTTTTACAGTTCATTAAGTTTATGACAGCTACGAACGTTTAAATTGAAAAAGCTGTTAATGTGTCACGACCTACTGGTTGAGAAACTGAACCGTTTCAACCTTACACGCCCTTGTGAAAAAGAAATGCAATTAGTGTAGTGTACTTCATAATCTTAAAAGTATATTTTGAGTACTTGCGGATATTAATGAAATAAAAGGCCACTTAAGTGTAGTTAAAGAGAGATACTTTCATGACTAACACACTTAAGTAAACTTTTATATTCACTTTGTAATAATGTCTAATTAAAAGTTTTACTTTAAAGCACATTTTAAACCATTGTTTTATGCATTATAATTTTAACTGTACACTGTAAAAAATTTCCTGCAGAAATTACAGTAACTTGCTGGCAGCAGTTTGCCAGTAACTTACTGTAAATTTACTTACAGTGTATTTATATTTACAGTACCATTTAACTTGCTGTAAATGTATTTACAGTATTATACTGCTCTTGTACAGTTTTTACTGTATTTTACTTTTAAAATAATCGTATACAGTAATTTTAAGGTCTTTTCTCCAATAATGTATTGCAATACAAGAAAAAATAAATAAATAAAATAAGCAATGACAACTGTGCAACTTTTAATGTTTTTAATTGTTCAATTGTTGCAATAACCCTTGCAATAACATTAACATTTTCACAGATTCAGTTAAGACTCAAACAAAACACTATTACAAACTATTATATATATTACAACACATACCATTTTAACTATTATACCTAGAAAAATTCTTAACATTTATCCTAAGCACAACATACTATGATAACAGTGAACAGCAATGACAGTGAAGCTTCAAATAAAACTCAAACTTTTGTTACACACAAGAAGCATTTTTCAAGAATGTATACATAAATATTTGTATATTACAGCAATTAAAAAAAAAAAAAAATCAGGAACAAATTCAATCATAAGAACAATCTTAAAAACATACAAATTCACAAAAACTCTCCTGTGTAAAATGCATTTGCCTGTAGTGGATTAATAATTTTGCCAGCTGAAATCCACAAACTCCTTAGACACAGGAGGGTTCAGACCAGAGTTTCTCCTTTGCACCATCTTCCCACTTCTTTTGCTGATTTGGAAACTTGCAGAGCACTTGAGGTGTGTCAGGATTGATCCTCACAATGAACCTTCACATAAAAAAAAGAATTAATTAGATTCATATTTCATTCTCCTTTGTAAAAACTTTTTAGAGCGTTAGTTCAGCCAACATCATTTACTATGTTGTTACAAACTCATAAAACTCTTGTTTGTTTTTCGAACACATGAAAATTGATATTCTATCTTCATTTTTGTCTGTCCAGGCAACCAAAGTCTTTTAGCTTCAAAAAGTGCATAAAGACATTGTAAAAATAATCCATATGATTTGAGTGGTTTAAGACACCTAATCAGTTCTCAAGCATGTTTGAGATTCTGTTTACCACATTTGATGTACAGTACTCTACATATTTGGATGATCAATGTTTGTATATGAATAAAAGCCCACGGATTAATCATACAGATTAATTCCATTTCTTTACGCACTTTTTGAACTGGAATATTTTGGTCGTGTGTACTTTCAGTGGATAGACAAAAGTACTGTTATGAACTCATTAGAAGAATAAACAGAATAGTACACCAGTTCATTTTTTTTTAAACTCAAATTGTCGGTTAGCGTTACCGCATGCCAAGAAGACAACACCAAAAAATTTTAATTCTCTCAACATTTACTCACCCTCATGTCATTCCAAATATACTTTCTTCTGTGGAACTCAATTAGAGATTTTTAGAAAAAAAAAAAAGAAAAAAAGTCATCTGAAGCAAAACGATAGGTTTGCATGAGAAATGTTTAAATATTTTTTAAAAATTAATATTATAAACCACTGCTTCCAGGCAAGTGTCCTGCATGTGTTTGTTCGACGTAAATGTCAGCGTGTTGTGAAGCATCAACTTTGAGGGTCCTATCCTCTTGCATTATATGGACTCACATAGATGGATTATTTATCTAAAGATCTCTGTTCGTGTTCCACAGAAGAATGAAAGTCATGTACATCGGGGATGGCATGAGGGTGAGTAAGTGATGAGAGAACTCTTATTCTTTACTCACCCTCATGTCGTTTCAAACCTGTATACACTTACGTCTACTGTGGAACACAAAAGATATTTTGAAGAATGTTGGTGACCAGTGTTGGTGTTTCAGTTCCTGTTGACTTCCATTACATAGACAAAATACACAATGAAAGTCAATGGGAACTGAAACTGTTCTGTCACCAGCATTCTTCAAAATATCTTTTTGTGGTAAACAGTGCATACAGGTTTGGAACGACATAAGGGTGAGTAAATGATGACAGTTTTCATTTTTGGGTGGATTATTCCTTTAGGGGACTGTTTATTAAAAAATGCAAATTCTCTCATAACTTACCATAATGCCATCCCAGATGTACATGGTTTTCATTTTTCTTTTTTCCTTTAATGTTTACTTAATATTACAGCATATTGCAAGATGTGCTTACCTCTAAATAAACAACAAAGTAGTGGCTTCCACTTAGTACTTGATTTTAAGCACATAAACGAAGAGAACAGCAAAAGCAGAGGACGTATCTGGTAGGTCAATCACAGGAAAGAAGATTTTGCTTTCAATCACCAGCATCCATTTTTTTTTTGCTGTGTAGAATTAAATCTCCTAAAAAAAAAAAAAAAGAATAGTCAATTAATTATTTTATTGTGTTCATGTTTTTTTATAGTGATATTTGTGACTTTACAAAAAAAGTAAAAGTAGATGTAGTTGTTGGAGCCTTTGTCATTAGTTCAAAAGGATTGTTCACCACAAAAATGACAATTCTATCATCATTTACCTACCCTTGTTATTCAAAATGTATTTGAGAAGATGCTAGGTAAAAAGTTAGAAATAGAAGGCCATGAATAAAGTGTGACAAAAGGTTTATTTTTAAAAACCATCCCTTTAACATCGCTAAATCATGTACTAAAAGATCTTACCAAGCATGACCAGAGTAGTGAAAGCCTGGTCTTTGCATCTGCTGCAGTTGTTGTGACCTACACACACACACACACACACACACACACACACACACAGTTTGTCAGTTATAGAAATTATCAGTTTTCAAAAATATAAATGAAAAAAACTTACACTGGCTAAAAGGAACAGCAAATCCTCTGCTTCTTTTAAAGTGGGCCATCAACAACAGGACAGTTAGATCAGTATTCACATCTGGCACAGCAGCAGAAAGCACAGTAACGTTAATATCTACACAGATTTATCAAAATCACGTTATTGCTGTGTACTGAAAATGATGATTTACTCTAAAATACTTTATACAGTTACTAACTGGACATTCATTTTTTTCTTACCATCTCGAATATGCCATCTTAGGTGTTCAGTGTTCACAAAGCCTGAAGAATTTAGTCGACACGAATGTACAGCCTTCCACGCTGCATCTACAATTCAGATGGTGTTCAGATCAGTTCGTTAGTTTTGCAGTACAAGTGCAGAGAGGCTTAAGAACATGCATGAGCATTTAGGCACTGTACACGAAAACCTGGACTTCACCAAGATTCGTCCTCTTTAGCATGATTAATAAATGCATATAATGTCTCCAAAAAGACGCCACAGTGCAGACGAACATTGCGGGTTTTATGCTAACGCTGGCATTAAATGCATGCTGTACATTTACACGCTTATAAGGGGTTAATGCATCAAGCTAGCGATTAAAAACCACAGCGAAATGACTGTCTTTAAATCAGTTTTAAAGCCCGGATTCTTGGTCAGCAATTTCATACAAGTTAACATAAAAACTCACATGCTATCAACATGGTCAAAACCAAGACAGAGACCTGTTTATGTTCACACTTTGACGGTGAAACTTCCTACAAAAAAGGAAAGAAAAGAAAGAAAGATATTTGTTTTGCACGTTCTCCTCAATCTAAAACGAGTATCCGCCACAAAGCTCTCTACCATCGACGTACACCATAAAGTTTTTTACTTTCTTTTTAATTAAAACGAAAAAATAACCCAAAAATACACTGACATTAAATATGTAATTAAAAAGCATAAAGAAAAGAATAAAGAAAAATACTGTATTTTAATGGCGCCAAGAGGATATTTCCCATAATGCAACTTTAAAATACAGTAACATACTGTATAACTGTTCTACAGTAAAGTACAGTTCATATTATAGTTAAATACTGTGTAATTTACAGAAATCGCTAACAGTTAGCTATTCAATATTAAATTTAAAGATAATCTAGCACTAAAATACGACATCATTACAAATGTGTAATTACAAATATATTTAAATACATGACATACAGGTTTCAATAGAAAAGTATGTAAGAAAGTAGAAATTATATTATTTCATCATAGATGCTTCCCAGTGCATTCAGCAGTACACTTTATATTGCAAAGATAATATAAGTAATTATGAAATTACATATAAATATGTCCTGAACAGTTAAACTGCCCACTGTTCTTCAGAAAAGTCCTTCAGGTGCCACAAATTCTTTGGTTTTTCAGCATTTTTGTGTATTTGAACCCTTTCCAACAATGACTGTATGATTTTGAGATCCATCTTTTCATGCTGAGGACAACTGAGGGACTCATATGAAACTATTAAAGAAGGTTCAAACACTCACTGATGCTTCTGGAAGGAAAAACGATGCATTAAGAGCCGGGGGGTGAAAACTTTTTGAATTTTAAGATCAGGGTAAATTGAATTTATTTTGTCTTCAAAAATATGATATTTAGGCAAAATAAGAAAAATGTTCATTCTGTTCAAAAGTTTTCACCCCCTGACTCTTAATGCATCGTTTTTCCTTCCAGAAGCATCAGTGAGTGTTTGAACCTTCTTTAATAGTTGCATATGAGTCCCTCAGTTGTCCTCAGCATGAAAAGATGGATCTCAAAATCATACAGTCATTGTTGGAAAGGGTTCAAATACACAAAAATGCTGAAAAACCAAATAATTTGTGGGACCTGAAGGATTTTTCTGAAGAACTTTTTAACTGTTCAGGACAAACAAAGGACTCATGAACAACTATCACTAAACAAAAAAGCACAGCTGTGGATTATTCAGGTAACAACACAGTATTAATAATCAAGGGATGTAAACTTTTGAACCGGGTCATTTTTATAAATTCAACTATTATTTTCTCTTGTGGACTATATGTAAACATCTTTTATGTGAAATATGTTATTCAAGTCAGTACTAAATAAAAAATAACATGTATTTTGTACAATCCCTCTTATTTTGGTAAAATAATTAACATTTTGCAGATTCTGCAAGGTGTATGTAAACTTTTGACCTCAACTGAATATGTTTGTAGACTTTTAGAAGAGTGTAGTGTGTCTGCTGGAAATGCTGATGTTCTAATAAAGATGTTGTGATTGTGTTTTAGGACAGGCCGCTGTTCAAACACATCCTGTCCACGCTAGAGTCCATGTGGAACGACACTCAGTTACCTGACGAATGCAACACTTTCCTGCACAATAAAGCAGAGTGGAGGTACAGTAACTCACAGATGATTACATAACGCAGAAATATCAATATCAAATGCCTGCCATGCCTTTTTGGATTACTTCATTACACAAAAATGCAACTCATTTTGATTTGAACTGCAAAGTATTTGAAGTGCAAATACTGCAAGTTTAAAGAAAAAATTAAAATGGTAATATAATACAATAATATAATGCTGTTATATCAAACTACCATGTGTGTCCCTTCACACATTTTGTGTACTGGTAGGCTAGAAAGTTCTGGGTGTTTGATGCTATATTAAGACTGGATGTGGGCCAGAATACAGGGACAAGAGGTTCCTGTCTCTCTCTAGAGCTAAACAGAGAAACAGACTGAGCGACAGAAACAGCGAAAGAAGAAAAGAGATGTGATGTGTCAAAAGAGGAAACTGAGTAACTGTGAATGTGAAATTTTAATAGCATTTGTCAGAAAAGAAACAGAGAAGGAAATCAATCACATTGGAAGTTTGGAAAGTATGGGGAGCAGTGCAGGGGGTGGGGCTAAACGAGAGGGGCGGATCTGATGGGAGGAGTTTGAGGACTTGAGTTCCAGCTTCTGTCCATTTATAAATAACTCTTGTCTGGAGAGAGAATGTGAGAATGCTCCCTCTGCTGGTGAAATAAGATATTACAAATGAACAATGACTCAGGCTTGACTGTACACACCTATAATTAAAAAAAACACCGCTGAACGATTCTGCACTAAATGTTGCTGACCAGCTGAGAAAATGTCTTACCTTTAGCAGCATTTATGCTGTCTAGGGAATAAAGAAAGCATTCAGTTATTATTCTTCAATGAGATTTCAGAGCTTTGTATGCTGTGACTGATGGCCAACCCTGTGAAATCAGCATACAAATATAACAGTTCCTGCAAAACACTATAGCCATTTGTTAGAGCATGTGGAAACATATTTTAATGAAAAATACATACTTGTGTGTAACAGTACAGACTCCATGTGTGTCTGAAATGGGACATTTGTTTACAGATTAAACAAAAAAGATGAGCACTAGACCCAAAACTTGTTTTTGTCAGCTGTAATATATTTAAACAGAAAATTCTTAGCATTTTTGAAAAAGTGATTTTTCAAAAAGTGTTTTATTTTTTCTGTTTCTCTAGCACTTTTGCCACTAAAATTGTCAGTGCAATCCAAAAATACATTTTATAAACATTTATAAAATGTCAAAATTGAAAGCAATAAGTAATGTTAAAATGTTACAAAATCATTTTTATTATTCAAAGTAACAATTATTGTTCAGTTCATGTGTTTTTTTCTGATGTTTTTGCCACAAAGTTCAGTGAAACTTTATGTTGTTAAATTGTCAATGAACTACAAAAGTGTGACTGTAGCTAAAAATTGAAAGCAAATAAAAAAAAAAAAAAATCCCAATCTTAAATATAATTATATTTTATGTACATCAATGTCAATGTATGCCACATGACGCAAAAACTATTTAGGTATGTTCTCATTGGCAAACAAGCTAATCGCTTTTTGATATGTTTATGAATAGAGGTATTGTGTTGATGAATATGATGGGTTTTGTGTGAGCAGGTGTGAGATTGAGGCAACCCTGGAGCGTCTGAAGCGTCTGGAGAGAGATCTGAGCACCAAAGAACAAGAGCTGAAAGAAAGAGAGAGACGGTTAAAGATGTGGGAGAGAAAGCTGATCGAGCAGTCCAACACACCGGTGAGTCTCTGTCTGTCTCTCTTACTGCAGGTCACTGAGGACTTTGGCTCATCACGCTAACATAAAGTAACTGTTTACACAAAAGTTAATCTGAATCATTTCATTCTTCACTCTCATGTTTCCCAGACCTTTAATTTCTTTAGTAGACCATAAAAGGAGATGTTTTGAAGAATATTCCTGCTCTCTAACATTCATGCACCTTTCCATGCTATAAAGTATCTGAGAAGGACTGGCAATCTCCAAAAAAGACAAACCCAATGACAGTACTATAACCATTGTGAAAAAGAAGTACACTTTTGAATCTACCTTTAAAAAAAGTGCTTTTATGGAAACAATATAATTAAAAAAAATGCTAATGTGCAAACTATATGTTATGTTTTGGACACTTAAAGGGACAGTTCACCCAAAAATGAAAATTGTGTCATTAATTACTCACCCTCATGTCGTACCAAACCCGTAAGACCTTCGCTCATCTTCGGAACACAAATTAAGATATTTTAGATGAAATCCAGGAGCTTTCTGACCCTCCATAGACAGTTAGGGAACTACCACGTTTAAGATCCAGAAAGGTAATAAGAACATTGTTAAAATACTCCATGTGACATCAGTATTTTAATCATAATGTAATGAAGCTACAAGAATACTTTTTGCGCACAAAGAAAACTAAAATAACAACTTTGTTTAACAATTCTTCTCTTTTGCGTCACTGTCGGCCATCATTCACAAGATTACCACAATGCATTTTTGTTTTCTTTGCACACAAAAAATATTCTGGTAGCTTCATAACATTATGGTTGAACCACTGATGTTACATGGACTGTTTTATCAATGTCTTTACTACCTTACTGGGCCTTGAACATGGTAATTACATTGCTGTCAATGCAGGGTCAGAAAGCTTTCGCATTTCATTTAAATTCAAAAATAACTTAATTTGTGTTCTGAAGATGAACGAAGGTCTTACGGGTTTGGAACGACATGAGGGTGAGTAACTAATGACAGAATTTTCATTTTTGGGTGAACTAGCCCTAACGACATGTTAACTGCAATGAAAGGAAAATGTTTTTTTTTTTTTTTTTTTTTTTTTTTTTAATAATAAAAACAAATAGCTGAATTTCATAATTCTTTTGTCTTTGAAATATGGGAAAGTACTGCTAAATGTACTGAACAGGATTTATGCTAAACTTAAATAGACTCTAATGCCATTTCTATTGAAACTTGTTTGTCTGATTTAAATGTATTTGTAATTGCATATTTGTAGAAGAAGTTGCAGTTTAGTACATTTAAAATGTATTAGCTTTAAATGTAATATTTATTGACAAACTGCAGTTAAAATGATAATAAAATACTTTACGTGTACTTTAGTATGTTAGTCAGAACATCAAAATAAGTGTACTTCTTTAAGAGTTAAGAAACATAGTCATGAAGTACCCTTGAACAAAGCCGTTTTATTTCATTCCTATTATATTATCTGCAAATACAGTTGTTTTTCTAAATATACCCTTAAGATTTTAAGTACACTACAAGTGTAGGGCTCTATGAAATCCACTGTATTTTTCCCCAAATTCAGTTTTTTTCCATTTTAATTTTTCTAGACTTTGTTTTAATGGTTAAAAATGTAATCAAAAAGCATGTCTAATTAATTGAAATCATGAAACTTACACAATTTAACAGCAATTTATTAAAAGTTTAACAACAATCAGTTTGGCCCTATGAAAAACCTTTTTTCCCTTCCTTTTACTTCCTCTTTTCCTTCCTTCTTCCTTTCTGGATTCCATTTTAATGAGTTCATTACATTTTAATAATCAAAAGCATAATTAATTGATATTTATTAAAAAAAAAGATTATTATTATACTGTGTACTTTATATTGTGTATTTTTCTGATAAATATTTTTTTTTTCTGGTAAATACTCCTTAAAGAATAATGATTTAATGATTTAATTGTAGTAGTACTCTCATTACATTAAATAATATATTTCTGTCACAGTTTCTTCAAGTTAAATCAAACTTTTATTTTGACGGGTTGCTGTGAAGTCATTTAAGTTTCTGTTTGTATATAAAATGACGATAGTTTTTCTAAAAAGAAATGATAAAATGCTCTTGAAGTGACTCTCAAAACGGTTCTAGGGATTATATTCTTGTGTTCATGTACTTGTATATTGAGACGGCAGAGGCTGAAAACACCACGAGCATCACATGCGCTTCAGTAAATGAAACCACGTGTCTGTGCCACTCATTCACACAGAGACATGCAGATTCATATTTAAATATTTTTTTTTCTGCTTAATATTCACAGACACTAGCCAATATCATGTATTTATTAAAGGGGTCATCGAATGCAAAGTTCACTTTTTCATGTTGTTTGAACATTAATGTGTGTTGTATGTACACATCTACCGTATAATGATAAAAATCCATGCAGTGGTTTTTAATTAATCTGTAAAAATAATATCCCCTGAGCCATTCTCAGATGCCTGTCGTTGTGGCGTCACACCAACAGAGGTCGCTCCCACGATAGTTGATTGACATGAGCGTTTTACCTCAGACCCGCCTTAAATCAGCTGTAACAGTCCGACCTCCATTGTTTCAATGCTCGAGCAGGAATGTAGGTTAGACAAGAATATCTCAGATTGAGCGATTGAGGTGTTGTGTTGCTGGATGTATTAATGAACGTAGTGGTCGTCATTTACTCCCAACATCTGAGCCGCTGAAGATGTAGTGGATTACGTTTGTTTGTGAAGGGAATGTGCCTCCCGATCTACATATATCCGTCTATGTTCGCGCGAATCTTTCGTGATCCAGCTTCACTTACAGCAGAAGTGAGTTTAAGGGTTTTTTTATGAATCTTTGTGATCGCCTTTCCTAATAACGTGCTAGTTAGCAAGTTTAGCGGCTAAACGCGTCTAAAGTAAACAGGCTCATCACTCCACAGAGAGAAGAGAGGGGCGGGGCGAGCAGAGCTCATTAACATTTAAAGCAACCTCGACCAGAACAGGATGATTTTTGCAGAGCTGATTTTGGCAAGGTAAAAAGGGTGTTGTTTTACACAACCATTGAGAATTTTTAACCAAAGTATATTATAGACTTTTCATTAAGACCCTAAAGAATCATATCAACTTGTGGAAAATGGGCATCCGATGACCCCTTTAAAGTGTACTGACCTATTTTTGATTTATTGATCCAAAATTTTGCAAATTCCATGACATTTAATGTTATACAGTAAATTGTATTTTCATTAGTCAATTCCATGATTCCATTCCATAGAAGTGCACATTCAATACAATTAAGCACACTTCTTTTTCACTAGGGAAAAGTAGTCCATATGACTTGTATTGTGTGAGTAAATGATGACATTTTGAGTGAACTATTTCATTAAGAAGTCTCTTACACACATTAAAACAAGCCACTCACATATGTTACCTGCAGCTCAGCTGAGCATCATGGGGTGCAGTGTTTCACTGCTTGACTAAACCACAACTGCAGCAGATCCTGTACATCTGTGCATTTGCCGTATTGCACTGAAGGCACATGCCAGCAGAAATATTATTAGCTTGTTTCATCAGTATTTATAGTTTTGCAAAAAGAAAGCACATTCTTTTCATTGGCTTCAGCTGTACGCTTTGTGCTCATCGCTGCTTTCTGAATCACCGTTCAAATCTTGTTTATGTTACTAATTTCCTTTCCTTCATTTCTTCTTCTTCTGTGTTTTTCGTTTGTTTATGTTTTTTTTTTTGTTTTTTTTTTTTCATATTCTCTGTCTGTTGTCATCTGTCCTCGTTCTCTCAGTTCTTTCTTCCTCTGGAGGCAGCGTTAAGCTCCGAGTTGTTTTTTGAGTCGAGTGTGGAGGAGGAATTGAGTTCAGGGATGTCGTGTGGTGGAGAGCTGCAGGCCATCATGAGGGAGTTTGATGAGATGTTTCCTCTGGAGTTCCCTTCGGCTCCTCTGGACCCACAGGCCAATCTGAACTCCTCCAAGACCTGCTCGCTTAGACAAGAACGCAGGATCCCCATGCCTTTGAGCTTAGCTGCGTTTGACTCATCTGATGACAGCGATTAAGACCTCAGAATTGGGGTGTCCGTTAATTTTGCCTACCCCATCCACCTATTTCCCTAGGGTGTCTACTGCGTCTTAGATGATGGGAGGCACTTCTGGTTTAAGGAAATTATCAAAATAAACTATTTTATTCAGGATTGTTTAGGAGTTCTTCACACATTTAGATTGAGTGTGTTTGTGCTTTTTGAATAACTTTGGTTCTATCAGGAACAGTATTTGTTTGCCAGATAAAATATGCTGTTTTTTAGAACAGTTTTAAGTGGAAGTAAGTGGTCTGTCGTGTGCTGTGGAGGTTCGAGCAGTCACTTTCCTTGATTCCCTGTAAAGGCTGTATTAGGTGAGGCCGCTTGACGCCCACCGGGTCCTTATGGATGTTATTTATGGCAAATGAAGTGGATGTATAGCCACATGCTGAGGAGAGCGAGAGAGAACAGCATGTCAGCGTGGCAAGGACAGCGCACACTTACGAACAACTGACATTTCACTGACATTAAGATTGGCCAATTTGAGCAGTGTGAAGACTGTGAGGAAGTCGCACACCATCAGGAAAGAGGGAGAGAGAAAGAATGAAAAAACATGAGCAAGAAAGAGTATTTCAATATTTCATCCAGTAGAGCTGAAATGCATTACATCTGTTCTCCTAATCAGACTTTTCTCTGACAAGAGGACCTGAAAACCTGTAAAAGGAAAAGACGGCACTGTTCACTAGATGCATCACTGATAGGAATTCACTGGTAATCCTTCGTGAAAAAGAAGAATTTATTTGTAATGGTTATTACGTAGTACAATATTAATGAAATAAAAGGTCACTTAAGTGTATTTAAAGAAAGTACACCTTTATGACCATGTTTCTTAACACATTTAATAAGTGCACTTTGTAATACTGTCAAGTGAAAAGTCTTACTTTTTAAATATCTGTTTTTGATGTGTGTTGACTAATGTACTACCGCACATGTAAAGTTCACACCTGTAGCATGTTGTTTGATATTACATTTAATGTTAATAAATTTGAAATGTACTAAAACGCAACTTCATTATTACAATCATATAATTGCAAATATATTTAAATACATGACATACGTTTAAATAGAAATTACATTAAAACTATATAAAACTATATTTAATTTACCATTAATGCTTGTCAGTACAGCAGTACAGGTTAACCATATTTCAAAGACAACAGTACTAGATCAAGTAATATGAAATTACACATAAAGATGTACTTAAGTCCTACTTAAGTGGGTCAGAAACCCTTGTACATTCAGCTAACTGTATTTAATATATCTTTAAATAATAAAAACATATTTAATTGCAATTATCGATGTCCGAAAACAATGCATTCAGTCTGCACTTAAGTATATCCTGTTACAGTATGTTATTTAATAAGTACTGTGTTTAAAAATGTGTTAAAGGAGAAGTCCACTTCCAGAACAACAATTTACAGATAATGTACTCACCCCCTTGTCATCCAAGATGTTCATGTCTTTCTGTCTTCAGTCGTAAAAAAATTATGGTTTTTGAGGAAAGCATTTCAGGATTTTTCTCCATATAATGGACTTCATTGGTGTCCCGATTTTGAACTTCCAAAATGTAGTTTAAATGCAGCTTCAAAAGGCTCTAAGGAAGAAGGCCAGCCAAGGAAGAATGGTCTTATCTACCGAAACGATCGGTCATTTTTTTTCGGAAAATAAAAATTTGTATACTTTTTAAGCACAAAAACTCGTGCAGCAAAGGCTCTGGGATGCACGTCCACGACGCTACGTACTATTGAATCACGTCAAAAGGTCACGCGGAACTACAGACCCAGTGTTTACAAAGCGAACGTGCAAAGACAAAGAAAGTGCAAGTAAATCAAACTTTTGTTTTGCAAACAAAAAGGTTCAACGAGTTTTTCGCCATTCTCTACCTTTTTGAGCCGGAGTACACAGAAGATGAACTTAGACATGATTTGTAGTAGTGATGGGAAGTTCGGATCATTTTACCGACTCAGACCTTTGAGTCTCGTTCAGCAAAATGAACGAATCTTTTTTCGAGTCATTTCGTTCATTTTAGCAAACTATAATTAAAATGTTAAGTGTTACTTCCCTAACACATCTACTGCTTACATAAATGTTGATCACACTCTAAACAAGACAAAACTATAATGCTATGAGAAACAGAAAACATTCATTCATTGTTTACCTGGGTCTTTAGTCTATGATTAGCTCACCTCACCTCGTATCTGACAAGTTTTTGGGTTTGAGTCGTTCGTTCATCACATGATCAGCCCCATAAGATGAACGAACGACTCGAAAAACCCGAAGACTCGAAACAGGTGAACTAATTCCAGTACAGAACCTAATAGGATGTTGTGCATGCGCGACTGAATGAATCACTCCCCGAGACGACTCATTCGTCCCGAGTCACATTAAAGATTCATTCAAAATAAACGAATCGTTCAAGAAGGACCCATCACTAATTCGTAGTGTCGAGCTTTTGTGCTTAAAAAGTAATTAATACAAATTTTTATTTTTCGAAAAAAATGACTGATCGTTTCGCTAGACAAGACCCTTCTTCCTCGGCTGGGATTGTTTAGAGCCATTTGAAGCTGCATTTAAACTACATTTTGGAAGTTCAAAATCAGGGCACCAATGAAGTCCATTATATGGAGAAAAACCCTGAAATGCTTTCCTCAAAAACCATAATTTCTTTACGACTGAAGACAGAAAGACATGAACATCTTGAATGACAAGGGGGTGAGTAAATAATTTGTAAATTGTTGTTCTGGAAGTGGACTTGTGCTTTAATGTGTACTTCTTTTTCAAAAGGGATGTTAAAACATATTGTACAGTGAAGGAAATGTTGAACAGGTAAAAGTTAAAAAAAAAAAAAAAGAAAAAGTGTGGGTTTGTATATTCGTTCATTCTTGTGCTAAGCTAATGTTGCACACAGAATATTGAGTACAATAGTACATTTGTGATTTTACTGAACTTATTAAAATGTATTCATAAGCAACATTTCAGCCGTCCCGTCCACCATCTTGGATTTGTTTTTGTTTTTTTCACTGAGCTCATCACAGTGCATTTTGGTATGACCTGGTCATATTTACATCACTAATCCAAATTAAAAACACTTTTGATATTAGGTAAAACTTTTAGCATAATGAGCTTTAGCTCTGAAACCATTAAAAATATTTGTATTATTCTCCTCATTCCTCATTATTCATTATTCTGTCAGATATGCTGTCTTTATCCCTGCTAAAAAGCCTTTTCTCTGTGAGAAATCTCTCTCGTATTAATGTGAGACTGTAATATCTTCCTGTACTGATGTCTAAAGATCTGATTTACTGAAAACACTCAGTACATGCAAAAATATTGTGCTGAAATCAAAGAACTGCGACTGTTAATGTGGTATCATCATTATTATTGACTGAGATCTTGTGCAACAGTCTGTCTGTCTGTCCATATGATGGAACTGGATTCTGTTCTTATCATTTTAAAGAAATCATTTGTTATTTTAAAAGGAAAAACATGATTTTAACACATGACCTGGGATACAGTTTCACATCCTTTTAATAATAGTTAATGTAATTCAAAAACAAAACAATAAAAAATAAAATGCTAGTATTTTAGTAAAGCTTCAACATTTTCTAATGAAAACAGATGTTGAAAAAACGTCGACATCAGCATCCTCATGGCATTTAACAAGAGTTATTGTTAAAGTTATTTTGGTAATACTTCAAGCCTTGATGGTTTAATACATCATAAAGATTATGTACATTGTAATGCCCCTAGTGAAAAATAAACATACTAAAGCATATTTAAAATGCATTTATTTTGTGCTAAGTATACTACAAATACATTTAAAAAATACCGTGCAATTGTATTTTTAGTGTACTAAACTGGTATATTTATAGTCTGCTAAATTGGAATAACTAATTTTGTGTTTAATGCACTTTAATTGTGCAGAAGTAGTGCTGAAGTCCAACTAAAGATATACTGAAGTATATTTGACTATGCTAAAGGGGAAATATTGCATGTATACTTTAGATACACTTTAAATATTTTGCATTTAATTTTTATTATCAAGTATTATAATGTTTTATAACTGTGGTTACATTATTCATGAGATCATACAGTGCATTATAAGGTGCATTAAACGGTATAATTAATGCATTAAAACTACTTTTATAATGCATATTTTTACACATATGTAAATGAGGGATTACACCAATTTTCATATACTGTATTATAACATTGATGAATTGAGTGTGGGTATTTAATCATTCTTGTTGTTAATACTGATAAATCAGTACATATCTGTATTTCATATTAAGACTGGTTGAATATTTAGGTGAATGTCATTTGATAGGTGTGGATGATGATAGTAGGCTATATGCATATGTGAGTCTTTTCTTCTGTCTATGTTTGACAGCTTCTTCCAAACCTGGCGATCCACTCCTGGACAGAAGAAAATGTGGTGAGTAGAATATTTCTCAATAGAGATGATCTGATCTTTTTGTTCTTCTTTAACATATTTTGTCTTTACAGCATTTCTGGATGGAGCAGATTTTTCAAGGTGAGATTCTTCATCACACACATACATATATATTTTATTATTCATTTATATATGCATTACGGTTCAGTAAGATTATTTTTTAGAAGAAATTAAAACTTTTTTTCAGCAAGGACACATTAAAGTAGAAGTCCACTTCCAGAACAACAATTTACAGATAATGTACTCACCCCCCTGTCATCCAAGATGTTCATGTCTTTCTTTCTTCAGTCGTAAAGAAATAATGTTTTTTGAGGAAAACATTTCAGCATTTTTCTCCATATAATGGACTGATATGGTGCCCCGATTTTGAACTTCCAAAATGCAGTTTAAATGCAGCTTCAAACGATCCCAAATGCAGTTGTAAATGATCCCAGCCGAGGAAGAGGTGTCTTATCTAGCGAAACGAATGGTTATTTTAGTAAAAATAAAACAATTTATATACTTTTTAATGCCAAATGCTCGTCTTGCTCTGCCTGGACTGTTTTTGTTCCGGTTCATGACAGTTAGGGTATGTCAAAAACTCCCATCTCATGTTCTCCCTCAACTTCAAAATCACCCTATGTCGCTGTTTTACCTTTTTTGTTAAGGGTGTTTGATCTTCTTTGCATGTTCACTTTACATAGACTGGGTTGGAAATATCGGTTATATTAAAATAACCGATCGTTTCACTAAATAAGACCCTTCTTCCTCAGCTGGGATCGTTTACAACCGCATTTGGGATCGTTTGAAGCTGCATTTAAACTGCATTTTGGAAGTTTAATATCGGGGCACCACATCAGTCCATTATATGGAGAAAAATGCTGAAATGTTTTCCTCAAAAAACATAATTTCTTTACGACTGAAGAAAGAAAGACATGAACATCTTGGATGACAAGGGGGTGAATACATTATATGTGAATCTTTGTTTTGGAAGTGGTCTTCTCCTTTAAATTGATTATAAGTGAGCAAAAACTTTCACATTGTTACGAAAGATTTCTGTTTCAAATAAATGCTGTTCTTTTGAACTTTTTTATTGATCAAAGAATCCTGGAAATACGAGGCAGCAAAAACTGTTTTCAACATTGCTAATAATCAGAAAATCAGCCTATTAGAATGATTTCTGAAGGATCATGTGACACTGAAGACTGGAGTAATGATGCTGAAAATTTAGCTTTGACTCAGAAATAAATTGCATTTTAAATTATATTCAAATATAAAATAGTTATATTAAACAGTAATATTATTAATTATTTTATATTATTTTAAATAGTAGAGTCCAGAATGGTTTCTTTGATAGTTATAGCTTTTTAGGTATGAAGATATCATTAGGTTGGTATAAAAAACTCATGCAGTCCCTGCTGTGACAGAAACATAAGTGTGTGTGTGTGTGTGTGTGCGCAGGTGATGGAGAGCTGCAGCAGTACGCCAAGGTCTTCAAGCAGAATCACATCACAGGACAGAGACTGCTGCTGCTGTCCGAGACTGACATGAGAGACCTGGGGGTGACGTCTAAAGGACACATCATACATCTAAAGGTACCAGGCTGCGTCCTCCGGGACAATTTTAAGTGCTAGCACTGGTGCTAATGTGCATTGGCACACTAAAGAGTGATATTTGAAATTGTTGGATTATTATTTTTAAATAATTAAAGGTATAGTCCACTCCAAAATGAAAATTCTGTCATTATTTACTTACCCTAAAGTTGTTCCAAACCCATCCCAATGAGTTAATCAGTTCCTTTCTTTAGTTGAGCACAAAAGAAGATATTTTGAAAAATGATGGTAACCAAACAAATAACAGTAGCCATCGATTTCCATAGTACTTTTTTTCCCCAATACTATGGAAGTCAGTGGCTGCCATCAACATGAGGGTGAATAAATGATGACAGAACTTTCATTTTTTTTTAAACTATTCTTTTAAATTACTTTTGTTATTTATTGTGGCATTGATTAATGTTTTAAACATTATACTGTCTCTGAAAACTTGTCAGAGGGAACACTCTGAAATTTTAGTTAACAGTAAATAATCCAAGCGGGTTTCTACATGTCTGTAGATTTTTGTTCAAATGCCAGACAGATTTTGAATGGAACATGTTTCTCAGATTTAAAGTGCATGGTAAAACCATCAATTCAACCGAGTTTTAAAATAAATAAAGTTTCAATATAAACTCATATGAACAATACAAAGACCAAATGATCTGAGGAATGCCACAGTCATGTTGGAGCATGATTGTGTATTTTAACAATCGACTGATTTGTGTCTTGGAATTCTTTTTATCTCCGACCAAGCAGTTTTAGAAATATCTGTGACGGCGTTTATATTTCAATGAAACTCCATTGTGTCATATTGCTAAGCTTTGAAAGAGCAACCTCTGAGAACTAATTTTTCTTCCTCTGGGATACGCTGGGAACTGACATCACACGTCTGGTCCTGTAAGGCATTCGTCTGCGTGCTCCATAGAGAGCCTGATTTGTTGAATGAATTACTCTAGATGTATATGACATATGCCAGAGCACGAATTATATGTTCATAAGTGATACACAATGGTATTAATTGTTGTTTTGCCGCTGAAAGTCCATTAACAGGTAATAATTACATTACATTCACACACAGCTGGTCATTGGCTGATTGTCAGTGCGCTGCATAAATCCCTCTCGTAATGTTTTAAACATTATGTCAAATCTTTCTTTTTCAGACCGAAATTGAGAAACTTACCCATGACTACCTGAACCTGTTCCACTTTCCACCGTTGATCAAGGCATGTGGTTTTTGTGGTTTCATGGCTTTCCAGATCAACTTTTACATCACAGTTGACCCGAATTTGCATTTGAATAATCTCTATGCTGCTTTAGCTGAATCCTTCCTCATCCGTCACGGTCACAGCTAATGTATTTACCTGTACATCCTCTCTCAGGATGGTTTGGCCACGGAGGAAGCAGAGGAGGAGTGGAAGAAGACTGTAAATCTGGAGTTGGTGTTTGGATATCACTGGAAAGCGGGTACAGGCCAAACGGTAAATCTCACCACTGCATATCATGTGTTTCATAGTTACTGATTAGTCTATGATACAAAACTCAGTCCACGCAATCTTTGGTTTTATTCTGTTGCTTACAAGTTGCTGGGATGCTGTTATGCAATTGAATGTTTTGAGTGGTTGTCATGGTTTTGTGGGTGTTACAAGGTGGTTGCTAAGTGAAAATGACCAATGACAAAATTCTTAGAATATGGGTACATTACTTACAAATTACAAAGCAGTCGTTACTGATTCCAAAATGCATGACAAAAATTGTAGTTTATAAAGTAATCTATTACATTTAGGTAATATGTTCAGACTACTTTTGGATTACTTTTAAAATGACTTTTGACCTATATCGTTTATCACATTGATATAAATAGCGTAATATTGTATCATATTGATATTACAATGCCAAAAAAAATATATTGCATTCGTTTTAACTAACAACATGAACTGAATTAAACATTACATCATATCAAGGTTTCCCAAACTGGGGTTTGTGAAGGAACTGCAGGGGCTTTGTGAGTTAAATGAAAAGCTAATAATTAAGCCATAAAAATGTGAAATTAAAATAATTTTAAAATAACATCAATCAAAACAAAATACTTACTAAAAAATGAAATAATTTATTTGTTGACCTGCATGTCATGTAGGCATTTTAAAAAAGGATTTAAAATAGGGAGAATCAATAAATTGTGAATAATTTAGTGCTATTGTGTGAATAATATTTAATCATGTAATCAATAAAAAAGTAACAGCTGTCTGATTACGAGTATTTTAACTTTTTTTTTTACTTAATTTTTGGAATCTGATTACATAGTCCAGATTACATGTAATCATATATAAAATAGTTTTATAAAATATTTTTTTTATATTTTAATATTTTAGAACTCTGTTAGAACTGTTTTAGAACATATACTTAGCAAAACTGATTCACTGCTTCACAAGTTTTTCAATTTTTTCAAAGTCTAATCATTTGGTCCAACTAACATGCAAGGGTATGTAAAAAAAAAAAAGTAATGATATCACAGAGAGGACCCATGCAGACCCCGATGACTGAATGTCAAGGACAGTAAGTCGAATAAAATTGTATGCAACATTAGTTCAGGTTGTAAAATGTCATGTGGTGCAACTCCCCCAAAACTTAGTTATGTTTCTGAATTGGTAAAATGGTATTTGTAAAAACTAATAAATATATAACTTTTTGAAAATTAATGATTAAGATGAGCACAATCACTTGCTTTCAAGAAAATTGATGTTTACCCCACATTTTAAATTGGAAACGGAACCAAGATGAATACATTTCCAAAGGAATATAAGATTTTCCCTTGTCATTGACTCATATCCGAACACTTAAAAAAAGTAATTGCATTTTTCGTGGTTCTCTTTAATGTGCGTAAAGCCTAAGTTTTCTTTGTTATTTGCTGTCATTATTTTTGCATCACGGCCTGTGTATCATGGGCTGTGTCAACAGGGGGCTTTTGTCGGAGATGTGATGTCTTGTCATAACTGAGATGTTTTGTTGCAATTGCGGCGCTCCTTGATTTGAAGTTGTCTTCCTCAAGTAAAAGATGCCTGTTATCGGCCACCTCCAAAGACTGACCACTGTCTCGCTAAAGGCATTTTTGGTTCCCAAGCCTCTTGTTTTTGTTCCTCTTTCTCGTTCACTTAAAAAAGGCCGCAAGAGATAAATAATTTTTCATCCAAGACGAGGCGTATCATCCACCCCCTCTTGCCGGCGAGCCTTTGTTTGGGCCCCTGACACAGGAGAGCGACTGCGTCTTCACTTGCCGTTTGAATTTAATCAAAAATTTAGCCAGAAGTCATTTTCTTTTTAAAAGGCAAATGTTATTTAATCTTTCAGCTGTTCATTGTCCCATCATAAATAGTCCCCTTTCAACGCGTGCGGCGGGGCTGAAGCGGGGCCGCTAATTGCCTCCTATTTCTCCTGACATGTGGTGGTTTGGTTGGGAGGAAGCTCAGCGGGAAGAAGGAAACAGGAGTCTGAGAAAATGAGAGCTAATTATTTTCCCCTGCCTGGTGTCAGCCTCCGTGTCAGCCTTGTTTTTACAAACTGCAAGGTTTTTTGCACTAAATAAAACAAACCCGCTCTGCTCGAGCTTTTTTTTTTCCGCCTTTTTCGCTCGCTCGCTTTCCGTCTCCCTCTCTCTCTCTCTCTCTTTCCTGGCGGTGTCGTGGTACCAGCTGCACTTCTCAAAGCCTAAATGAGACCCTGCGATTGTGCTTTGCCCATCTGACAGCACAGAGTGTTTCTGTTAATGAGGATATCAGGGCTTAGTCGCCGGAAAGGTGTTGAATTATGTATGAGGTGTCATTAGACGCTTACCACGCTGGCCGTCATTACCGCACATTGTTTCTGCCGCTGCTATTAGGCAGGGCTAACGTTTGGCAAACGCTTGGTCAGCGCTCGGCCGACGCGTTACTGGATGCCTTTAAGCCCCGGCCAAAACAAACAGGCACGCGTTCGCCTTTGCGCGCTTCCTCGCCTCTCGCGCGAACAAGAGGGCTCGAGATGCTGCATAAGTGCGAACGGCCACGTGCTTTAAGCCGCTACCTTTGACCTCGGCGCCGGGCTGGCAGATTGGACGGATCGTTACCGCTCTGCCCAGCGCGCTCGGCTCAGCCGTGTCTAGCGTGGCCTCTCGGTAAGGGGCCTCATCTCCATTGCTAATGTGAATGAGAATGGATGTTAAGGTCTCTCGCTCTTGTTATGCCTGAGAAACGAACACGGTCGCTTCTCTGCACTCTGATCTCTTGTAGCTTCAGTCTTCACATCGTTCTGTCTCAGAAAACACACGTGTGTGTGTGTGAATGAATACTCTCTCGTTGAAATTTAAACATTCTCACACTCGGCTTCCTCCGGGATATGTTTGCTTTTACACGCCACACCTCAAGGTCTCATGGATTTACAACAGAGCAAAGTTCAACATTGTCTGTAACACTCCAAAAGCTGCTGTTAAAGGATTAGTTCACTTCCACAATAAAAATTTCCTGATAATTTACTCACCCCCATGTCATCCTAGATGTTTATGTCTTTCTTTTTTTCCATTGAAAAGAAATGGAAAACATTCCATTCCACATTCTCCATATAGTGGACTTCAGCGGTTGAAGGTCCGAACTGCAGTTTCAAAGGGCTCTACATGATCCCAGCCGAGGAATAAGGGTCTTATCCAGTGAAACGATTGGTCATTTTCTAAAAAAAAAAATAAAATAAAATAACCACAAATGGCTTGATTTCACACATTACATAATTATGTTGGATAGGTCAGGCGTGATGTAGGTGGAAGTACTGACCAGAGGTTGCGTTAACCGAAAATTCTCCGTCATTGATGGAATTTTTTTATCAGTGACGGAAAAATCTGAAGGCCGTCCGTCATTTTGACAGATTACACTGAGGGTGATCTATTGTAGATTGTAGCTGCAATCCCACCCCTGTCCAGTTGGTGGCGAGTGCGCTCCAGTCTGCCAGCAGAGCAGGGGCTCCAGAACAAAAAGGAGACTGTCACAAATGTTTTCCTATGCGTTTGATTATGCAAAGGCAAGTACACAGAAGCTACAACGATCTATCATGCTACATTAAAGAGCGCCAAAACGGTATTTATTGCTTAAATTTCCTAATAAAATGCACAGAATTTGAAATCTGAGACTTTGTTTTATATCAGAAGTAACACAAAGTCTAGCCTATTGCTGTTTATTGGAAGGAAGACGCACTACGCACTGTTCATTCATCAACTGAAAGCAGCATAGACCAAAAGATTGATTGTGATTTAAGAATCGATATTGGTTCATTAAAATGAGAATCTATTAAATTCGAGAAATCTATATATATATATTTTTTTTTTACCCAGCGTATTTTGTTGTTTTTAAACACTACGGTGTCATCCTGTAGGTTCATGATTAAAAATGAAAATGTGAACAAAAATAAAAGCAATTAAATGTGTTATTCAAATTTAAATATGAAAATTAAAATGACGGGTAATAATAGATTATGACGGAATTTTTACGACCCCGTCCGTCAAATGAACATGCAAAGAAAGTCAAATACCCTTTACCAAAAAAGGTAAAACAACAATGTTTTGATGATTTTGAGGTTGGAGGAGAAAATGAGATGGAGTTTTTTGCCCTACCCTCCCTTTTTTAACCAAAGTACACAGATGAAGAACTAACCATGACCTTTCCAACATGATTGTGTAATGCATTGCATAGCTAGTGCAAGATGAGTATTTGTGGTTAAAAAGTGTTTAAATTTGTAATATTTTTTTTTTTAAAAGACTGATTGTTTTCCTAGATAAGAGCCTTATTCCTCAGCTAGAATCATGTAGAGCTCTTTGAAGCTGCACTGAAAGTGCAATTTGAACCTTCAACCAGCAGATCCCCACTGAAGAAGAAATATGGAGTAAACACCTGGAATGTTTTCCTCAAAAAAACAGTAAATTATCAGGAAATTTTAATTCTGGAAGTTAAAATGTGTGAAAAAGTATTCATCACCTCTATTGTAAGTCCCAAACACACGAAACTAGGGCTGAACGGTTTTATGAGGAATATGTACTGTTATGGAAGTGACAAGCCTGAAAATAGCTCTTACCAGACTATGGAAAATCATGCACTTAAAAAAATAAAATAAAAAAAATGCTTTATAGACTTTAAGAGAGACCACACATGGGCATTCGAACTACCAAATGTTGACATCTGTAATATCAGTATAGTAAACACCTTTGGTAAAAACTTTATTTTTTCATGGTAAGGTTGACTTTTTATATCACAATATATTTCTTAATTTTGGTCAATATGATACAATTCCGATATCGATATGAGCAAAATTTTAAAAGGGCTCATAAAAACTGAGCCTTTTTAAAGAAAGACAGAGCCTTTTTAAAGAAAGACACCCATCATAAAAACTGCCAAGAACCCTCACAACAGATGTCTGTAATTAAAAACGTATAAATACTTAATTTGCCAAGTGAAACCTCCTTCTATAAAACTATATAATATTTTAGACAGAGAAAAAACACAGCATGAATAAATTGATGTTCACCTTTTATTTGTATTTATACAAACAAGAAATGTGAAATCACTGTCAAATAAGTAGCTCTTAGACTCACCTTATTAATATCTTTAACTTCAAACTCTAACATAGGCTGATTATTCTTACAGATTGAAACAAAAGTGCTTTAGCCAGGATTAAAATTATGAAAAGTGCAGAAACAGAAATGAAATGTTTCTCCAAGCATTATTTTTCATTACAATAATATGGTAGTCTGGCATTTCCATCTGGTAAAGACAAAATAAATATTCTGAGACAAGCAATATTAACTTCTCCGGTGTTGTTCAGTCGTAGTACAAGCAAGGTGATCGGTTTTAGTCCCGCCCCTCCTCCACTCTGATTGATTAGCTGACTAGAAAGTGACAGTGATGAGTGCAGTGTTTTACTCAAAGTTGAACATTCTTCAACTCTCGGCAGAGAGAAAAAAAATGCCCGAATGCTCAGCGCTCAGCACAAAAAAGACGCTCAGCATTCAGCACGCTCCTGCCGTTTTAAAAAACGCAGCGCTCCCATTGAGAACAATTGAAAACAGTTTGGTGGACAGACGGCCTTAGAGTGGTAGAAACAGCGGTTTCCCCAGTAATGGCTGTACACAAAAAAAATTTTTTGCGATATATATTAATATTGAATTATTGTCCAACCCTACACCAAACCATCAGAAAAGAACTAGCAGCGATGAAAAGCTGACTGTGTCTGCGGTGGATTATGTCGGCTAAGTCTGGGCCAAAAAAGCTGTGCTTGAACACACCTCAAATACTACAGTCAGTGGCCAACGAACATGTAACTCTCCACACCAGCAGGTGGCAGTAGTTTGTATCTGTCAATCAAAAGGGAAACCAGAACTAGGACTGCTGATATTTTCAAACTCTAAACAAAGAAATGCACATTTACCACTTTCACACCAATCTTGCTCAATACAGACAATATCTGTGTATTAGGAATTAGTGTTGGGCCTGAATCCACCTTGTCGAGTCATATAAATAGCAACCTTATCCAACCATTTCTTCTGTCTCGTGTCAGTCTTTGACACCAGAGTACCACGACCCGTACATGTGGAGCTGCTGACGCAGGGGCCGGCGTTGTTTTCTTTAAGCACAAAAAGTATTCTCGTAGCTTCAAAACATTACAGTAGAACCACTGATGGATAGTCACAGGTCCTTACTACCTTCCTGGGCCTTGAACGTAAAGTACCGTTACTGTCTATGCAGGGTCAGAAAGCTCTCAGATTTCATCAAAAATATCTTAATTTGTGTTCTGAAGATGAGCGAAGATCTTGCGGTTTTGGAACGACACAAGGGTTAGTAATTAATGACAGAATTTTCATTTTTGGAAGAACTATCCCTTTAAAGGAGGGGGGTAACCAACCTAGCACACCCTGGCAACCACCCAAAATCCCTTAGGAGCTGTACAGCAGCATGCTAAACACTCAGAATAGGTGACTTCTGCACAGGCAAGCCTCACTCACATTAAATGACACCTCATATCATGAAACTTATTGAGGAGAGATTTGCTATTCATGACTGCATTTACAATTTTTCAAAAATTCCTGAAAAATCCTATAGGCTTACGCTGGAAGACTGATCCAGAAGACCTGAATATCATAGAGATGAGAATAGCCAAAACACCCTAGAAACCACATAACAATGCACTAGAAACACTCAGAATACCTTAGCAACGTCCTGGTGATCACCCAAACATTTTGTATGGGGAAGAAGTGACACTTACTTCAGAAAATTAGATAATTCTAGGAAAATTGATTTTAAAGTTTTGACATGGAAATGTGAAAATCTATTTAGATTAAAGTGTCTGTCCTTGGCAAAGAAGCTAATAAAGCTCAAGTGTGATTTTAATACCGATTATCGTCCTCTAGGTTGTGCTGTTGGGTTATAACACCCTCAAATAGCTAAAATCTTACAGATCTACATTTCAATTTGTTGAACACGTGCATCATGTTTGTGACCACATTTACCTACATAAGATGCTTCACTTTAACCTCATCCTACCAACTGTTGTCTCATCCGTATCTGTCTTTCTGACCTCCGCAGGACTGCAAATGGAAAATGTACATGGAGCTTGATGGGGATGAGGTGGCAATCACATATATCAGAAACGTGACCTTTAATGCCAACAGACCAGATGTAGATGTATTAAAGATGACCAAGGTGGGAAATGTCATATAACACTGTAAATTACGTCTCCATTATGTTTGCGCTGTGTTTTGAGGAATGCAGGAGACTGAGGTCGTAGAGCTGAGATGATTGTGTCATTATGCTACCTCAATACAAAGTATTTAAGTGTGTTATGAGTAGAAAGAAGACCTAATGCATGTTATAATGCTGTCTTGCCTTAGATTGATGTGCTTTACTGTTTGTTTAAAAATCTAAATTACTCCTCAGCCTCCGTTTGTGATGGATAAATGGATCGTCGGAATATCTGGCACACAAACTGTTGACTGCATAGTAAACTATGAGGTAAGTACCACACAAAAGTCTAGAACCACAGTACAGTCAACATGAAATAGTGCTTTATTGTACAGTCTTGTTTTGCATGTACTTACTACATACTTACTATAGTAATTACAGGGTACTAACCCTGAATTTAACCCCAAACATAATCTAAAACCTAAAAACCTAAACCTAACCTATGATAAGCCCATGTGGTTACTTTATATTAATTGATACTTTCTTGGGTAAGTACACTGTAAGTGCAATGCATATTCTGTAAAAAAAAAGAGCAACCAATTCTGAATTGGGCAATTTTTTCCATGTGAAACTGCTTAATCTGTAAGAAAAAAAAATGTAATACAAGACTTGATTTTGATCATTGGTTTAAAACTTGAATACTTTTGGTGACAACAATTGAAAGGGAAAGTGGAGGAGCAAGTTTTGATGAAAGTTTCCGAAGACGAGTCTTATTTTACTTTGGAATGATGTGTACAGATGTGCGCAACAACAATACCCTTGTAAAAAAGATGCACTGTTTAGAATACTGTAAAAAAAAAAAAAAAAGCACTTAACACAAAAATAATGTACTTTAATAATTATACTGTCATTCAAAAGTTTGGGATCAGTAAGATTTGTAATGTTTTTTTTTTTTTAAGGAGGTGTGAAATGCTGCATTTATTTGATTAGAAATACAGAACAAAATAGTAATACTTTGAAATATTATTGAAATTTAAAATATGGTTTTCTATTTTAATATACTATACTAAACTACTAAAGTACTATACTAAAATCTAATTTATTCCTGTGATGCAAAGCTGAATTTTCAGCATCATCGAAGCTTAAAATTCAGCTTTGCATCACAGGAATAATTTATGTTTTAAAGTACATTAAAATAGAAAACCTGTATTTTAAATTGCAATAATATTGCATAATATTACTGTTTGTTTTTTCTGTATTTTTAATCAAGAAAATCTAGCCTTGATGAGCATAAAAAATAAAAATCTTACTGATCCCAAATGTTTGAACGGCAGAGTATATGTAAGTGAAAACTAAATGTTTTCAGACAATTTGTGCATGTTAATTGCAATTTAAAAAATGTATTATTTTAATTCCACAATAACTTGTCTTTGAAATATGGTGTACTGCTGAATGTATGGCAAACTATTGCTATTTATGGTATGAATGTATGCTAAACTATTACTATTTTCTATTAAATCTTATATCTCATATATTTAAATCCATGTATGATGATTTAGTGATGATTTAGTACATTTAAATATATTACTGAACAACACACTGCAGGTAAAATTATAATCAGATTCTTTACATCTATATATTTAGTATCTTTAAATGTGTGTCTTTAAAACATGACAAAAGATTATTAAAACACTTATTTAAAATGTAATTTAAAGTAAACTTATTAATGTGACATTATTACATTTTTTAAAAGTAAATGTTAAGAAAGTCACGAAATTGACTCTAAGTAAACTCAAGTGGCTTTTTATTTTTTTTTAATATTAGTATGTACACTTCTTTTTCACAAGGGTAGGAACGAACGCATATTAAGAAAGAAAATAGCATAAAAGTAATTTTAATTTCATGTTAAATACACAAAGTCAACATTTTACATTTTAGAGAGAAAATAGTATAACCTGCTCTTAGTAAAAGCCTTTCTGCAAACTTTCTAGATAGTGTAAAATTCGTAAGGTATTTTTGCAATATATGTGCAATATTTTCAAATGAGCCATTAAGGTCATAAGGGGACATGTTTCAACGGGTGCCTTGTTTCCCGCCAGGGTAACGTGAGATCTCCAAAGTGCACGAGACACGAGCACAGAGTTCAGTGGAGTCCAGACAGCGGGAGGGACGTGATCAGACCTGTAGAGCTGGTCATTGAGACGGCGCCAAGCATCAGGGAAGGTCAAAACAGAAGCAGGTCCAACTCAGGTAATACAATACTGATTAGTAGAGAGCTTGTTTGGGGGTCACATTTAAATTAATTATATTGATCTTTATTTTATAAGGCTATATATGTAAACTAACTAGTTCTTTCTGAGTAATACCTTAATGTGGGCAATATTTGCAATCCTGTTACTTTATTTTGTATGCTTTTATTTATTTATTGAATTTTATTTAATGTTATTTATTTCATTTTATCATTTTTTGGCTGTTGTATTTGGAAATAAAAAATACTAATAGCAATTACAAAATTACAAACATTTGGATATCAGGGTTGCAAAAATTTGCAAACCCCACGTGAAATGAACAAAAACAAACCAGCTGAAATGATATTTAATTTGACCTTCCGAGATGAAATGTCCTTTCAGCCCTGTTTTGCATATTAACAGAAAATGCCTCGGTTTGTCATTCTGCTATTCTGTTTTTCGATCAGGTGTTGATCCCAGATGGATTCACAGCCTGAGAATGAAGCAGTGGAGAGAGCACACTGCCCAAGAGTCCACAGGCAAGATGTCTCTCCCTCAGTTCCTGTCTGTCATCGGGAACCAATCGTCGTACGCCGCTGCTGTGAGGAGATCGCCCAATCGCAGCCCTCTCACTCCATGGACAGACTCGCGGAGTTCCTCTCCCACCCTTTCCGTCAAACTCTCCACCATCCACCTGGGGTCAAAGGGCAGCAGCCCATCCAGCACGACATCCGAGAGCACCTCAGAGCGAGAGCGGCCCCCTAGTGCCAGAGCTAAACACAACAACTACAGCTACAACTACAACAGAAAAACATACAACGACCACACGCTAAAAATCACTGGTGGGAGAGGAGAAGGAGAATCCAGAAGGTTCAATCAGATGTCACAGAGAGGATCCAGAGGCTTCCAACATGCTGGACGGCCACGAAACAACTCTTACGTAACGCCTTCTCACCACCAACGGCCCATACCGGGGATGGCAGTAGTCACTGAAGGGGTGAAGCAGAAAGGGCCGTCTCAAGAGCCCGGGACTGCTGATGGGGACTGGATTAAAGTAGAAAGAAAGAAATCTAATAAACAAGAACATAAGCATCAGGAAGTCAGGCAGGGCAGAGGCCGGCCGCGCAGAGGAGGGAGAGGCGGTGGGCGTGGACGAAGTTGAGCGTTCGTAAAGAAGGGGTTGATAATGAATCACGTTTGATCCACTGTAAGAAGAGAGGTTGTTTATAAGCAAAGCACTTAACCCTAGCTGTTCCTAGGGGATTCAATAAAAGCATCTTTATTGACACTGATAAAGGGTAAAAGTTCACAATGAAATGGATATACTGATCTTAAATGTCATAAGTTATGCATTTTCTCTACTCTTTCGTAGTTGATGTTCCCTTTCCAGGTTTAAACATGAATTTGCCTCTCTGATTTTGCGTTGTTTCTTTTTAAAGAGTTTCTTATGTATTTGAACTATGCTATAATGCTATATAATACTTAAGTGGTGATCATAATTAAGGACTTTTTGTATTTGAACTATGCTATAATGCTAAAATGATATAATACCTAAGTGGTGGTCATAATTGAGCACTTTTTTTCTATTAAACAGTTTCAAATGTGGTTTTATTGCTATATTTTATTATGGAAAATTATTTCATTTATATGATATTACATATTTATTTATTATATGGGTGGAATTTTAAACGTTTGTCAATTTATAAGATATTAATAAAATGTAAACTTTAAAAGAACTCTGCTCTGAACACTGCTTGTTTTATCTAGTCAGCATTTCGCGCGGTTTATGTGTCCTCATGCAAATGATCTCTGAGGTTTGGCGCCACAGCCGAAGATCCTGCAAGGGCTTGTGAAGTCAAATAGACAAATAGATTTTATTCACCTTTATTCAAATAACCTCGGACTTGTACTACAGTTAAAGCTACAAGTGTATACTAAACTCATAATGAAATGGATAATTCAGTTCTTGAATCTACAACCTATTACTTTATTAGTTTTACGGAGCTTCCAGGACTCTCGTGTGGCGCGGAAGGGAGTCACGCCTCTTCAAGAATTACCCGCCAACTTCTAGACTAAACTCAGCTGTATAGGACCGGGACACACATTCACAGTGGACTCAGGCACGTCATAAACTCACATACCCCCTCAGATAACAACCAACGCGACACAATGCGCTCCAAGGTACAGTAAGATATAACAGCTTTTGTTTTCTGTATATTTCTACATTAATTTACAGCTGCTATTGCATATGTGGGTTTGCGGTTTGTGGATGAATGAATGAGTTGAGCGCGTTCGTGGCGTGTGTAACCTGCGTTTCAACTCTATAAAAGAGTTAAATTATTAGTTCGAACGTTTCAGAACGATTGGTGTCGTTTTTTCTTTGTTTTTGATTTAAACAAATGTAAAGCGCGTCATTTGAGACGCAGTTTAACGTACGTTTGTTTTTCAAGTGTTTGCTGGTTTAGTAAACGTGTATGCTAGTGTTTGGTGGGGGCAGGGGACGCCTCAAACTTTAGAAAAATGTTTGTTTGTAAAGTAAAATAATCAATATTATGAAAAACACGTACTCTTTGTTGACCCACTAAAGCCATTAAATTTCTCAACTTTATACAAATTACTTGTGTTCTTTCAAAACTAAATTAGCTAAGTTACCCAGTTGTTAAGCGGTTAAATGTTTCTGCTTAGTCTTCTAGTATTCATGGCCTCCAGGCGTAGAAGACGTTTAAATGGATTTGGCTTTTACTTTTCACTCATCTGCACTTCTATATTTTATGTTTTAATGTTATTATAATTGACTGTTTTAAATTGCCATTACTTGCTGCGTATAGGGACGTTAGAAAATAAACAAGGTTTAATATTGTTTCCAGGAAGTCTGAAACTGATTTCTACTAAAAAAAAAAACTAGACATGACCTGTCTGTCTTATAAAGCTGGACTCTTCATTAATGGTTTGAATGTTGTTGTACAGAGACAACAGGCGTCTCCTCCCTCCACCAGAATGAGCCTTCGCAGTTACAGGAGCACTGCTGTGGTTCCTATGGAAACCTCCTCTTCCTCTGATGACAGCTGTGACAGTTTTGGATCTGATGGTTTTGGAAACTCGGTATGAACTTTTCCATACTTAAAACTGATCTTATAGATGATCATATAATCCAAGACCATTCTATATACCTCCCTCTTAAAGTCTTTTAATGATAAGTATGTTTTTGGTTTGGTTTTTGTCTTGTAGAAGAGACCACTGAGACAGACGAGAAGATCGGCTCCGATAGAGAAAGTGTTTAACGTTTTACCTGTGACGGAGGAAGAGGATGCGTGCAGCGGTTTTGAAAATGAACTGAACGAAGACATGACAGAGATGGTTTGTAACCACATTTAAAAAAAAAAAAAAAAATTTGTTTGTCTCTGCTTGTTGCTTCATCATATGGCTTTTGAAAGGAGGAGGAATATTCAATTAATCAAGTGGTTATTCCTTACAGAAAATGGACTCTGATTTGGAGGCCTGTTCACCTCCCAGGAAAACTCGCAAATCATTCACACTCAGAGTAGCCATGAAGTTCCCGAACAAACGAACCAGTCCATCAAAACCAGCGTCGCTGCAGTCCAAACCCAAACCTGACACTAAAACTGAAACCAAAGACCCCGAATCTGACTCTGAGGGCGAGAACTTCATGCTGAAGAGAGCGCTGAACATCAAAGAGAACAAAGCTATGGTGAGGAAGTCGTCAACTTCATGCCTGCATTTGAAAATGTAACAGTATGTAACATATTAGCATGTATTAGTATGTATTGTTAAAGTTTGAATGTACTTCTAATAATGTGCATTATTTTTAAGTAAGTTTTGATTTAGTGTTTTTTTTTTTTTTTTTTTTTTAATTTATTTATTTTTTTATTTTTTCCCTCAGTATGAATTTAGTTGTAACAATTGTGATCTCTTCCTTGTAGCTTGCTAAACTAATGGCCGAGCTGGATAAGGTTCCTGGACTCGTTCCCAGGAAGGCTGCTTTATCACAGGGAAATACGGTAAGACTTTAGAGTGCTGTTATTTTGTGGAAAAAAAAAAAAAAAAAATCATGATTAGTAATTTATTATTAATTTAACAACATTGACTGAATAACTTGCTAACAAATAGTAATATTGATCTAATAAAATATTAACATTATTAATAAACTAATAAGCAATGCAATGTTATTAATTTAATTTATTAATAATTCTTGTTGATTTACATTGTAATCTCTCCCTGTACAGCCTCGTCGTGTTCCACGTCGCTCTTTGGACCCCAGTGCCGCTCGCCGGAGAAACCCAGAGCGGACGTCACGTCCTCACACTCGTTCACGCTCACTGGTGGACGGACCGCCCTCCCCTCCTCCAGAGGATGAACAAGAGGACAAATACAGCCTGGTCCGCAGAAACAGAGATTATGACGATGATGAAGAGGAGGTGTGTTTCTGCTTTTAATATAAAGTGATTTAATTAATTTTTTTTGTTTTCTGTGCATACACTACTAGTCAAGTTTTTTTCAATATTTTATTTATTTATTTATATTTATTTATTTTAAATGAAGTCTCTTCTGCTCACCAAGCCTGCATTTATTTGGTTCAAAGTACAGCAAAAACGGTACAATTTAGAAATTTTTACTATTTAAAATAACTGTTTTCTATTTGTATTTTATTTTAAAATGTCATTTATTCCTGTTTTTTTTTTTTTTTTTTTTTTTAAAGCTGAATTTCAATGCAACTTATTCCTGTACATCATTACTCCAGTTTTCAGTGTCACATGATCCTTCAGAAGTCATTTTAATATGCTGATTTGCTGCTCAAGAAACCTTTATTACCAATGTCAAAAAAAAGAGTTGTATTTAAGAATTTTATAGCAACTCACTGTTACTTTTGATCAATTTAATGCATCCTTGCTGAAGTGTTAATTTCAAAAGAGAATTTTGACACCCAACTTTTGAACAGTAGTGTACATGTCTCGTTGCATTTTTATTGAATTTTATTTTCACTTTTTCCCCCCTCCTGCGTGTGTGAGCAGAAGGAGCCACGTCGGCGCAGTTACAACAGCACTCTGACGATTCCTCATGTCGTGAGGCCTGTGGAGGAAATCACCGAGGCTGAACTGGACAACATCTGTGTCAACGTCAGAGAGAAGATTTACAACCGGGCCACTGTAAGTCTCCTTCACAATGTAACCTAGAGCTCTGATGCTGTTACTATCTCAACACCTGCTTGCTAGCCAAGCCTTAATTTCTCAGCTTGTTTGAAGCGCTCTAATCTCTTCATGACTGTATGGGCTGTGCTTTTGTCCATCAGGGTTCCACCTGTCATCAGTGTCGACAAAAAACAACCGACACCAAGACCAACTGCCGCAACCCAGAATGCGTAGGTGTTCGCGGACAGTTCTGTGGGCCTTGTCTCAAGAACCGCTATGGAGAGGAGGTCCGTGATGCCCTCATGAACCCGGTAAGTGACTCTTTCCAGTCAGTCTTTTTGCATATTGTGAAAGGTATTTTTTTAAATAAAGGGTTTGTTTTCTTCTAGGAGTGGCATTGCCCCCCGTGCAGGGGCATCTGTAACTGCAGTTTCTGCCGTGCCAGAGAGGGTCGCTGTGCTACAGGTGTGCTCGTGTACCTGGCCAAGTACCACGGCTATGACAATGTCCACTCTTATCTGAAAAGGTAATGGGGTTTTTGTAGTTGACACACTAGCCGTGTTTCAAAAATGTGTGGGCTGCATTTTTACATAGCATTTTAGAGCATCATAGCTGTTGTGTATGTACAGTACTCACTAAGTTTTGGGATGGAACGGTTGTGTCAGATTCATCTGAAAGCCACAAAGTGACTATGAATGTTTAACCGTGACCTCTGACCTTTCTCCACAGTTTAAAGAAGGAACTGGAGAATGGTGAATAAATGGGTTGCCATGTTCTCCCAAGTCCTGCTATAACTGACATCACCCTCAAGTGTCTTAATCGTTAAGCTTCCTTTAAACCTGCTGCAGGTTCTGTTTGAGTAGACAGTTGTGAGTTGTCTACATGAAATTAAGTTTGCATTGTTTTAAATGTGTTTTTTTTTTTTTTTTTTTTTCTTGTTTTCTTTCTTCAAAGAGGGTGTTCTTAATCTATCTACTGTATTGGTAACTTTGAAAATTGTTCTTTACTGTTTTTACCATAATGAATTTTTTAATCTGTATGTGCTCAGATGCTGTTACTGCGCAGTGTAATAAAATTTGTGGTTTTTAAGTTCTGTTGTCTTTATGGGTGAATGGAGGGGAAAATATTGTTTATGTAGGTTTTGTGTATGTGTATATATAAACTGTTTATACTATAACTATATAGCTATGTAAATGAAAAATAATTTTTATAGTAAACATACTTCTAGTCATGCTATTATATTTGGCAGAAACTTTCACATCCTTATCTTCAAAATTCAAAAAAATTCAAACGTGTATATATTTTTTATATATATAAATTCAAACATTATATATATATATATATATATATATACATACATACACTTTTTGTTTTTTTTTTTAAATGTGGTTTCATTTACTTTTTGTTTTTGTTGTTTTTTTTTTTTTGTTTGTTTTTTTTTTTTTCTTTTTTTTTTCTTTCTTTTTTTTATAGTGAAATTCACAGGTGGTTGTACCACGTAATATTTCTCACTTTATAAAAACAATTAAAAAATGTTTACAGACTGTGAATGGAAGCCCCTGAATAAATGTCTGCCACTGAATAAAAAAGGGTAACTTTATTTTGCAATTCTGACCTTTTTTTCTTTTTTTTTTTTTTTTCAGATTTGCATGATATAAACTCACAATTATGACTTTTTTTTCTCGGAACTGTAAAATATAAAGTCAGAATTGTGAGGCACAAACATGCAATTCTGAGAAATAAAGTTTAAAAACCTTTTGGTTTTGGTCAGAATTGAGTTTACATCATGCAATTGACTTTAAAACATGCAATTGGGAACATATCAGTCTTTTTTTTTTTTTCCTTCAAAATTGGACTTTATAACTCACAATTGTGAGTTTGTATCTCGCAATTCTGACTTTAAAACACGCAATTGCGAGTTTATATCACACAATTCTGAAGAAAAAAGTCGCAATAACTTTTCAATGGCGAAAATGGGTTTCCATACAGTGACACAAAAATGAGCATCAGGAGCTTGTGTTCCCATATTTACCATATTAATAGAGAACCTCCTCTTACATCTACCATCAGAACAGCCCCTGCCAAACATTTCGCATTACAGCTGTGAGTCCGCCTCAACATCTATTTCAGCAGAAATTCAATCAGAAAGGAATATTGCGGTGATTTGAACATGCCCTTAGCTCTTGCCCCTCTGTGCCCCTGTGGGTTAAGAGGGCATAAGGAGGGGGATGGAGGGGGGGCTATTACCACGACACCCCCAACCGGAGCCCTGCAGAGGAGAGCAGAGCGCTGTGATATACTGCAGTCTGCTCGTATCCCTCATTAGAGAGCTGCCACTAATGGTGTGGAAATAATTAGCAGACTCTAATGGGAAATCTTATACCTGTGAATCATTTTTCCCTGTTAAAGCTCTTTCACAAGCCGTTCTTTGCATTTTTCTGTCCTCTCATTCAAATTGCTACGAATTTGCTGATTTTTGATATAAAACCCTGCTTTTTTTTTTGCAGTGTATGTAAGTACCATGGTATTGTCATCACTGTAATATGGTATTACCAATTAAGTTGGGATGCTGTATGAAGCTGTGGACTGTGATAGATGCTTTCTTACCCAAAGTGTCCATAGTACTTGGACATGACTTTTGTAGTTGATAGTAGGACATCATGAGATCTTGATCAATGGTGATTCTTCCTCTCAGCAGCTGTTTAGTGTCCTGGATGGATTCAGGCAGGGGAGCCTGCAGGATTTCATCTGAGAATATGCAAAAATAGAAAAAATATACGCTAGAAAGTTAAATATACAGTTGAAGCCAAAAGTTTACATACACCTTGCAGAATCTGCAATGTGTTAATTATTTTACCAAAATAAGGAAGATTATACAAAATGCATGTTATTTATTTAGTACTGACCTGAATAGAATATTTCACATAAAAGATGTTTACGTGTAGTCCACAAGAGAAAATAATAATTGAATTTATAAAAATGACCCTGTTCAAAAATTTACATACACTTGATTTGTAATACTGTTGTTACCTGAATGAGCCACAGCTGTTTTTTTTTTGTTTGTTTAGTGATAGTCCCTTGTTTGTCCTGAACAGTTAAACTGTCTGCTTTTCCTTCCTCCAATCCTTCAGATGCCACAAATTCTGTGGTTTTTCAGCATTTTTGTGTATTTGAACTAAACTGAATGTGATTTTTAGATCCATCTATTCACACTGAGGACAACTGAAGGACTCGTATGCAAGTATTACAGAAGGTTTAAACCCTCACTGATGCTCCAGAAGGAAAAACAATGCATTAAAAGCCAGGAATGTAGACTTTTGAACAGAATGAAGATGTGTACATTTTACTTATTTTGCCTAAACATCATTTTTTTTCATTTAGTACTGCCCTTCAGAAGCTACAGAAGATACTTACATGTTTTCCAGAAGACAAAATAAGTAACCTTTATCCTGATCTTCAAATTCAAAAAGTTTTCACCCCCTGGCTCTTAATACGTTGTGTTTCCTTCTGGAGCATCAGTAAACGTTTGAACTTTCTGTAATAGTTGCATATGAGTCCCTCAGTTGTCCTCAGTCTGAGAAGATGCAGCTCAAAATAATACAGTCATTGTTGAAAAGGGTTAAAAATTCACAAAAATGCTGAAAAAAAAAAAACAAAATTTGTGGGACCTGAAGGATTTTTTTCTGAAGAACAGCGGGCAGTTTAACTGTTCAGGACAAACAAGGAACTCATGAACAACTATCACTAAAAAAAAAAAAAAGAAAGAAAGAAAGAAACAGCTCTGTGTATGTAAACTTTTGAATTGGGTAATTTTTATAAATTCAACTATTATTTTCTCTTGTGAACTAAATTTTATTTAATGTGAAATATCTTATTCAGGTCAGTACTAAATTTTGTATGCTCACTTCACTTTACAATTCAGCTCTGAGAGAAGGGTTAATTTCCTTGTCTCTTTTATGTAACTACTACACAAAGGTACACAAAAGCAGAATGAATGTATCTCTAGACACGTTTTAAACGTTTTTGAAAATACAAGAAAGGCAAAGAGTAACGAAATGGACATCCATTCAGTATGTTCACATCGGAAAACAAATGAAAAACAGTACGAGCGGACACAAAACACACACCGAGTGTCATAAACGTAGGCCTAACTGAATTTTCTCAACGTTACCTCTTGAAAATTATCTTTTTGTTTAAGTAGGTGCCACTTCATCCAACGTTGTTTGTTCTCAACACGTGTTTGCTTTACTTACTGAGAAATGATCGGTGAATGATTCAGTGAGCTGTCCGAATCAACGTGAATCGATTCACACCGTTTGAGAAACCCGAGTGGCCAATTCACTCAAAAGAAAGAACCGACTCAAAGAATGACTGATTCAGTGATTAGCATCGCAGGTCCAGTTTCATTAGACAGAAACACGGGACATAACTGCTGAAATATTCTCAGAAAGAAAGTTACTCAGGTCACTCGGAGCCATGGTAAGCTTCCACAAAGTTTTTAGGTTTTTCCTTTCATTTTATTTTTTTCTAGCGAAGGCTTTTGCCGAGGTAGAACTGTGGTATTTTGACAGAAACTACTGATGATTTGTATGAAGGGGAGTGACATGTCAATGCTGGTCTCTTTTGTCAGTGCAGGCTATGTTTCATGCCCATTTTTCCTAGAATGCTTCGTTTTTTAATTCTGAGAGTGAATCTTTTCGGATCTGCAGGAAACAAACGCTTCAAAAGTATTTATTTGCATAATAAAGATGCACTCGAAAATACTGGTATTAAATACCAATGATCATCCACTTTAGGGTGATGAATATTTAGGGAAATAATTGTTTACGACGCTCGAGCGTCGAGCTGATCTGGTAATCAGGCTATGAAATACAATATTTATTCATTAGAGCGAACTTAATGAGGCCTCGCGGCGCTAATTATGAAAAGCAGCGTAGCGCTAAATGAGCGCGAGAGAGACGGCGCGTGCGAGGGAGCGCGAGCGCGCGCGCTTTTCTTACCTGTTTCCCGCGCTGCAGGGTCAGTGGGCATCACGGAGCTCTGCGTGATTATACGCGATGGCCCCATAAACACTGCGGCATTGCAGCGCAGCCTGGCAGAGGCACGAGTGGTCGTGACTGCTGTTGTATCCGTGATTAATAATTATGTGGAATATTGAGTATTTATTATGGGCCCCTTTCATTGCGCATTGTTCAGACGTGCGCTTCTGTTTGCCTGTTGAGAAGAGAGACCAGAAGAGCAAATTGCTCACACAATCTCCCGCAGTTAAACATTGATTGAAAGAGCAGGAGGAAGAGAAAGGGTGAAATTAGATTTCTAGCTACTTTATAGCAGTATAGGAGAATGCAGAGTATAATAAGATATATATATTTCTCTTTAATAAAGAGATTAAAGAATTTTAATGCACTGAAATCTATTAGGATGCATCTTACGATCCTTTAGATCTCAAACTGATAGTGAATGCCTGCATACTGTCTACTATTCACAGAACACTGCCTACTTAAAATACTAATACTGCTATTATTATTATTTAAAAATAATAATAATAATAAACAACTTGTCTTGATAAATGTAAACATTTATGTGAAATAGCAAGCATAATATTACTATTTATGCAGTATTTAGTCACTGTGCACAGTTTGCATAAAGTGTGCAATGTGGAAAATTATATCCCATGATGCAATGCGCTCAACTTTCCATTTGCAATGTGACTATGAACACTATAAACAATTAATTAACTACAGTCACAACTTTTAACCTGTATTTTAACTTTAATTTAAAGATATTTGCCCAAAAAACAGCCTAATTTGATGTCATGCAGTCATGTGACAACAATGTAGCATATTACAGAAATGTTTGTCCTTGCATAATGCATATTGTTTAATTTTAACAATAATAACAATACTACTACAACTATTATTATTATTATTATTAGTAGTAGTAGTAGTAGTAGTAGTATATTTTAAATAGCAAGGAGCATGTAAAATGTCTTAAGTAGCAGGAGTATATTTGTAGTAACAGCCAAAAATACATTGTGTGGGTCAAAGTGATTGATTTTTCTTTTATGCCAAAATCAGGCTATTAGGTAAAGATCATGTTCCATAAAGATGTTTTGTAAATTTCCTACCCTATATATATCAAAACTTAATTTTTGATTAGTAATATGCATTGCTAACTTCATCTGGACAACTTAAAATTTTCTTAGTATTTAGATTTTTTTGTACCCTCAGATTCCAGATTTTCCAATAGTTGTATCTTGAGCTAAACATTGTCCTATCCTAACAAACCATACATCAATGGAAAGCTTATTTCTTTATTTTTTATTTTTTTTATTTTTTATGACTGGTTTTGTGGTCCAGGGTCACAAATAACAAGTAGTCCATTCTGAAGTATTAGTCTATTCTGAGTCCAGAAAAAATAAGTTAAAAAATATGACTGATATTACTTCAGGTTCATTTGTCACATTGGAAATGGAACGTCAGATGCATTTTTGGATATACTGTTCCATGAAGTGTACTCTAATATTGAGCATTTTAGCGAATGCATTAAGTCATTTGACATGCATACAGATTATATGCATACTATGCACAATGTGCATAATGGATACTGCAGTAACAGTAAGAGCGCTGTAGTTGTAGAGCAGGTCACAGCTCTCTAGACTGGACTGTGAGCTGATCGTCTGCAGTGAGTCTGAGGATGCTGGGATTGTATGACAAGTCCCCATCAGCGCTAGTCCAGCTCTGCGTGCTGATGCTAACAGCAGTTCATGTCAGAGACGTTATCAGGGAGAGACGCCCGACTGCAGTGGTTCCATCTCACAGGAAATTGCTAACTCACCCTAACAAAAGAAAGCACAAGTGCACTCACAGTGCAGTCCTCAGAGCAAGCCAGATAAGATGACATTATAAATAGTGAATTTCTAGAGAAGGGGGTTGTGTGGGGGCTGAACTTCTCAATTCTCTCTCTCTCTCTCTCTCTCTCTCTGTCTCTCTCTCTATACCGGTGGCATTAAGGCTCTTTGAGAGACTTTGTAAAGCAATTTGAAAGAGTGCCTCACGTCTTAAATAGAATCACAAGAGTCTGCATGTCATAATATATAGATTTAGAAATAAGATTTTAAGAAAAAAAAATGCATTTTCTTATTTACAGCCAGTCTAAAATGTTAAACACAGTTATATACAGAGCATTACTCAATCAAATCGTCCTAAAATATTATATCACTGACTACAACTTCTAGATAAATAGAAATAAATATACAGAGAGAGCATTTGTGTAAAAGTTTGATTAATTTCGGAAGGGTCTGTGTGAGGAGGCGCAGTGCAGTGTTGCTCCTGAAGGGGGAGCTCTGATACAGGACACTTTCTGTACCACAGTCTTCACACCTGTGTCAAACAGAGCTGGACTAGCTGGACATTCAAACTCTTAAATTAGGGTCTTGTGTGAATATAACATATAAGCCTCATATTTGTAGCCTAAAATTATATCATCAACCAGGAGAGTTCCGGCCACCAAAGGGGAAATGATATTTCAAGCTAGACAGCTTGCTGGTCAATGAAAGCCCACAATGGTGAACCTTTAGTTAGATTAAAAGAAAAAAAAAAAAAAACAAGACTAAACTTTTAAGTAATATAAAACATAGGTATATTGTATAAACAGTGTTAAGTTAATATATATATATATATATATATATATATATATTGAAGATACATTTTTTGTTCAGTTTCTGTATAACACATTTATTTGATGTCTTGTTATCTGAGAAACTGCACAAAAAATTGTATCTTGAATTATATATATATATATATATATATATATATATATATATATATATATATATATATATATATATGTGTGTGTGTGTGTGTGTGTGTGCATAACACATTTATTTGATGTCTACTTCAGTTTTTTTTTGCAGGTACAGTAAAAGTTATGGTTATTTTCCATATATTTCCATATTCTCATATTCTATTGGTCGGGAACAAAGGTATGCCTTTTTTTTTTTTTTTTTTTGTTGGAGAATGAATTAAAAAGTTGGAAATTGTATTTTTAATACTTTGAAGTGTCACTAATACAGCTCCTTTACAATGTATTATATATTTACATTCATATTGTTCCCTTTAATTTATTCCCTAAAGGTTCTTTACATGGCCATATGTAGAGAGAGAGTTTATTTGCAAAAAAAAAAAAAAAAAATATATATATATATATATATATATATATATATATATTTTATTTTATTTTTTCAAAAATGATGTTTTTATTGTTTTATTTTGTTAGTTAGCTGTAATTTTAGTTATTTTAACTTAATCAAAATAACCCAACTGCAGTTTGATTGTGATTAATTGGAATGCACAATGAAAATGATTTTTGAAAAAAAAAAAAAAAAAAACAAGTTATATAAATTATATAAATAAATATATATATATATATATATATATATATATATATATATATATATATATATATATATATATATATATATATATATATATATATAATATGACAAAGCACACTTATGGAGTTATAAATGTCAGCTCCTCAATTACATAAAATCTTCATCAGCTTCACATTAATTAAACATAGTAAGTAATGATGATTATTATTAATCAATCTGATGTGATACTGTGGATCTGTGTTATAAGCAAAAGAAGCTTTTTAGATTCCAAATTAGGTGAAACAAGAGTAAAAAACAGTTAAGTTAACCTTCTGAACAACAGCTAACAAAACAAACTGAAAGATTCTTGCAAATAGTTAATATTTCTTATGCTTTATTTGTGCATATACGGCAGAGAACGGACAGCGGTGGCTGTGCTGGGCAGTGTGGAGGTGTGTGGAGTTATACAGGAGTGTAATGTCTGACCGTAAGAGAGAGCGAGTGCAATGGCCGGGTTTTATTGAGCTCATCCGTTACTCTCTCAGCTGTGATGTGAGGCACTCGTAAGCTTCATTAGTTTTTACCTCATTAATCTGCTCTCTCATAACCTGTAACACACAATTCACCTCAGTTCATTACACCACACGGCCCGCGCCAGAGGCCTCCATTCATATAAAAATATACTGTTTGATAAGGATTGTTCGAAAACAAACAAGTAGACATGTAATTCATTTCATTTTAACTCAGTTACATAATTATGAGTGTTTAATGAGATACTGTAAACATTCAACTAATTTTGAGTAATTAAAACTGATCAAATAATGATGTGAAGTTTTGGCAACATTCTTATGCACTCTTAACTAAAACAAACAAGACATGCACTTTTAGAAAATAATCTATAAATGCGTTATATATTATATATTCATTTATTTAATTAAATATTACATTTGGGTGATTGTCTTTTTATTAATATTTTTGTATCACAAACCCAGACCGAATAATACATATTTCTTTTCTTCGTAAAAAAAAAAAAAAAATTAGTTCTCTTTAGAAACTTTTTAAACTTTTATTTATCCACCCATTTATTATCCTTCCATACCCTGATTTTATTTCCAGCTAAAATTGTATTAATTATAATGGTTCTTTTTCTTTTTAGTGGAAGCAGTACATATATAGTGGTTAACATCTTGCATATATAAGCGCTTAATGTATCTTTAGTGTCTCCTCTTTCACGGATCATTTGTTTAATACCAAACTAACGCCAAAATATCAATGTGTCATTAAAAGTGTGCGTGTCTTCATGTGTCAACAATGTTCTGCTGTGTAACAACACTCATGTTTGGAGCAGGTTACCACAGCTCTCTTACTTTACGTCCATTACCTTGTGAAGTTTGTGGAAAGATTCTTTCCAACGTAATACAGAAAGTCCAACACCTGTCACATAATATAACAGAACTGTGTTTAGCAGATACTTGGTTCTCCCATATTGTCTTCTGAAGGTGTGAAACCATTTTTATCTGTTCTTACAAATGTAGCCTGATGAATCAAGCCCATTAAATGTGACCTAACACTCAAGTGGGGACAGTAATACTAATTCGTATTAAATCAAATGAAGGAACAAATGTTCGGCAATTAATCTAATGATTTCATTGCCCTTCAATATTCCCTGTTTGATTCAGTCTGAACTATTGAAGTGAAGCGTATGTGCTCATTATAGCAGCTTTCCTCAATTTACAGACATTTTGACTGAAAGAATCTATGTATGTATGTATCTATTGTACATCTAACACACACAAAAACAGTTTTGTTCTTATAAACTGATGTATAGAGGTTGTTTTAGTGACTTGAAATAATATCTATCGATCCAGTTCTCAAATGTATTTTAAACGATGTAAGTTTGATTAATATAAAACACATGTGAGGATTCTAACTGAACGTAACCAGCGCTTCTGCTTTGAGAGCACAAGTTGGTTTCTGTAAAACAGGGCCGCAGCGTGTTGACTGAACATCTGAACGGCATTCTCCCAAAATCCCACAAGTAATGCATTGTTTAAAAACCCCTAATATATCCCAGAGCTAAAATAATTTAAATAATACATTAAAAATTGTCACAGGGAAAAAAATGTAATTGCAAAATATCAAATTACACCCTGGAGCTTGATTCTTTAACCAAACATGCTCTGGCTGGTTAGGTTCTGTCACAGAGGACCAGGCTGCCACGCACACATTAATTTCTCCTCTCTCAGAGGCAAGAAAACAATTAGGTGTCTGGAAACGCATTTCACCATCAGCCACTTGACACAGTTTTGGACTTATCACAGGGGCAACTGTCTGCGGAAGGGCGAGAGACAAAGTCATTACAGTCAGACTTCTAGGAAAAGCTCACGATTTGAAAAACATTTCAATTAGGAGCGATGCTAAACAGACTAATGCGGTGACTTTCAACCGGTGGATCGTGACCCAGGTCTGTTCTGACAGCAGAGGAAAACAGTGCAAATAACTACATGCAAACAAACTACGCAATCATTTATGGGTATACGGGGTAGCAAAATAAATTGAACTTCATTTTTGAAGGAAATGTGTCCAGCATATTTTTTAGTCCAATCCAGTCAAATTTGCAGTTTTTTGGTACAAATTCATGTCACTCGTTAGACACAAATTAAATGCCTTCATCTTCGAAAAACCATTAACAAAACTATACATAAAAATATAAATACATATAAAATCCAAACAAAATCGCAATTACGGGGTATGAAATCACATTACAAGATCAACATTTATCATTGAAACTACGGTAAAATTTGCAGTTGTAAGATACAGTTTTTTTTTAAACATGGAAACAGGTATCTATCTCTACGTAGTTCACAAACTGCAGATTCGACTGCATTTTAAATACAAGAAATGTAGTTACATTGTGATATATAAAGCTGCAATAACAATAAAAACAATTGTGGGATATCAAATTACTGCTAGTTTGATCTTTACTGTTGCAATCATGATACATTTTGCAAATGAAACATAAAAGGCAGAAACAGTTTGCAAACTGAGAAAAAAATAGCTGCATTACAAGAAGGAAAATCACAACTGCAGAATATGAAGTAACATTGCTAGATCAGTATTAGAAGAAATTTACAAGAAATTGTACAATGGTGAGATATAGCTACAAATCCTCATTTATTTATTCAAATTTATGTATGTATTTATTTATTTAGATTGATTGATTGATTGACTGATGTGGAATCATATTTTGATATATTAGTCCAAAATTATGAGAAACAATTGTTGGATATAAAGTCACATTGCAAAATTGATATTTATTAATGGAATTATGATAAATTTAAATAAGCTGCGGAATATATAGAGGCAGAAACTTCTATGCAGTTCGCAAATCAAATGCAAGATATAATTTCACATTATGAGATAAAAAGCTACAGGACATTAAGTCATATTGCAAGATCAATATTTATTGTTGCAATCTTGATATATTTTGCAAATGTAAGGGATAAAGTTACAAATCCTTCCTTATTTTTTTTTTAAATTTAACTGAGGTGGAAACAGACTTCCATTACTATGCAGTTCTTGGTTATATATACAGAACCAAACATTTATGGAGTGTTTGACCAAAATTGTATAACCAAAAATTATTCAGACACCAGATATAATTTTTTTATATTTTTTTATTAGTGGGTGCAGGACACTCCAGTTCATTTAAGTAAGTGAGGATAGCAAAATAAAATAAACTGTGACATATTATACCCAAAAATTATTCAGACACTTTGACCTGACCAAGTTTTGCTTAAGTGTTTTATGTTTAATTGCTAATGCGACCTTTTTACACCACAAACTGAACAAAATTAAGCATTGCTTGGTAATTGGTCAACAAAGTATTGATAGTTGTGTAAATGTTTTCATACTAACAGTTGTCTGTTATCCATTACATACCTATCAAAGTGATCTGACATTATGATGAATTTGTTCTGACACAGTGAGTTCTTGTCATATTTTATTACCATTTTCTAAACTATAGCAAACTGATAAAGTGAGAAATGTTGAAGGTGTCTGAATAAATTTTGGCACACACACACACACACACACACACACATAGATATTCAGTGTTTGATATTAAGAACATTTTTGTTTACTTTATGACAAGCAGTTTTGATATTGTGTTGGGTTGTCACACGACGTCTATGTAAAATCTTGGCTCTGAAGCAAAACCAGTTAAAATGCACTGGTCTAAGACTTTGTGCACGTTTTAGATGTCAAGTGTGTGTGTGTGTGTGTGTGTGTGATCCCTCCTGATCCCCACCTGTGTTCTCTTATTCAGCTTTCGGCACCTTTCAAAACAAGGTAAGGCTAGTAGTGTTGCTGCGTTTGGATGATCAAACCGAGCGTTATCGTGTGTGTGTGGTGACAAGGGCAGTGCGTGCCGATATTCTTTAATTGTGGCAGGCCTTACTGCCCCTGCCTGTCAATCACAGCGCTTTGAATTGCACGAAATTTGCTCCATTCCTTCAGTTAAATGATGTATCCAATTAAAAGCGTTAGAATTCATGATCTTCACTCAAGGTTAAATGAAGGCACTCGCTGCTGTCACTGAGGGTGATTAAACGCTGCCTACATTAGCCACAGTCGGCACAAAAAATTCAAATTTGGGTCTAAAGCTTGAATCTTTATTCATTATCAAACACACTCGCAGTATAAATGCGTCATACTTTTCCTCCTAATCACCAAGTTCATTCGGAAACTGCCCACTGTTTCCACACTGAAAAGGATGTGATCTTTAAATTGCGCCACACACACACACGTGCGGACACTAGCGTAGACGTTCAAAGGCCTGTCGTGGGGAAGATAAGGCAGGTTTGTCGCACCAGCTCAGATCAAACCCCTGCACATTTGAAAGGAAACTTTGAATTAGTCTAACAGGATGAGGTTGTATTATCATGAAGTGTTGTGGTAAACATGGCCATGTGTGAGGTGAGGTCTCACTCTTATTTAATTTTAGTAATTAAAAAAATAGTTAACTTCTTGTGATTGTTGAAAACACAGTAGTTAAATAGTAAAGCATGGTGCTAGCAATGCCAACGTAATGGGTTTGATTGCCAAGTAACAGATAAACTGATAAAATGTGTACTTTGAATGAAATGTAAGTCTCTTTGGATAAAAGCATCTGTCAAAAGCATAAATACAAATATAAGAAAATCAAGGTTGGAAAAAAAAGTCAAAGTAGTTTCAGACGAACTGTCATTTATGAACATGGAACCTATTTAATTCATGCTTTTGGATTTCATGTGCAAAATAAAATAAAATAAAATAAAATAAAATAAAATAAAATAAAATAAAACCACTTCAGGCTGAACCTCTCATATGTCTTTGAATGTCACTAAATATCTCTAAAAGTAGCTTTTTAGCATTATTTTAGCCTACTGTTGTAGGCTAAATAATCCAGCCTTGCTAAAAAGTTAACAGACTAAATCTTGTGAAATAGAAGTACACTTCAGCATACTTTTAAAAAGAGTACTTAGTACAGAAATAATATACAATATATGCAGAAAATTTGAAAACAAAGTGCAAACTGAACATAATGTTCTTTACAAAAAATTGTATTATAAAATGTATTATAGATACAATTTATATCAAATGCAGTTAGTTATTTATAAGTACTTTTTGACCCAATTCAGTAGGACTTATTTTTATAATTCTGTTTTCTTTAAAATATGTTTAAAATATACCGCCAAATGGTAAACTAAATATATTCTAACATAATTAAACTTGTATATTTGTAATTACACATTTTTAATGATTAAGTTGCAGTTTAGTTCATTTTAAATGTATTACATCTAAATATAATATTGAATAAAACACTAAATTATAATCAAATACTTTATGTTTGCTTTAGTATGTTAATCAGCACATCAAAATAAGTGTACTTCAGAGCATGAAAAGATTATTAAAACTTTGATTTAAAATGTACTTTAAAGCAAAACTTTTAATTTGACAGTATTACAAAGTGTACTTAAGTGTGTTACGAAACATATATTATCAAAATACAGTTTTTTAAAAACATACTTTTAAGATTTGAAGCACACTACAAGTGCACATCAAAACACTAATGGCAGCTAGTGTTAATATAATAAAGGTTAATGACAAATACACTTTGAAAATAAAAATGGCATAACCACTGGGATACGACGAGACACCTGGGATACATTTTCCACTTTACAATCAACTGCAAAAGCCACAGAGACGCACAGGTCTTATGGTATGGAACGCCCACGTTTCACTAGTCAATCAATTCCTGATGGATCAAATCAAGTCCTGCTTTACATTTCAATTATTCACTCTTGAATATGTCACATTATAATGGTAAATCTGTGATTAGAGATCTTTGTTCATATTTGGGATGCGCTGAAATCCGTAAAAAAGGTAAAGAACGGATGAGAAGAGCCCTGTCCTCACTCACCTTCTGCAGAAATAAAGGCATGATTAGCTTCGTTTCAACAGCCCACACAAACCCTTAGAATCCAGTGTGTGAATTACCTGTCAAAGAGTCTGGGAGTTTCACAAAAGTACAAAACATTCAGTGGACTAGAAAATGACAAAAATGAGGCATAGTGTGCAGTGACGTGCATTAATTTGCTGTGCTAAGATAGATTGTGGCGGGGGGTGTTTATATGCATGCGTGTGCTGGGATATGTTTTGTGTTGAGGGGTGATAAATGCGACAGACTCCGGGAGGACAGCAGTGAATTATGACCTCATGATAAAACACAAATCAGCCGGTCCACACCACACCACTTTCCTGCAAACTTTCCAATTTAGCACTTTTAATTAGCCCTTGAAGACTATATTTTTGTCATCTACAATAACTGAATAAACAGATAAATCAGTAATCACTGACATTTTACCCGCTAGGAAAAAAAAAAACAAAAAAAAAAAAACAAGAACGGTTTACATTCCCTTGTGCTTTGTATTGAACGTGCCCCTGTTGTGTACTCATAATCATTAAAACTGTACTTTTGCCCATGAACTAATAAGTTAACACACTACATCCAAGGACTCATTTGTGAACTTTATTAGATTCTTTTTTTTTTTTTTTTTTTATCTGAAGTGAACAATATACCCATTATAGTTTCATTTTTGAGTGATTTTTTTATGTTAGTTACTATTACTTTGTATTGATATTTATTTGTATGTAACTGGTGGGTTGAGCGATCCTGGGTTGAAGTGTTAACTTTTTTTTTTTTTTTAATTCTATTTGGTAGATTTAAAAATAGTCATTGGATGCCCATTTTCCACAAGTTGATATGATTCTTTAGGGTCTTAATGAAAAGTCTATAACATACTTTATTTAAAATTTCTCAGTGGTAGAATAAAACAACACCCTTTTTACCTTGTCAAAAGGTAAGTTCACAGCGAGCCGTTTTGGTGCATACCCCTTTAAATGCTAATGAGCTCTGCTCACCCCGCCACTCTCTTCCATGGGGTGATGAGCCGTTCCCTGAGACTATAAACTTTAGCCGCATTTAGACACAAAACTTGCTAACTAGCACATTATTAGTAAACCCTCATACTCACTTTTTTCTGTAGGTGATGCTGGATCAGGAATGATTTGCGTGAACATAGACGCATTTAGGTAGATCCAACAACACAACACCTCAATTGCTTAGGAGGCATTCTTGTCTACCACTGCTCAGGTGTCGAAACAATGGCGGACTGTTCACAGCTCACTCAGGGCGGGTCTGTGGTAAAACGGCCGTGTCAATAAATAGTCGTGGGAGGGGCCTGTGGAGAACTACATCATTCTGCCAGAACAGCCTAATCTGTGAAAGTGATTATTATTATTGGGGATTAAAAAAAGGGGTGGATTTTTATCATTATAGGGTAGATGTGTACACACTGCCAACACAATTATGTTTAAACAATATGTAAAAGTGAATTTTGCTTCCGATGACCCCTTTAATTCTGCTTGGTGCCCGAATTGGTAATTAGTATATAATACTGTAAGGAATTAACTTTCAGTTAAAATTCCTATTGTAACAAGGTAACATAATATTAACTAAATATGCCATTTAAATATATTTAAAGGGGTCATCGGATGCAAAGTTCACTTTTACATGTTGTTTGAACATTAACGTGTGTTGGCAGTGTATGTACACATCTAGCCTAAAATGATAAAAATCCATGCAGTGGTTTTTAATTAATCTGGAAAAATAAGCCCTTTCTCAAATCGAGCCATTCTCAGCTGCCTGTCGGTGTGGCGTCACGATAGTTGATTGACATGAGCATCTTACCTCAGACCTGCCTTAAATCAGCTGTAACAGTCCGACCTCCATTTTTTCGATGCCGGAGCAGGGATGTAAGTTAGACAAGAATATCTCCGATTGAGCGATTGAGGTGTTGTGTTGCCGGATGTATTAATGAACATAGTGGTCGTCATTTACCCCCGACATCTGAGCCGCTGAAGATGGCGGATAATGGATTACATTTGTTTGTGAAGGGAAAGTGCCTCCCAATCTACCTAAATGCGGCTATGTTCGCGCAAATCACTCGTAATCCAGCTTCACTTACAGCAGAAGTGAGTATAAGGGTTTTTTTCTATGAATCTCTGCAAACACCTTTCCTAATAACGTGCTAGTTAGCAAGTTTAGCGGCTAAACATGCTAAATGCGGCTAAAGTAAACAGACTCTCAGAGCTCAGCTCCAAGAGAGGGGCGGGGTGAGCAGAGCTCATTTGCATTTAAAGGAACAATCCCTCAGAATGGGATGATTTTTGCAGAGCTGATTTTGGCATGATAAAAAGGCTGTTGTTTTACACAACCATTGAGAATTTTTAACCAAAGTATATTAGAGACTTTTCATTAAGACCATAAAGAATCATATCAACTTGTGGAAAATGGGCATCCGATGACCCCTTTAAAGAGAGTACTCTTTTATGACTGTTTCTACACCTATAAACTTTAAAAAGTGAAATTTGCAATAATTTCAAAATAAAGGTTTTACTTTAAAGTACATTATAAATCATGTTTTAATAATGTTTAAAATACAGTTGTTTTGATGTGTTAACTAACATACTGAAGCATTTTGTAATTTTATAATGATATTTGATATTACATTTAATGATAATATATTTTAAATGGAAATGGGAATTTCATCATAAAAGATGTATAACAAATATTAAAACAAACAAAAAAAAAGTTTCAAATGAAGTGACTTTAAAGTATATTTCAGTACATTAAGTGCATTTCAAAAACAATATTAGTAAGAAATTGCTTTTAAATATGTACTTAAGTACTTAATCAAGATTAATATATAATTCTATGTACTTAAGTACTTAATAATATATTTTAAATGGAAATGGGAATTTCATCATAAAAGATGTATAACAAATATTAAAACAAACAAAAAAAAAAAAATTCAAATGAAGTGACTTTAAAGTATATTTCAGTACATTAAGTGCATTTCAAAAACAATATTAGTAAGAAATTGCTTTTAAATATGTACTTAAGTACTTAATCAAGATTAAAAATGTCTCCAAAGTTCAACTAATGCATTTAATGTAAACTTAAACTATAACAGATTCTCAATTAAGTACATAATCAATTAACATGCAATTAATTGTGCTAAAACATTACATTTTTAGTTTCAATTATTATTCAGGTACAATATTATTATATATTATTCCTGTAGCAAATACTTTTACAAGTATGCAGAAGTGTATTTCTGTTTTTTTTTTTTTTTTTTTTTTTTTTTTTTTACTGACCATCATGTGATTATTGGAATGTGACCCTGGGCCACAAAACATAAGTTGCAGAGGTATATTTGTAGCAATACCCATACATTGTATGGGTCAAAATGATCAATTTTTCTTTTATGTCAAAAATGATTAGGATATTAAGTAAAGATCATGTTCCATGAGGATATTTTGTACATTTCCTACCGTAAATATATCAAAACGTAATTTTTGAGGAGAAATATGCTTTGCTAATAACTTCATTTGGACAACATTTAAGGCGATTTTCTCAATATTAAATTTTTTTTGCACCTTCAGATTCCAGATTTAGTTGTATCTCAGCCAAATATTGTCCTAACAAACCATACATCAATGGAAAGCTGTTTATTCAGCTTTGAGATGATGTATAAATCTCAATTAAAAAAAAAAAAAAAAAAAAAAAAGACCCTTATGACTGCTTTTGTGGTCCAAAGTCACAAATGTTATTGAAATATAAAAGGAACTGTCAGAAGAATGTCCAAGCTGCTCTTTTCCATACAGTAGCATGAAAGTATTATAAAACCATTATAAAACCAGCTCTCATGCCTTAATGAAGCGATATAACTTTGTATGATGAAAAGACCAACATTTGGGTCATAATTTGCTGAAAATCTTCCTCTGTGCTGCATCTCTCAAATCTCATTTGCACTCATGTATGTTCAAATGTGCGACTTCTACATTTTGTCAGGATTAATTAACATTTAACCATAAAGGTAGGGAATAACATAACAGTGAGTAAATGATTTTATTTTTTAAAAATTGGAACATATTTTTTTTGTGGTGAATATGACTCTTCACGCCATTACAATCACTTATTCTTGCTCTCACTGCTACAAAGCAGCTCACATCTCCAGTCAGTTAGAGCAGCTTTGATCATTTTACTGGCTGACAGAGTGTCTTTCCCACTCAAGGGTGCAACATTTATAAATAACATTTTGGATAACAGGAACACGACACTGATGGCAGCTAAACAGCGAGTGTTTACCCAGAGAGCATCACCCAGAGGAGCAGAGCTCAGAGCCGAAGCAGCAGTGGGTCTCATTTAAACAAGCCTGAGACAGCCAGCAAATAAATAAGGCCTGCAGCTCTCCTGCCCTTTAATGTATTCAATTAAACCAGTCCCTCTGGAGACAAGACACACACACACATGCACACATGCATGCTGCTGTGGGGGAACATGATGAGGATCTGAATGCTCTCAATACACTCCATCTTAAACCCTCATTGGAAATTTCTCTCAACAGGTTTCTCCTAATTAACCCTCCCAAAAGGTGATGCACTCTCGTGCAGACGGGGAAAAAAGTATCAAATTCAAACACATTGAATGAAAGTTTGAGGAAATGGCAGGGCGCGGAATGACGGAGAGCTGTTTACAAAGACATTGTGGCGGTTTCATTCATCTGGTTGGAAGGCAGGCAGGTAAAGTGTATGAAAGAACAGGTATACAATAGTCCCTGTGCATGAGAAAAAAACATAATTACACAGCTGGATGTGACATCGCTTCAAATGTCACGGAACTACAACTTCGCTCGAGGATGGCATAAAAGATAAAAGACAAACGTATAAACTTCACGCCGATGTTTCTGGCCCCCCGATGTCAGTCTCTCGGAAAAGCGAATAAAATAATACAAATCTTACAGTCAGAAGCGGCAGGTGAACTCAGACATGAGATGGCTGGTGCAATTATGAGAAATATGTCTGTGACAGAATTAATCTAGTGTCCCTTTGTACTTCCAGCTAATTTTCCATGCAGCCCCATTGTGTTTCAAAACCCCACTGAATTTGTATCTATTAAAATGAATCTCTTATTACGGTGCCTACATGCCTCTCCTCTGCCCTCACATTTTTTTTCCATAACAAATCAACTTAATCAAGCTCATTAACTGTCATTATTAGACATTTATTGTTATCTTTCCATGAGCTCTCTTGACAGGCGGTCCCCTCCCACACACGTCCCCGCAACACTGCGGGCACCACTGGGCCCCGACACACACGCACACACACGCGCACGCACAAACACTCTCGTCTTCTTTGTCTTGCGCTAAAACACACACACACACACACACACACAGTCATTTTACCTTCAGGTAGCTGCATCACACCATCATCTCGGCTGTATGAATTTCATTTTACATCATGCACACAGACATGAAAAAAATATCAATAATATGATAAAAGAAAACTTTCAGAGCTCAGGAGAGTTAAAGTGATAGTTCACCCAAAAATGAAAATTCTGTCATCATTAATTCACCCTCATATTATTCCAAACCTGTATGAGTTTATTTCTTATGTTGACTGTAGCCACTGACTTCCATGTAATGGAAAAAATGCTTGGAAGTTGGCTACCAGCAATTGTTTGGTTTCCAACATTCTTCAAAATATCTTCTTTTGTGTTCGGCAGAAGAAACTCACACAGGTTTGGAACAACATAAATGATGACATAATGTTAATTTTTGGGTCCGTTATTTCTTCAATGGAGTACTTAGTCATGCATTTGGCAGATGCTTTTATCAAAAGCAGTTTATAACTTTGTGCATTTCCTGCCAATCAACATTGGCATTTCTAGCGTCATGCTCTACTGTTTGAACTACAAAAATGCATTAGCCAAGTATTCATTTTGTCTCAAATATTTCTCCTAAAACTCCTCAGATCTTTTAGTCTTAAAAGAATTAATGAGAAATATTTGAGTTCATTGAGGTCTCCGACTTGATCATTTGGCAAACATTTTTTTTTTTATCTTTTGTGAAAATGAAGTGTGTTTAAGTAATCTATGCAAAGTATGTTGGCCATTTATGAGCAAAATTTACCTAAGTATTTTCTGCCATTTACTCTCATTGTTGTACTGGAGAAACAGTTGATATACTGGAATGTTATCTCACATTTACAATACTCTTAGTTACAGGTAAGTTTTTTTTTTTTTCTCAAGAATACTTTTATTCAGCAATGACATCACATTGATCAAAAGTAGCAACACTCTGTTTACTCTGTTTTGGTAACAGTGCTGTTTACTCTTATTCTTTAGAAGTTGTTCTTTCAAGGTTCAGGTTTCCTAATGGAGTTCTTTAACCCTTTAGCTTTCACCCCTAAAAGGAGCTAATGAAAAAATTATTTAACTTAAAATTCTTATTAGCAGACATCTAATAAATAGCCTCAAGCACTTTTTTTTTTTAAATTTATGTTTTATATAAAATTCTACCATACGTCAGTCCATGGTAAGTCTCAATTTAAATTCAGAGAACTACTTCATGAGTAATTTTGCAATAATAAACATTTCTTTAACTCTGTACATTTCATAACCTTCAGGGTCCACAAAGATAAAAAATAATTTTTTAAACATCTATATAATATATATATATATATATATATATATAGCAGTATGGCAATATATATGCTGTATGTCTTTTACAGACATATCAACCGTACGGTCATGCATGATTTTGGATAATTATGGTACATAAACATTTCTGCATTTCTCACATATTTTTCTATATTTCTGTTCTGTACCCTCCACCTTACTCACAACAACATTATGGTTTCATCCCCACCTTTTGGTTTCATCTCATTCATTTTGAAAGATTTATCAAAGTTAGCTCAACTGTACAATAGAGATATCAGTTAAAAAAGGTATTTCATCACAGAAATGTTTGAGCTAACATAGGCTCATTGAAAATACGTGCCTTTGTATACAATTCTGCAAAACTGAAAAAAACATACCTATATGTACAAATCACTGCAGTTTCCAGTTGAAATTATCACACAAATTATGATGTACAGCCCAATCTCATGGCAATTCGTACATATTTTACAAGGTGGCTAATTTGTACGACCTCACTTGTACAAATTCATACAATTTGAGCAAAAACGTACATATTTTAGGAGTTGCACAATACGTGTGAATTTGGACGAATTACCTACACCTAACCCCGCCCCTAAACTTACCCGTCACTGAAATTGTACAAGTGAGGTCGTACGAATTTGTTAGAATTAGCCACCTCATAAAATACGTACGAATTGGTGAGGTAGTAATTTTTAATGCAATTACTTACAGAATATTATATTATGGTTCCAAAACTATTTTAACATCCTGCGCAATTTGAAAACTGATACTTTTGAATGTTATTGTCACATATACAGCTTCATACGCGTGAGCTTTCAAATTATGTAGATTTGCTCGGTAGCTCACACGATACGGCGTTGCTCTGGAGTGATGAAGAGCTCCGGTACGAACCCTGTGAAACTGTGGTTTGACAAACTCAAAACTCATACAGAAGTTAAAATAGCACGGCTGCATCTACAAATGCATTTTGCACTTTTGCATTTGCTAACAATATCAGTTAGGTTTAAGGTTGGATTTGGTGTAGGGGATCTTTAAAACATGATAGAGCATTAAACTTAAGCGACACTCCCTGGATATTTCAATTCTGAATAGCCGCAATACGTACCTCAAGCAGCGTAATTAAAATGTAGCAATACATGCCATTTTGAACGTGTGTTTTAGTGCCACCCTCTGGACATTTCACTTTAAAACTGGCACGAAACGTGCAATAATGTACATAATTAGAGTGTTGCAGAAATGTATGTAGAGGTATGTAATGATTTTGGTACTTTGGTAAATCAGACAATATTTCAAAACATTGAGATCTCATTTGAAATTATAGAGCAGACATATATAATATTACTTTTATTTCAGAACATAAATCCGAAGAGAGAATGCTTGAGAAAAAAAAAAAAAACCTTAGTTGGTTCTCTATTTTATTTCATTGCTGTCTATATAGGATAAACATTCATTTGTGCTTTTCTGGAAAGTTTTTTTTTTAATCTTTCAGCAACACATTCATATTCTTACAAGCTGAGGATGTGATTCAGCACCAGAGTTACAGAGAAGTTGTTGAAGTTAGTTTGCTGTATACACATGTTATCAAGGACTGTGAATTATTCTTCCTGACAGATGACAGCTTCCTTCCTCTCTCTCCCACACACACGCTCATCCAGAGCCCTGAACAGCCTGCTAATTAGAGTCATCTCTACTGTTGTGAGCTATTTAGTGTGACTGATTATTGCTGACACCACTAACATCTACCAAACCAAGATACCAGAGTTACACAGAATGCATGTAAGTGTGTGAAAAAAAGCATTTTATTTTGATTTAAAATTAAGATGCAGCATAAAGATCCAAACAAGATGTTTCTAAAATCAGTCCACTTTAAGATCTTGAAATCAAACAAAGGTCTCATATGCTTCAGTTGTGCTGCTTAATAGTATTATTATTATTATTATTTTTCAGGATTCTTTGATGAGTAAAGTTCAAAAGAACAGCATTTTTTAAAAGACTTTTTGTAACAATATACACGTCTTTTCATTTCACGTCTATTCGTGTCGCTGCGGAATAAAAGTATTCATTTCTTAAAAAAAAAAAAAAAAATTACCAACCTCAAACTGTTAACCTGTATTGTAAATGTGAGAAAACAACCAAATATCTCAACTGTTTGTCCAATACAGCAATGAGAGTAAATGGTAGCAAAATATTTAGTAAGTAAATTTTGCATTTTTAGATGAAAACCAATCCAAGGCTCATTTCTGTCAAATTTAATTACACTGATATTACACTGATAGGTCACATTATATTTTAAGGTCCGGTTTTCGCTATTAACACACCATTAACTATGACTCTTGCCTTAACTAACTCTTAATCTGCTGCTTATTAATATTTAGTAAGGTAGTTGTTAAGCCCGAGTATTGGGTAGGATTAGGGATGTAGAATATGTTAATGCAGAATATGTGCTTTTTAAGTACTAATAAACAGCCAATATGTTAATAATAGGCATGCTAATAAGCAACTAGTTAATACTGAGAATTGTTCCCTATACTAAAGTGTTACCCACTGACATTACATAGCTTTGCAGCTATTTTAAAATGAAATGTGACGCTACAAGCATGCACACATGAGTGTGGCAGCATTATAGTGAGTGGCATTACAAGGTTAATCAGAATTGAAAATAGCATACCACTTATACTAAACCCTAAACTAAGCCTAGTGTTAACAAAAGCAAATGTGAGATACAAACGCATTTGTTGGAACAACCATGCTCTTTTGTTTGATTTTACAAGCCTTTGAGCTCTTTTACCAGGAACTGTCTTTCACAGGACTCAAAGGAGAAGTCCACTTCCAGAACAAAACTTTACAGATAATGTACTCACCCCCTTGTCATCCAAGATGTTCATGTCTTTCCTCATTCAGTTGTAAAGAAATTATGTTTTTTGAGGAAAACATTTCAGGATTTTTCTCCATATAATGGACTGATATGGTGCCCAGATTTTGTACTTCCAAAATGCAGTTTAAATGCAGCTTCAAACAAACCCAGCCAAGGAAGAAGGGTCTTATCTAGCAAAACAATTGGTTATTTTCATTTTAAAAATAAAATTTAAATACTTTTTAATCTCAAACACTCATCTTGTCTTGCTCTCCCTCAACTCTGTGTATTCTGACTCAATACAATTAGGGTATGTCAAAAAACTCAAACAATCGTATTTTCTCCCTCAACTTCAAAGCTCATTTTAAAATCATCCTACATCGCTGCAGAAGTACCGACCCAGTCTTTGCAAAGTGAACATGCAAAGAAGGTCAAACACCCTTAACAAAAAAAAGGTAAAACAGCAATATAGGATGATTTTGAAGTTGAGGGAGAACATGAGATTTTCAACATACCCTAACTGTCATGAACCGGAAAAACAGAGTTCAGGCAGAATGAGACAAGACGAGCGTTGACATTAAAAAGAATATAAATTGTATTATTTTTTATGAAAATAACTGATTGTTTCACTAGATAAGACCCTTCTTTCTCGGCTGGGATCATTTACAACCGCATTTAATCTGCATTTTGGAAGTTCAAAATCGGGGCACCATATCAGTCCATTATAAGGAGAAAAATGCTGAAATGTTTTCCTCAAAAAACATCATTTCTTAATGACTGAAGAAATAAAGGCATGATCATCTTGGATGACAAGGGGGTGAGTACATTATCTGTAAAGTTTTGTTCTGGAAGTGGACTTCTCTACTGAGCTAGTTTACTGCATCACAAAAGCCGATTATGTGAAGATAACATCAAAACATATTCATTTATCATCTTAAATATATTTTGAGGTCCTAACATAGCATTGTGCAGAGAAAAACTCCTATGCCTTCATTAATCAATAATTTACCCCTCGAATGATAATTTTGTAAAAAGTTGTTGTTTCACTGCCACTGGTGTTCAGTTCAGCTGGAAACTTCAGTGAGCTGTACGTACAGGTACGTTTTTGCAGTTTTGCAGAAATGTAGGTAAAGGCAAATCAAAAGTCAGAGTTCAGCATTTCTTCCTTTTATATAAAAGCAGAGCATTAAAGTTAACTTTTCATCAAATGATAAGCATATATGATAGAGACTGTTAAATAGCAGTTCCCTGAAAACCTGAAATGAACACATTTTTAAACAGACTTAATTGCACCGCATTAAGCAGTTTCTTGAAAAGTGCGCATAATTGCATTACAGTCTGGAAGGTAGAGGTATGCAGAAGATAGTCTTTGCAGTTTTGAAAAAAAAAAAGAAAAAACCCTATGGATAGAGGTTGAGAAATATGCAAATTAGAAAGATATTTGTTCGTCGTTAAATGAGGCACACGAGCAAAACCAGAACGACAGAGTTTCAAACTTAAGCGCACAACAACAGACAGGTTTAACCCCTGCTAATCTTACACGTCCGCGACACACACAAATCCACCATTAATCTGTCCGCGCGTCATTAAATTTACGCGTTTAGTCACGCAGGACGTTTGTGTTTCTTTGAACCGTTTGTTACTTTGTACTGATTTCAAATGCCAAAGCAAATGCTAAGGACAAAAAGCATGTGACTCCAGCATTCAAATGCTAGAGACAAATATCAAGTCATTCCAGAAACATTTTAAGGAAACACTTAAATAAAAGGCTTCCCCTGATAAAGAAAACTTAATATTACAGGTTTGGAAACAACCATCTCGGAGTTGGATATTTATTTTCTTAAATATAATCCGGCATGTTCCCAAGTCTCTCCAACACAGTTTCGAGAGACGAACTTTGCGGTAAACACGGCGGCTGATTATATCCCAGCAGTTCTCTCGCCTACAATCAGGAGAAAAATACACCGGCAGGAAAAGTGACACAGAAATTGTAGGATTTTTGTCAAAAAGTCTATTTACAAATCAGTTCAATAGAGAGTGTGTACGAGAACACCAGCCATTTCCTTCCCAGCAAGACTCGCTACATTACACGAGCTCATTTTCATCTCTCCGTTTCAGACTTTAATCAGACTTTAACTGCTGCAATATGAAAGTGTCTTAAACAAAGGGCTCTGCTCTCTACAATAACACTTAAAAAGGCCCTTTGTGTGGCTTTTTCCCCCTGCGAACAATAGCAAATTATATCGGGGTAAGAAATCTTTTATAATGAATCACACATTTGCTGATTGCAAATAATTGCGTTAGGCGTGCGATATTGGCGGGGTCGTAGAGGTGACTGTGCTTCGAGTAATGTGAGGATTTGATCTCTGGCCCTCGCTGATGAGGTCTATTCACAGCACCGCTGACCTGCGCTCCCCCCCTCTCTCACCGCCACTTCACTATGATGAGGAGAGTGTTGGTTAAAGTTTGGAGCGAGGTGCGATTAGAACAGAGGCCCCTCTCAACCCGTCGCCCCCACCCGTCCGCCCCCGCGCTCCCCTGAGCCGTACCTGCTCGCGTTTCTCTCTGACCTCGCGGCGAAACCGAGAACGCGCTCGGGACAAAGCGTCGCTCAATTATCTGTTCAAACAAACGTGGCACAGGTTAACCAGTGATAAAGCGATAGACAATACAAAGGCTGCTAAATGTGACTTAATTAATAAAACAGCCCCATACAGAAAACCAGTCTGCTTTTAAAAAAGGCCTGTGTGGCCCACTCGTTCAAATCCAGCTTGTGATGTATCCTCATCCTGGCATTGTGAATAAAGAGTGGCTATTTGAAAACAAAGTTAAAAGTGACTGCTCTTCCAAAAGCAGAACCACCTTTAACATTAGTGATCCAGAATATTCTACATTAAGACAGCATGGTGCTAAGATAATGGTTGCAAATATGTGGCAGATGAAAAAATTAGGTTGAACACTGGGTAAAAATAAACTGGCATCACTGCTAGTGTGAAAAAAAGTACACTTTTAATGCTTTTAGAAGTATCTTCTACGAAAATTATATACTTTGAAAGTGTGAAATGATTGTTATTTTTATCTGATTAATATTTATTAAGTATTAAATTTAGGGAGTGAGCAATATATTTGACTTGTTTAGGTCATGTGTGTAAATATTTGTGACCCTGGACCACAAAACCAGTCATAAGGGTCTATTTTTGGATGCTGAGATTTATACATCATCTGAAACCTTTCCATTGATGTGTGGTTTGTTAGGATAGGACAATATTTGGCCAAAATACAACAGTTTGAAAATCTGGAATCTGAGCGTGCAAAACAATTGAAATATTGAGAAAATCGCCTTTTAATTTGTTCAAATGAAGTTCTTAGTAATGCATATAACTAATCAAAAACTAAGTTTTGAAGTATTTATGGTAGGAAATTTACAAAATATCTTCATGAAACATGATCTTTACTTAATATTCTAATGATTTTTGGCATAAAAGAAAAATTGATCATTTTGACCCATACAGTGTATTTTTGGCTATTACCAAAAATATACCTGTGCTAAGTCAAACATAAAACATAATTCTAAAACACAATTGAAAATGTACTTTAAAGTAAAAAATTTAACTTGACATTATTACAAAGCACACTTTTTAACTATTTAAGTGTACTTAAGTGTATTAAGAAACAGTCTTGAAAGTGTACTCTCTTAAAAGCACAATATGTAAGTTTTCGCAGCTAGAGGTCGCATTTTCAAAACAATAACAGAGGCGAAGCTGGATGACGCAATGAAGGAGCACGGAACGCTGGGAGATGTCGTTTTCACAAATCATGCTCACGGATGAGGTAATGTATTACTTTTTTATTAACTTACCTGTACATTTAATAACAGTATTTTATGTCATCGTAATGAATTATCTGCAAAGAACATGAAATTTGATTCAGTATTAGCCTTTTTACTGATATGTGACTATTTGTCATGATTTGGCGGGTTAATGATGTGCATTTTTACATGTGTAAAACAATCGTTCTAAAAGTAAATTTGAATGAACCCAGCGTATTTGCAAGTATGGCTAAATGTTTTTGTGCAGCACATACTGTATTTTATTACATTACCATAGGTTTCCTCACCAGACTTGATAAAAACTAGGGATGCAACGAATTACGAAATAACGCACCTAAAGGAAGTTTCTATATAGTATACTTGTTCCTGTTTGCAATAGTGCTACTGTGCTATGCTGTAGTAGAGCTGTACTGGCCAACACTGGTAAAGTGACCTTACCAACTACAACGTCCGCATTTGTCCATGTGTGTTCCCATAGTATTCACAAGCGGAAACCGAGGATAGCACGGATATTGCATCATTGATAGGCGACAATGACCAGGGACGAGTCATTATTTAAAACTGGAATTTCTCTGGATTTACAAATTCTTGAGAACTTTTGAGATAACTTAAGTACACAACTGCATGAAATATATAACACTCTGCAAGTGGTTTTTGGACATTCTATTATAAAAATCTTACATATTGTGCCTATAAGTTCACTTAAGAGGCCTTTTATTTATTTTTTGTTATCTTAAAGTACAGTTGCAATTAAGTGCACTTCTTTAACACAAGGCACAACCATTCAAAAAATGTCCTGCATTTTATCATCATATGTATTTCAAAATGTTGTGGTGAAAGGAAATAACTCCATTATTTTGCCTCTTTTGGCTCTCTGTTCTCTCAGTCTTGTACTCTAATGACAGTTATCAACGTGATCATGTTTTAAATTTGTTTAGAAGTTTTTAGACTGTAAAAATCATTGTTTTTGCAGAATAATAATAAGAATTTGATTGATAGTGTTGTGCAAGAACTGCAAATGCTGATCACTTTTGCAAAAAAAGAGAGAGAAAGAGAGAGAGAGAGAGAGAGAGAGTGAGAGAGACAGAGAGAGAGAGAGAGAGAACTGAAGTTGTTATTCATTGAAACACGACTTAGCGTACAACCACTTACAAATGTCTTTTCAAAACAGACTCAGAGTGTTTCAATCAGTCAGAAATCATATGAGAGCTTGTAACATTAAACATCATCAACAACAAATCTGCACATTTTGAGATAAATATTGAGGCAAATATTGAGATTATGAATGACATAAATTGGGATTTGAGTTCTGTTAGGGGGAAGACTTTCAGGGGGAAATGACTAAAATTCCTCATTCAAAGCTATCATGTGGCCTCAGAATACCAGCAGAATGAAACTTTTATGATACTTTTATGGTCATTTTGTCATTTTTGGAGCATGACAGTAAATATCAGTGTCCAGTTTCTTTGCATGATAAAGAACAGCACCTTTATTTATGAAAGACATATAATCAGAATGAATCAATGACAAACTGTTCATTTTAACCCTAAAAGTCTTTAGGAAGTATATATATATATATATATATATATATATATATATATATATATATATATATATATATATATATATATATATTATTTTTTTTTTTTTTTTTTTTTTTTTTTAATGAGAGAATGTTCTGGGAGGTAATATAGGAATTTTTAGTTTAATGTGTGTATTTTGTTTTCCAGAAACATTTTAATAGCTCAGTCTCTGAATAACCAGGTCAGTTATATATTAACCTGATTTGCAATTGAGAATCGTACAAAACCAGCTGCACAGAACACATTGTACTATGTACCGCCTCACCTTCCAAAAAGAAACAAAATAAATCAATACAATAAATGATTACATTGTGACATGCTCCTTTTGGATTTGGATTGTTTTGTAAGACAAAACACCATTCAGATGCATTGCACTGCACGACTGCCACACACGGTAAACCTGAAGCTCTCCTCTGATAACCAGCAAACAAACGTGTGTGAATGAGCTCTGAAAAACTCTGAATTAACTCTCCTCTCCTCGTTTTCATGTGCCATTGTTTCCTCATGTGCAAATGCCACAGAATTTAGCGCAATATGACAAACACTGCGGTGTGTGTCAGCGGCTGTCTGACCCTGTCATTTGGCAACCCTCAGATATGAAGTTTTAGGCTGGCAACAGATGAACATGGCTTATTTACAGCGCTCCCAACATAATAAATACAAACAAACATAATCGAGTCATTGAGCACATTGTTCTCTGTCTGAAAGGAAATATCCTGGGAAATCCTCAAAGGGACAAAACATAAATTTGAAATGAATTCCTCTTTAATTACTTCAGGGTATCCTGAAATTCTCTCATGGAATTTGCCATAAATGTTGTGGTACAACCACGGGATCTTTTAAAGAGAGAAAAAAAGAAACAACAGGGAGGATCAACACCTCTGGGAGCCCATCACACACACACGGGCTAACAGTGTGCCCACACACTCACCACTACAGCTCTCACCACTTCCTCTAAAAATGTTTTTGAAATATTTATGAAAACCAACACATTTACATTACTCTGGAGCTCTAAAGGCTCTTTATGTAAGCCTGCTACAATCAAAGAAGGCAGTACTTGTTTACTATGAATAGTCCATATACTGAAATGATTTTGAGTGATAAAATGTATCATATTTTAAATTTATATTAAATGGAATTAGTTAAACTTATGAGTGCCTTTTGACCCTCTTAAACAGGACTACTGACAAGAATATACAGCAAACTAAAATATACTTTCACGTCATTTCTGTTGAAACTTGTACGTCATGTATTTAACTAAACTGTATGTAACTAAACTTTTGTAATGAAGAAAGTGTATTTTACATTTCAATTATATTACCTTTATATGTAATTCATTCGGTTATAAGCAAATACTTTACATGTGTTTTAGTATGTTAGTCAGCACATCAAAATAAGCGCACTACTAAAGCATGACAAATTAAAACAATTATTTAAAATGTGCTTTACAGTAAAACTGTTAACTTGACATCATTACAAAGGGCACTCTTAAAAACATAAGCATTTAAGAAAGAGTCATAAACGTGTGCTTTCTTTAAGCACACTTAAGTGGCCTTTTATTTCATTATATTATCTGCAAGTACATTTTTTAAAATCTATTTTAAAATCTATTTCTAGTTAGTGAAAAAAGGGAATATGCAGAGCTTGAAATAGTTTTAAATAGTTCACTTTAATTCTGGAATTCAGTTGTCTGTTTTTACGCTCAACAGGGTTGACATATTCAGTTTGCAATAACTAACTAATTGGATGAGTCAAATTCAAAGCTGTATGATTAGGGATCATACAAACAACATGTGATCAAATATGAGTTAAATTATTGCAGTAAGTGCAAACAGCCAACAACCAAACTACAGCATATAACTTGTAGTTGATGAAATATTAAAGGCATCCTATTATGCTTTTTCACTTTTTGAATTTTAGTCAGTGTGTGGTATATATGTTACAAATCTCAAAGTCCACTCCAAAGGGAGATATTTACTTTTTAAAAAAATCCCTTTTCAAGAACTACAACGAATGGCTCATTTGGACTACAGTGTTGTTTTCCGGGTGTTGTGATGTCACAAAGCTTATTAAAATATCATTAAAATAAATCCTGCCTACTGAAATTTGAATGGTTGCGGGTTGGGTAGAGACGAGGTGGGGGATTAGCCTAACTTCTTTATTAAGATTAGCCGCTTCTGGGATGCTTCAATGAGCCGCGACTGGTATAAACACAAGCACTGACTAGAGTGGCCGCGATCTGCTCTGGTGGGCGTGTATATCTTTAACTATAATGGAGCAGACAGAACTTGCTGTTTTGTCAAGGGGCGTGGCAGTATTGAAACACCGTCTAAGCTGTTTGCCAATCACAACACACTGGGACAGCTAACCAATCACAACATATTCTGTTTTTCGGAAGGCGGACCTTCATCAAACCCAGAACTAATTGAGGCATTTGTGCCAGGCTGGGAGACAAGTATTGTAATAATGTAAATTATATGAAAAATAATGCATTTTTCATACCACCAAGCATGAGAGCATGTTCTAGCACACCCCCAAAACAAAATCAAGACTTTGTAAAAGAGCATAATAGGACCCCTTTAACAATAAGTAATATTGCACACACTGCTGTTCCTGCTTGGAGAAGGTGTGTGTTATTGATTTTTAATGAGAGTTAAGAAAGTTCACCTTAAAGGGTTACTTTCACCCAAAAATTAAAATTCCGTCATTAATTACTCACCCTCATGTCGTTCCAAATCCGCAATAGATTCATTGATCTTCAGAACACAAATTAGTTTTTTTTTTTTATGAAATCCAAGAGCTTTCCGATCCTGAAAGGTACCAGAAAGGTAGTAAGGACATTGTTAAAATAGTTCTTGTGATATTAGTGGTTCAACCTTAATTTTATAAAGCTACGAGAATACTTTTTGTGAGCAATGAAAACAAAAACAACAAATTTATTTAGCAATTTCTTTTCTTCTGTGTCAGTCTTTGACGAGCGTTCTTTGAGCACAAACAGTATTCTCATACCTTCATAACATTATGGTTGACCCACTGATGTCACATGGACTATTTTCACATTGTCCTTACTACCTTCCTGGGCCTTGAACATGGTAGTTGCGTTGCTGTCTATGCAGGGTCAGGAAGCTCTCAGATTTCATCAAAAATCTCTTTATTTGTGTCCTGAAGATGAACAAAGGTCTTGCGGGGTTGGAACGACATGAGGGTGAGTAATTGATGAGAACATTTTCATTTTTGGGTAAACTTACCTTGTAATAAATAAAGCAATCCATCAACAATGTCTATAGGCTTAATCTGCATGGAATCACACCACGTTTCCAGAGCCTGCCATCATGATCCATAATGTGAATCTATGATTAGGAAACTATTAGCTATCAGGGCTACATGACCTTTGACCTCACTGTCTTCGAAACTGGCCCAATGAAGAAAAATCAAAAAGCCATTTGACTGGTTCAAATAAGTGCACAGCATAAAATGACTTATTGGTCATTGAATTTAATAATGTGTTGGAAAATTCATTATCTACCACAGAGGAACAGACAAATTTATTAAAATAAATCTGTACTGAAACAGAAAAACTGTTGTTTCAATTCTACTTTATTTTACTTTTTTTTTTTTTTTTAAATTATGTGTTTATATGTCTATGTATGTGTATATATACATTATTTCCAATAATTTACCATGCCAATAAAGCTTCTTGAATCTTGATTTAGACAAAGAAGGAAAGCAGGACAAATGCTCACGACCTTTCACCTGCTCCATCCAGAAAATGATTCAAGCTAAATCAGTTTGGATACACAGTCTATTTCCACTTCTCTTCTAATAATTTCCATGTTTTCTGAGAGTGCACAGCAGTCACGATGACTCTATCAGCCCGAACAGTCCCATCTGAAGGGATCTGGCTCCAGAGGCCTGTGCAAATGAGTGACAGCAGACAGGGCTAAAACTCTGAGCGCACGCACTATTACCGGCACCCTGGGCCACGAGCGAGGAAAAAGCAACAGCAACAAGCGTAATCTTCAAGCGACCAAGCGATTATCAGCTTGAAATGCAATTTTATGCATTATAACTCCCTTCTCCTCAAATGGATTTCGGAGCAAAAAGGCCCCTGACATGTGATTACCAGTCAACGAAACAATCCTCTCTCCTCCCCGTCGGTCGCATATATTTCCCCACACGGCCGGGTCCCGCAGGTTCCCCCCTCGGCCCTGTCACCGCAGACGTGACGGAGGGGACGGCGGGCGCCCAGGAGCTAAATCCGGGCTGCGGGGTGATGTTCTTTGATTTTTAACCATTACAGAGTTTTCATAGAGCTGCAGTCAATTTATTTTATTTATTCTAATGAGCAGCATTAGTGGTAACGTGGTTAGCGGTGCTCGGGCTCATCGGGTCGTTAATCACACTCTGCAGACACTCGCAAATCAACTTCTAACAGCAAGCACTGAATCAAGCTCAATGGAGCATGCACTCCTTCACAATTTATGATCTTTCAAATTGCATCTTTTCAACCATTAAATTGCAAGATACCATAAATTTTTATCTCCTCTACTTTAGTCCCGGCATTCATTCTGTCCTGCGAACAGCAGAATAGTAGTAAATTCAGGGTAGTTAGAAAGAATTTAAGCTCTGTCTCCTGAAAGGAAATCCAAGCGTAGGGCGAAGGCTGTTAATTTGCCATTGAGGACAAATACCAGGAGTGATAAAGTTTAAGAGCTCAGCAGGGAGCTAAATTTAGTCCTGGTAGGCAGCAGTTCTCCACAACCTTGGGTCCACTTCCTGTCTGTGATATTTCAGGTCTCGTTAGATGCCATCTGTCAGATTTGACACAACGTTTGAGTTTAATCTGAAAGACTCATCTACAGTTACAGAAATGTCTACTTCACAAGAGCGAGCCACAAATTCTCAAATTCGAGGAACTCTTCAGGATGTATGATAAGAAAACAGAGGATGATGTAGATGATTGTAGATGATGTAGATGATTGTAGATGATTGTTTTTGTCTGTTGTCACGGACAACAGACAAAAACAATAGTGAGGTGTGAAATAATGTCTTGACAACACTGATTAGCTGATCACTAGTGACTATCCCAATCTGCGATATCATAGGCAGTACCCTAGTGAAAAATAAATATACTAAAATGTATTTAAAATACATTTATTTCTTGCCAAGCATACTACGAATACATTTGCAAATTATGTACTTAATAAAAATACCCTGCAATTGTACTTTTAGCATACTAAACTAGTATATTTAAAATCTGTTGAATTGGAAAAACTAGTTTTGTACTTTAATTGTGCAGAAGTAAATAGTCAAACTAAAGTTTATTGAAGTATATTTGATTGTGCTAAAGTCGAACTATTGAAAGTATACTTTAGGTACACTACAAATTATTATTTAAAGATCATACAGTCCTCATTAATAGTGACATTAAAACATATTTTAGGCTTAATATTAAGAAATGTGCCTTGTGCACAAGTAGTACTCCAAATAAAGTTGAATTACAATTTTTACATCAGCAAGTCTCGAGTGATATGTCAGTAAATGAGGAGATGTGGATCTAGTTGCGATACTTCATAACAAAAAAAAAAAAGGTACCCACAAAAAAAGGAAGATTCCATTGTTAGTAGTGCATGGTACGGCAGAGAATTCAGCATGTTTGGGAAAGTGCTTTCAAAAGACCTCCGGGATAAAGCTGTAGAAAGGCACAAGTTAGGAGAAGGCTACAAAAACATTTCAAAGGCTTTAGCTATCATTAAGAAGTGGAAAGCGTATGGCACCACCAGCACATTGCCTAGATCAGAACTTGAAGGACTTATAAGGCTTTATGGCTGGGTCTGGTCAGTCTGTGCATGTGACAACTATCTCCCAAGCTTTACACAAAGCTGGCCTGTATGGCAGGGTGGCACGAAAGAAGCTTTTCCTAAAAAAGTGTCACACTCAGTCTCATTTGTGCTATGCAAAAACACATTTGGATAAGTCTAGTACCTTCTGGCAAAAGTGGTCTGATGAGACCAAAATTGACCTTTTTGGACTGAACTCCAAGCACTATGTTTGGCAAAAAGCAAACACAGCACAGCACCCAAAACACACCATACCTACTGTGAAGCATGGTGGTGGCAGCATTATGTTGTGAGGGTGTTTCTCTTCAGCTGGGACTGGGCGATTGGTCAGGACTGAAGGGAAAACGGATGCCGCCAAATGCATCCAAATTCTTAAGGAAAACCTGCGTCTCTCTGCTAGACAACTGAAGATGGGCAGGTCATTCGCTTCCCAACATGACAATGACCCTAAACATACTGCCAAAACAACAACAAAATGATTTAAGGATAAAAGGGTGAATATCCTTGAGTGGCCAAGTCCCTGACTTAAATCCAATCGAAACTCTGTGGATGGATTTGAAGAGAGCAGTCCATTGCCGCTTACCTGACTGAACTTGAGCAATTCTGCAAGGAAGAATGGGCAAATATTCCCCAATCAAGGTGTGCGAAGCTAGTACAGACATATCCAAAAAGACTGATGGCTGTAATTAAAGCAAAAAGTGGCTCTATGAAGTATTAAATCAAGGGACTGATGACTTTTCCAACCCTATTATTCTAGTTTTTCCCTAAACATGATACGGCACAAAACGAAAAGTGATTGGTTGCTTTACCTGTCAAGAACTACAATGAGTAGTAGTTCTATCTGGCCTCTTGGGCAGGCCTTGGCCATTCAAAGCGGCCAAGGTTCCCAGACCTTCTGAAGTTCTGGCTACTTGAGACTAACCAATGAGTAACAATGACAAATAAGGAGAGATGAAACTTGGTCCCAAGGAAACTGAATTAATTAACAACATAAATGTTTTGTTATTGACATTTGACTAAATCAGTGGTTAAAAATACATTTTTGTTTCCAGGAAACACTGATACTGGGGGGAAAAAGAAATTGAGTTAAGTAAACTAAGTAAGCTAAGCTTCCTAATTAATGCTTGCAATTAAAAACAAAATCTAAACGATCAGCGATTTACCGGTTAGCTCCTGCGTGAACCGACGCTGCCAAGAAGTTGCTTCTCAGCTCACAAAGTTGGGCTAACTACCTTCTAACTCTTGAGACTCCCATTCTAGACGATGGCGTTCGAGAGGCCATTGAATGTAACCTGACGAAGGTGGAAAACAAGCTACTTACCCGCACCATACTGTTCTGAGGAATTGGCATAATTGTTTCAGATTACATCTCCTGTGGCAGAGAGCAGTAAGGAACACACTTGTCAAACAATATGGTCAGATTAGCTGTTTCTGATTGGGTGCGTGTTGAAGCGATCTCCCTCATTACACACCTAAGAAAAGAAACAAAAGATCGCTTTAAAGTGACTTAATTATCCACATAAAGAACAGAGTGACAAAGCCAGTAGCTGGGCTCCAAGTGAAGGGTTAACCCTTTCACTCCATGCAAAACTCTTTAGCCCACTTCACGGCGCAGGAATCAAGCCAAGCGACTGCAGGGAGCCGAGCATGAGCAAATCCGTACGCAGCTGATTGCTACAAGAGTGGCAGTCTATAATGTGTAAGAGCGGAAACGGAACAGTTAGAGGACATTTACAGACACTTCTCTGCAAGTTAACATGCACATACTACAGGTAAGAAGTGTTGGCTATAAAAGTCGTGGTAACTGTAAAAGTCACTATGGAAGCCTGTTTCTGCCATTGCATGATATATTTGCAGCCATAGCTTTTTCTTGCACTTACAAATTTATATCTCACAATTGTGACTTTTTTCTCAGAATTGTGTGATATAAACTTGCAATTCTCACTTTTTTCTAGTTCTGACTTTTTCTTGCAATTACAAGTTTGTATCTTACAATTCTGACTTCTTTTCTCACAATTGTGATATAAACTCAAAATGATTTTTTCTGCACTTCTGACTTTTCTCACAATTGCAGGTTTATAACTCTTTGTATCTCACAATTCTGTCTTTTTGTTTCTCACAATTACATGTTATTAACTTGCAATTACACGTTCATATCTAACAATTGTGACTTTTTCCTCAGAATTGTGTGATATAAACTTGCAATTTGGACTTTTTTCTAGTTCTGACTTTTTCTTGCAATTACAGGTTTATATCTCACAGTTCTGGCTTTTTCTTGCAATTACAAGTTCATATCTCACAATTGTTATTTTTTCCACAGAATTGTGTGACTTGCAATTTAGACTTTTTTCTAATCCTCACTTTTTCTTGCAATTACATGTTTATATCTCTTAATTCTGACTTTTTCTTGGAATTACAAGTTTATATCTTGTAATATTGACTTTTTGCAATTTATAAGTTCATATCTCGCAATTCTGCCTTTTTTCTTGTAATAATAAGTTTTTTTTTTTTTGTTTCTCAGAATTGTGCGATATAAACTCAAAATTCTGACTTTTTTCTTGCAATTCTGACTTTTCTCACGATTACAGGTTTATACCTCGCAGTTCTGATTTTTTGGAATTACAAGTTTATATCTTGCAATTATAAGTTTATATCTTATACATGTTTATATCTTGCAAAGTTTGTATCTTGCAATTACTCAGAATTGTGTGATATAAACTCGAAAGTCTGACTTTTTTCTTGCAGTTACAAATTTATATCTCACAATTCTGATGTTTTTCTTGCAATTGTAACTTCTTTTCACAGAATTGCGTGACATAAACTCACAATTCTGACTTTTTCTTGCAATTACAAGTTTATATCTCACAATTCTGATGTTTTTCTTGCAATTGTGACTTTTTTTCCTAGAACTGCATGAAATAAACTCACAATTCTGACTTTTTTATTGTAATTACAAGTGTCTGTCTCACAATTCAGAATTTTTCTTGCAATTATATGTTTATATCTTGTAACAAATTATATTTTCTTACAATTGCAAGTTTATAAATTCTGACTTTATAACTGCAAATGCAAGTCAGAATTGCATGTTTGTATCACAGATAAAAAAAAAAAAAAGCTAAAATTACCTTTTTTATTTTGATTTAGTGTTGAAACAAATGTTGATTGGGAAACAAATGCTTGTGTAGATAATGTAGTCCATCTAGAGCAGATGGTTCTGGATATGGGTTAAGTGATTTAGGCACAGGTTAAATGTCTTCACTGAAGTGCTTTTAGAGCAACTAATAAAGATCCAGAACGCTCTCATTGTAAAGGTCCATCAAATGTCACACATGTTATGCTAGCAAAATTGCATTTCAGTCTGTTCAGAGACAGACAAGGACTATTTTAACATAAAATGCAAAGCAATCATATGATAGCGTCACTGTAAATGAATACCTGTGTATGGAGTTCGTATTAACTTGTCAACTGTTCCCGGAAGTCCAAGAAATACAATTTACAGAAGAGCACTACAGAAGTGCTGCCGGCAACGTTATTACTGCAGGAAACGCACAGACGCAAAGTGTCTCCAAGAGGCGACTTAGTAAATCATGACTGAAAGTGAAAGTCAAATGAAAGTGAAAGACCTGGGTAATTGCCATCAACTGTAAAAGACTTGACTGTAAAAGAAAAGTATTTTTCCTGCATACATAAATCACCTTCTCATCATCAAACAATCTTAATTCTCCCATAATGCACAAATCTGATAAAAAAAAAAAGGACAAATGATGGGAAAATAACAAGTATATTAGAATAATTGAAATATGAAAACTATTTTTTGTGTTATACTTAGACACAAAAAATATTTTTAACATTTTAAGAGTTTTGCTTCAGTTAACTCCTAAACTAATTTGTATATAGATTTTACTATGTTTTAATAAAATATTTTGCCATATTTTACTAATTATGTAAAAGTATCAAAAGCATTTGAATATGGTAGAAAACACTTGAGGAGCAGGAGCCGTACATTGGTGTAGTGGATAAAGTCCTCTGGGACGGCACTAAAATCAGCCATATCCTACACACACAAATACCTACATATGGACGGCCACACTATGTGTGTGTGTTTGTGGACATATGGACACTATGCAGTGTTTTCCCAATGAGGGATGGTGGAATTTGCATGGTAAATTGTAAGTGGCAAAACAAATAATAACGAAAGGCATAAAATCTCACAAACACTGAATTGATCAGACAATTACAAACCATCTGGCTTGTTAAACCCAATCTGCTGGCCAAGTCCTCACACCAGCTCAATCTGCAGTTACTGACGCAAGACATCTCTGCATCTGGGGAACAACTACACACAGGTGAGTGAGGATGTGAATGGGGTGTGCCAAGACACACACACACACACACACACACACGCGTGTACATGGGTAGGGAAAAGACAGATACTCAGTAAAACTCCAAGAGAGAACAGACAAATGCTGACAGTTTTTATCCACTGCATTGGAATGTGTGGACAAATGGTCAGTTGTTATGGAATTCAGTGGATTTACACTCATTAATGGTGTTTAGGTTTGTGTAAATAATAATATTTAATGCGTCAGACCACAACATACTGTGGTGACTCAGATCTGAAGTACATACTGATTGTCCAGCTCAGAGCCAATCAGGCTAATCATGACAACATTAATTATACATGTTTACCACATGTGAAATGAATATAAATACACAGCTATAAAGCAAAGTAATGCTTTGATGGTTCAGTTAAACTGCCCACGGTTTAACCCTCACAGATAGGAATGCAAATACACTTTATTTCATCATATTATATCACTTTCTCTAGTTTACTGCATATTGCACCATAGACCTCACACTACATAACCCATACTGCATTATATTTAAAAACATTTTGCAAGTGAACAGCATGCAACATTAAAGGTTTCAAACTTGGCACATGAAATCACTACATTGTTCAGTCATCAAATAATTATGGTTATTTAATCAAATTATGTGTGGTAACTTTCACAGTCCAATCAAATAATGAGTTAGGAAAGGGATGTTAAAAATCACGGCAGATATTATGTTCAGTTCATTCCTCGCAATGGAAATTCAAGCTGTGAAGGTGAAGCTGAGCATGTAGATTTTTTTTTTTTTTTTTTTAAAGAGACATGAATTATGTATGTTGAATTGTATAATGTGTTATTATTTCTTATTATTATAAACAAATAGTAATAGTACTGAAAATACTAAATAATAATAATGAAAGCATGCTTTTTTCACTGTGGAGGTCAAGTTAAGTGCATTGCATTGTGGGGTGCATACAATTTTGGGGGAAACACAGCAAGTCACAAGTATCCCATACATAAAATTTGCATAAAATATCACAAAAGTTTTAATAGTCTTTTGTTGTTATAAAGAAGTACACTTATCTTGATGTTGACTAACATACTTGAATATTATTTTTAGATGTTATTCAATATTGCATTTAAAATAAAAGTATTTTAAACTTACAAAATTACAATTTCATCATGAAAAATGTATCATTAGAAATATTTCTAAATACATACAAACATACAAGTGCTGTCAAACGATTAATCGCGATTAATTGCATCCAAAATAAAAGTTTTTGTTTACATAATATATGTGTGTATACTGTGTATATTTATTATGTATATATAAATATAAACATATGCATGGATATATATAAAAAAAGTTATGTTTATATATTAAAAATATATAACATAAAATATAAGAATATAAATACAAAAATGTATATACATGTAAATATTTTCAAAGTATATACTGTATGTGTGTGTATTTATATATACATAATAAATATACCCAGTATACATACATATATTATGTAAACTTTTATTTTGGATGTGATTAATCGTGATTAATCGTTTGACAGTTCTAATATATAGTTCTACCAAAGTGGGTTAAAATCACTCTAAAGTTCTGCTAATTGCATTAATTATAATATTTAAACTATTATACATTTTTGGTAACACTTTATTTTGCGGTGTCTGTTACATGTGTTACATTTACTTACTAAAGTAATAACAATAAATTATGCATAATTACATGCGACTAACCCTAAACCAAACCCTCATCCTAACACCAACCCTATAGTAAGTACATGTGGTTAATTAATATTACTCAATACTTTAAGATATAATTACACTGTAATTAGGACACTGTAAACCAGCATAACCACATTTTCGATTAATTGTAACTAACTTGTAATTAAGAGTCCGAAAACATGACATTGTTTGCACTTGTATTTTTTTTTTTAATTAAATAAATAAATAAATAATTTCTGTAATAAGTACTCTTTTTAAAAGTATGCCAAAGTGTACTTTTTTCACAAGGGTAATAAAAAGTATGCATACTATGCACAGTATATATACTCATACTGTTTTATTAAATGATAAATTCTAGGTGGAATATGATTCCAAACCTACAGTACTCAATGTTTCAATGGCAAAAGTATAAAAAGACAAAAATAAGCCACGTAATGACTGACATCTTCGGATAGATGATGACACCTGGAATACCTATGAAGGTCCTTCAGATATTTTCTATTCATAAAAGGACAGAGGGGGAGAAAGACAGAAGAGTATGAGAACAAAATTGCAGCAGCCACATTTAAGTGTTAAACGAACAGTGATCTGAATAGCAAGTGTGTGTGTGTGTGTGTGTGTGTGTGTGTGTGTGTGTGTGTGTGTGTGTGTGTGTGTGGGGTGCAGCTGTGGCGTTGTAATAGGTGGTGTAATTGTATGATGACAGTGTGTCTGTGTGTTCGCTGCTCTCCTGGGTATTGTGATCATCTTTGACAGGTGATGCTGCTCCTCCGGGAAACAGCTTCATCTTAGAGATGTGCTTATTTTTCCATATAAACACACACACACACACACACACACACACAGGCTCTGTCACCAACTGAGCAATGCATTCTCACATGTACACAATGGAGATTTCAAGCAGTGTGAGCAGAACTGCACAAGAGAGACGCTAATGCAAACATGCTGTCAGAGGGGGACGCCACATGCGCAAAATGCATCTTTCACAAAGTCTTTATCTCAGTGTACATCATTGCTCCAAAGCACTATTCATTTCTTTCCACGAAAAACCTTTAATGAAGAAAAATTACTGAGTACACCTACACAAGGGTGTAATTAGCCATTTTGCCACTGACCTTCAACTTCATAACATTCAACCCCAAACATTTAACATAACAGGGTTGAATGGCTGTTGAAAAAAAAAAAAAAGAGAAAGAGAAATGTCATTATTTTTTCAGCAGTGTTTATTACAAGCACATGGAATCTGAGTGCTACTGATTGATTCAATAGCATGATGCACTTTTTTTGTCTGCATCTAGTAATTTATCACAGAAATAAAAACATTGAAAATGCAATTCATACAGTGACTTGAATACAACTCCAAAATGAGCATGCTTTCATTTCTGAATAAAAATTTATTTTTTAAATATTTTTTAGGGCATGCTGCCAAAGATATCAGAGAAATACAACAAAATTAAAAGTATAGTAATAATACAGAAAAAAGTCCAGACAAATACAGGCCTAATTTAAAAATTCTGACATTTCTATTTCTTAAAAAAAAGTAACTTTTGTGAAATATTTATTCAGAAAGTCAGTGAAAAGCGCATTTGAAGAAAAAAACAATAAGTCTTGTAAAATGATGTCTAGTTGAAGATAGAAAATGTCATGTGGTGTGACTTTCCAAAAACGTGATTACATATCAAAAGTTTAGGGTTAGCATGACTTTAAAACAAATAACTTAATAATAATAATAACTTAATAATAGTAATAATAATAAATTACATTTATTCATCAAGATTGCTTTAAATTGATTAAATGTGACAATGAAGACATGTATAATGTTACAAAAAATTTAATTTCAAATCATTTACAGTCATTAAAGAATTCTGGAAAACAAGTAGTACAGTTTTCACAAAAAAAAAAAAAAAAAAAAAAACATGAAATGATTTTTGATGGATCATGTGAAGACTGGTGTAATAATGCTGAAAATTTAGTTTCGCACCACAGGAATAAATTACATTTTAACATATAATCAAATAAAAAAACATCTGTTTTAAACTGAAATATTATTTCACAGTATTGTTTTTATTGTAATTTTTATCAAATAAATGCAGCTCTGCTGCTTAAAAAGCTTAAAAAGCGTAAAAAGTCTTACCAACCCCAAACTTTTAAACAGCAGTGTACATGTACATTTATTTATTTATTTATTTATTTATTTTAAGATGTAAGGAAAATATGCTAGTAAAAATCTTTTGAACTGTAAAATTTTTCATGTTCATACTCCAGTCTTGAGTATATGATCCTTCAGAAATCATTCTAATATTCTGATTTGCTGTTCAAGAAACATTTTATTATTATTATTATTATCAATATTTAAAACAGTTGAGTGCACTTTTTTCTTTGATGAACAGAAAGATCCAAAGAGCAGCATTTATTTGAAATAAAAAGCTTTTGTAACATTATACACTATACTATTCAAAAGCTTGGAGTCGGTACAATTTATTTATTTTATTTTATTTTATTTTATTTTATTTTATTTTATTTTATTTTATGTTTTTTTTTTTTGGAAAATAAATGATAGACATTAATACTTTTATTTAGCAAGGATGCTTTAAATTGCTCAAAAGTGATGACAAAGCCATTTATAATGTTAAAAAAAAAGATTTCTATTTCAGATAAATGCTGTTCTAATTAACTTTCTATTCATCAAAGAAACCTGAAAAAATTATACTCCGCTGTTTTCTACATAATAATAATAAATGTTTTCGAGCAGCAAATCAAAATATTAGAGTGATTCCTGAAGGATCATGTGACTGGAGTAATGATACCAAAAAAATCAACTTTGAAATCACATGAATAAATTACATTTTTAAATATATTCAGATAGAAAACAGTTATTTTAATACAGTTAATTATAGTAAAAAACGTTTCACAATTTTATTGTTTTTGCTGTACTTTTGATCAAATAAATTACTTCTTAAAAAAAAAAAATACTGTTCAAAAACTTTTGACTAGCAGTGTAGTTACACAACATATCAATAAACTGAAGCCTTCCCTAAAATGGTATAAGAGTTTTCAAAACCACATGAATCCAACATATGACCAAATAATAACCTTATGAGACCTGCATTACAATGCACTGTATCACCCACAAGCAGTCCTGCTTTATAAAACTAATCTGCTATATACAAAAAGCAAACAGCAGCATGAATAAACAAACTGTCCCTGTTGTTGGGCCTCTCACTCTGCTTGAGGATAACCCTTCATTGTGTACTTTTTCTCACAGCTCTGCAAAATCGACAGTATGGCAGAGTCATAAAACATGCCGTTTGCCTGAATACCTGCAGCACGACATCCACTCCCATATCTGTGTATTACCACAGAAAGACTTTAAATGCTTTCTGCGCTCACGCGACAGGACACAATGCTACAAAACGAGAGAGAGGCCCAAATCTGATCGGATCTTTTGAGAGCCGTTATTGAGAAGTGTCTGAGGAGGTGCTAATGCATATTTATGGGGATGGGACGATTTGCAAGTGAATACAAAGGTGTGTGGATTAGAGGAGGAGGCCTGTACGCCAGTGTCCTGCTGTGGCTCTGCGCTTTATCTGATCTCTCTCTGGGAGAGACACACACTACGGCCTTATCTTTACCCACACTCTCAGAGTTTACAATTTCTCGCTTCACTGGAGCTTGAGCAGGGCTTGTTAGAGCAACAAAGAGAGAGAGGGAGAGAAAGAGGTCTACGGTGAGCACAAAGCGGCACTCATCTCTCTGGACAGAGCGTTTCCGTTCCTGATAACGGCAAGCTCGCGTAGCGCCGGAATACGCCGAAATACTGACAGATCTCGCCGACTAAACTGACCCGCCGGCTAATGATAGCAGCCGAGCAGCTCCACGATGCCTGGAGAAAGCTATCTGCCAGCATTCCCATTTATGTCGATGATGGATGCCTGGAAGTATGGGATTTAAAATATACCATCTTTGCTCACAGGTTTTCGGATTCTGAGCCAGTCACCTAAGCTGTCAATGCCATGTGACTAATCACTCCTGAGCCGAAGGAAATGACATCATGACACCGACTGGCTGATGGCAACTCATGAAAGCGCACTGTTCCAGACCCTTTGCGAGTGGGGGATCTGTGTCCCTCCCACTTTTAGAGATGTCCCACCCACTTTTCGGGAAATAACCCCAGTAATTATATTTTTGTTACCATTATGTCATTATGCTTAGTTTTGCTTGGCTGCAGTGCAAAGAAAACCATTGGTCACCATGTAAAACCAAAGCTGATGTCTTGAACATTGAGGGGGACAAAACCATTTTTTGTAAGGAATCAAATAATTAAGGAATTTAAAGAAAAAAAGAAAAAAAATATATATTTGTAAATAATGTTTTAACTTGCATTTATTACCACCACAAAATAAAAAAATAAAAAGAAGTAACTGCAGCTCAGATTTGTGGTAACACCTAGTATAGGAAACAATTCTCACCATTAATTAGTTACTTATTAGCATATCTATTATTAAAATATCGGCTGTTTATTAGTACTTATAAAGCACATATTCTGCATGACCATATTCTAACTCCCTAATCCTACCCAATACCTGAATTTAACTAACTATTGAGCAGCAAATTAGGAGTTTATTGACGCAAAAGCCGTAGTTATTAGTTTGTTAATAGTGAGAATTGGACCTTAAAATAAAGTGTGACCAGGTTTTTCCCCCTGCTTTACAGCACATTTAGATTTGTCTTATATGTGGGCATCACTGATTCTGTTACTTCCCTGTTTAATACTGTGAAGCTGCTTTCAAAGTGTCTCATATGTGTTAGGCACTATATAAATAAAGGTGACTTTTTTCTTGCAATTGAATTTTTGTTCTGGAAGCAAACTACTCCTTTAACAGGTCTTTACAGTTGCCAGAAATATCACTTTTGGGGTTTTTGCTATTAACAAACAAATAAGTAAGACCAACCCAAGTGACAAAAAGTAATGTGAAAGTAACACATTACTTTCCACATAGAGTAACACAATTAGTTACTTGGAGTAACTCACTGGTGTAGTGCATTACACCATTAAAAGTAACTTTCTGAAGTTATTTAGTATTTAATAAATTAGTATTGATTATGATATTAAAAAGTTGGCATTTTTTATTCTGTAGTAGTGTTGTCACGATACCAAATTTTTGACTTTGATACGACACCTGACTAAAATATCACGATACTACTACTGAACCGATACTGCGAAAAAAACATAGCACAGAAAAAGTAAATGAATAATAGATGATCCAAATGGAGATCAGTTTTTTTTTTTTTTTTTTTTTTTATCTATTAAAGCAAAGCATTTCACCCCAACCCCCCGCCGGAAGCATGTGTAATTAAATGAAATCATGACACTTGCAATTGAAATTAACAGAAATTTATTAAAAGTTTAACAAAAATGACATGTTTTTAAGGCCCTATGAAATGTTTTATTATTTTTCTCAAATTCAGTTTTGTTTGTGAATCTCTGTTTTCCATTAATTTTCTGGATTCTATTTTATTACATTTTAATAATCAAAAGCGTGTCTAATGAATTTATAAAGGATAAATAGATTTTATAAAGAGTTCATTTATTATAGGGTTTTTTAATTTATTTATTTATTTTATTTTTTTATTTTTTTTTCAGAAATGCTATGTTGCGTGGGTTAATAAATTCTGGTAAACATACATATTTTTTTCTGGTAAATATTCATTAAAACATTGTTTTAATAATATTTTTATTAGTACTGTCTTTAGTAATATATCAATATATTTCTGACTGTCCAAGTTAAACCGAACTTTTATTTTGACGGGTTGCTGTGAAGACCTTTAGGGTCTTCATTATATGATGATAGTTTTCCGCAAAAGAAATGGTAAAATGCTTATAAAGTGACTTTCAGAGCAGTTCTAGAGATTATGTTCATGTGTTCATGTGCTCATATATTGAGGCGGCAGAGGCTGAAAACACTGTGAGCTTCACGTGTATGTGTGTAGTAAACAAAACTGCGCATCTCCGCCATTCACTAACACAGACACGCAGAAATACGGCTCTTATTAAAATGCATTCTTGAAGTACCGATACTAGTAAAATGCGGAATCGGAACGTTTTTAAAAGCAGGGTATCGCGATGAGTTTAAGTTTGAGTTTGAGTTTATTTGACACATAAAAAGAAGTAACAATAAACTGTTACATCTTTCTTGTCAAGGATAACACAAAAAAGTTTCATTAACTTATTTCCATTGTGGTCCTTGCTTTAAAAAAGAGAATTAAAAAAAAAAAAAATCCTAATCAATAATCCATACACACCCATAAAATTACAAAACCATACATTATATACAATTCTACAATTTAAGACATCTTATCCATCTTAACCCTTATTTTGAAACCCTCACAATCTGTTAATACCTTAATGTCCAGAGGCAGCATATTCCATTCTTTTGCGCCTGAATATTTAAATATCTTTATATATCTTTAATACTCTGTCTGGTAAAATGACCATGCCTTTCATTAACCTGAGAAAAATAAGATTTAAAATATACCGGAGCCCTATCATAAATAATTTTATGTACCATTCTCAGTTTCCAAAATACTAGTCTTCTCTCAATAGGTAACCAAGCAAGCTGCCGAAAGTGTGTACTATCTACATAACTAAAACAATGTAAACCTAAAACTAATCTCATCAATTTATTCTGTGATTTTTGTAACCTTTTCATCCATGTACTGGATAAATCGGTCATCCACGAACAACATGCATAATCAAAATGGCACTGAACTAAACCTGTAGCAAGTACCATTAAACTTTCTCTATCCAAAAAAGCAGCATATCTAGCCATAAACTTAATTCTAGCATTCACTTTTACGAAGACTTTCCCAGCCATACTAACCCCACTTAAATTATTATCCAGAATGCAACCTAGATAATTGACTGATGTTTTATTATTTAATACATACCCATCAACTTTGACTACCAAATCATCTTCATTCCTCAATTTACACTTAGACCCAAAAAGAATAGATTCTGATTTTCCTAAATGTAATAAAAGCTTATTATCAGTCAACCAAACCTTCACCTTGACTAGCTCATCACCTAATTTTTCTTGAATTCTATTAGAGTCCTTCTCAGAAACTAACAACGCAGCATCATCAGCATATAAGAACAAATTACTCTCACAAGCAGCCTGGATAACATTAATATATAATAAAAACAAAAGAGGACCTAATACACTACCCTGTGGGACCTCTACCCTTTGCTCCCTCCCTGATAAATATGAGGCCAACCATGATTTAACTACGCTCATACCGGTATATTGTGCAACACTATTCTATAGTGGAAATAAGCGTCCATTCCAACCCGATCTCACTACAATTCATGTTTTACAAGACCTCACCTGTACATATATTGTACAATTTTTTGCTAAATTGTAAATATTTTACGAGTTCCCCAAATTCTGTGAATTCGTACAAATCAGCCACCTCGTAAAATACATACAAATTCATCGTGAGATAGCGTTGTCCATTCCAACATGCATAAATGTCACAAATGTTTCGTCATTATTGTGCGTCAAAAGTGTGACATTACATGAATCACATAAACCAGGGGTGCCCAACCCTGTTCCTGGAGATTGACTTTCCTGCAGAGTTTAGTTCCAACCCTAATCAAACACACCTGTCTGTAATTATCAAGTGTTCCTTGAGATCCTAATTAGCTGGTTCAGGTGTGTTTGATCAGGGTTGGAGCTGCACTCTGCAGGAAAGTTGATCTCCAGGAACAGGGTTGAGCACCCCTGACATAAACGAGATAGGCTATTTCAATTCTAAATGGCAAAATTTCACCAAAAAATAAATAAATAATTAATAAATAAAAAGTAGAATCATAAACGTTTAGTAAATATTAAATGTTTAGCTCTTTACATCTTACCTCCTACCGTCACTGTTATAACAGAATTCATTCCCGCCTTCTTTGATTTGCTTGTTCAACTCAATCATGTTAGACCACTGTTACTTTGTAAACCAATTGCCTTAGCAGCCTAATGAATGTCCAGTTGGAGCCGTATTTCTGATCAAGCCCACTTACGTGCTTCTCAGCAAATCAGTCAGGATAACAGAGTGTGACCAAATTAATATTCATGAGCATGGTTAATATACCGTACAACAAGTCCCTCGCTTTTCAGATTGTTGACTTGATATAATTAAACACATGCTTCTTTTGTCAGAATACAGCACTGTTTTTGAACAGCTGCCAATGGTTACTTTTTGCCCTCATTGTAGTCTTGGCATTGACCAGCAGACGTCAACATGCCAACCAGCTAAACCTTGACCTCTTGATAGCAACATGAAGACATCAGACTTCAATTAGACACGAAAACACTTTTCTTGTCTTGTGCTCTTGTGTGTCAGGCAGGTGACCCTCTGGCCAGACCTAAAAGCCTGCTTGAAAAGGTCAGGTCAAAGGTCGTATTGGTGCTGAATCAACAGAAGTTGCGCAGAAAGGAGATGCGAAAATAGCAATATCATCTGAGGGCCATTTGACAAATCGTGCTGTAACGGGGACGGGCGATTCCCTGACCATCTGACATCAGGAGGGGTCTGCCGGTGTCACCGGCTGAAAACGCAGCAGCTGCAGAAGGTTCGAGCGCGGCGGCGGAGCTGGCGTTCGTGAGGTAGGCAGAAATGTAGGAGGCTGTCTAAGATTGAGACATTCTCCCACTGTGAGTAAATAGTGACTGGGCCAATTTCATCAGACACAGAAATGCTCCCGGTGACAGCGCCTGCATTGTTTTCCCCCCAACTGCATGCTGCGAAATTCTATTTTCAGTTTTTCTTGCCGCAGTAATTATCTGCATTGTTGGCGAGCATAAAGAGAATAAAGGGCATGAATGTGTCCCGGTCAATCGGATTCTGTCAGTTCAGGCTGAATTGGGTACACACATGCGCGGCGCTTGCCAGATCGTAATAACGAAGCTGTTTGCATGGAACGATTTCCCCTACGCAGCTCATCAGCGACAGAGAGAGTCTGTCAGCGCGCTCACAGACTGACACGGCTTCCGCATCTGTGTCTGTTATTAGCCCGTCTCTTAAGACAAGCTCAATTATCTGACACTGCCCGTAATTTTCACCCCCCTCTCCGGCACAATGTAAAGTTCCTCTGCTTTATTTCTCAAGCTGTTCATTTGGAGGAGAAAAACAAGGAGAGAGACGAGAGTGGGCGGAGGAGAAGACTTGACGAGATAAACTGAGGGAGGGGGAAAAAAACAAGATGAGTCAAAAACTAATTTGATGCTTACTTTACAAGAATAAAGAGTTTCGGAAGACGCTTTATCAAATATATGTGGAGGATATCTGAATGATAACATGATTGATGTGTATCAGATAAAACAATGACTGTGCCGCTCTGATTTCTTTGGGCCGATTTGGATTTAAAATGTGTTGTTAAAATTGATTTTCTTTGGTTTTTGTTGATTATAGGTGAGGAAGCTTTGTGTCATTCTCTTTTTACTTGATAATACCTTGATGCTATTCAAGTACCTCAGAGTGATATTCAGTACCACAGTATATTCCAAAGTACTGTTAGAAAGGATCTACTGTGTAATCATTTACATTGTTGTACATGGTCTCAAACTTATACTAATCAGAACACTACATAGAACATTTTTTAAACAGCATTTGTCACACGACAATGAACTAGTGTAAAAAAAAAAAAAAAAAAAAAAACAAAAAAAACTAACCAGTTACAGGGCCTAAAACTACTTTGTAAACTGAAAAACTGTGTCAACCACCAAAAAAACGAAACAAACAAACAAACAAAAACAAAACAAAACAAAACAAAAATAAACATATTTTCTCCTTTTTTTGAAACTATGGTATAAAACTGTGGTGGAGCATGCTACAATGGTAATACCATGGTTTTTGTGACCCCATATTAATGCAGAATAAATGTAATAATAATAGATGCAATATTTATATTTTTAAAACTGCACTTGCAAAATACAGGTCCATATAAATTAACTAGTAAAGCAATCTAGTGAATAAAGAAATGTAATAAAATGTTAACCAGTTATAGACCCTAAAATATATGGAACCATGGACAAATTTTGCATTAACAACACTCTGGGTTAAAAACAACCAAGTGCTGGGTAAAATATGAACAAACCCAGCGACTGGTTTGTTTTTGAATCAGCGGTTGGGTTAAATTTTTAACCCAACCTTCTGGGTAGTTTTATTCAACTCAACTATTGTTTAAAAATTACTGTATTTCTTGCTTAAAATGAACCCAAAATAGGTTGTAAATTAACATTTATTAATCTGTTCAATGAATTAACATTTATGGAATAAATAATAATTAAATAATAAACATTTTTAAATTGCTAATTAATAAATGTTTACCTTTTTGATTATTGTTGATGCCTCTAGTAATTATGTGTCTGATTTTTAATTCACTTTTTAATTTAATTTTAATTTTAACTTTTAATTTAATTTTATGTACCGATTTTTAAAACCATTTTGGGTTCATTTTAAGCCAGCCATAGTAATTTTTAAACAATAATCAAGTTAAATAAAACTTCCCAATACTACAGTGGTATTACTATGGCATTACCATTAAAATGGCATGTCATAACATTAATCATACAGAATCATTGTATATTTATCAAAATACCATGGCAACACCATTGTACACCAACTCAGCTTTTCAGACCTGTTAGACAACAATATCTGCTGTTTATGTCCATTTGTTCTTTAACTGCTTAGAAAAACAACTTTAAATCAAAAACGTTCACCTCCACTCTTGACTTCCAATCGAATCTATGCTTGAAAGGGACAGAACACGAGGCCCAAGCGTAGCCTGACAGCTTCACCTCACCCCAAAGCGACACCTGCTAATGCCGCTCTGCCTGGCTGCTAGTTGCTGTGGGAACCGGCGGAAAGCTGTAATGATGGCAGGTCTAACGCGGTATAAGAGCAGTAACGCGTGTAAGAGAGGGCAATCATCTTGATCCCACTTCTCCCACGGGAACACGCTAATGTGCTAAGGAACGTGTGCTAATGCGCTATAGTCTGTCTGCCGAGCGGCAAGCGACTGTCAACAGTGAAATCTCACCCATTTAGAGCCCGGCCTAATGTGAGAGATAAGCCGACAACAGCAGGAGGGAGTAGACGGAACATCTCTGAGAAAATAGATTCGGCCGGTCTTGGGGGTTGCGTGCGCTCGAGACGAGGGAATTGTGCGCGACACTGGCTTTCAGAAGAAAAGTGTTCCTTCATGTAAAACATCTATTCTACCATCCACTTACTCGCTGGCATTTTCAGCGGCGTGCGAGCGCGCGCGGACCTTCGTTTGGGGTCAGTCCCTTAAAGAGGCCTATTCAGTAATCACAGGTACTCTCGAGACGCGCGTCTCAAAAGAAAGAGGTGTTTTTCCAAGTTTCCTTGTTCTTTGTGTGTCCTGACGGATGAAATACGACGACCTTGGGAGTCGAACGAATCTGTTTGTGTCTGTCACTCGCCGTCGCAGCGCCACCCAGGTGTATACGCTCGTACCGCGAGCGCAAATAGTATGGAGATTGCTCTGGCCCGCGGGGCAGCGCCGTAGCAGCTGATGGCGTTGCGGGAGCGCTGCGGAGACCGTGCTGCCGCGCACCCACCTTGTTTTTCTGCCGGCAGATGGACGACTGTAATCAAAGCAAGAAAGACTTCTGTCCAGATTACAGTCTTCAATCAGTCAGCCTGGGAAATGATATGTACATCATTCTCCGTATGGATAGTACTGCCTCTCGCACATTACCTGTGTCAACCTTGCCAAAGACATGATGGAAGATATGGAGAGCCATCGGCCACCTGCCATTCTGAAGGGAAGGGGTTAGTTTTCACTTCTCTCAATGAGTTCTCCCGGCAACTGTCACCATGGGGACCCCGTCCTGACCTCCGTCGATTCAGACGCTGACACCATTTAATGTACATTTCCACAAAACAGAGACGATTCACGGCTGTCTCTTCACCGAAAGAAGCTCGCTCGCTCACTCGCTCACTCTCTTTCGATGAATGGCTATGCTGGCAATTTCTCTGTGAGAGGGCACAGCAAAAATTGAGCTTTCAGAGGGACTAAATGGAAATATGGAAAAAATAACTACATACATGAGCGGTGCATGTTAGGTTAGGATACATACTGATGTTGTGTCTTGAAGTAAACAGAATGCTTCCTTCACAGTTTTAGACATTAAAAACACCCGTAATCATATTCAGGCACCTGATCTAACTATTGTCTGAACGTCAATCGGAAAAACTAGATTTTTTTGTAAAAACAAATGCAAGTGGTACTTGACCATGCAAAACCAGATTTTGCTTCTTGGGCTGCATTTGCTAAACTGTCCTGAGTGATTTTAGGGTGTTTGCTAGGATGTTACTGTTGTTCTTGGTGGATGTCAGAGGGTTGTGTGTGTGTTTTGTTTTAGCATTCTGTTATGATGTTGCTAGAGTATTGTGGTTGGTAGGGCTTTGCTCTCAATGGTTGCTAGGGTGTTGCTATACAGTTGCTTGTTCTTAGAGTTGCTACAGTGTATTCTGGGGTATTTCTAAGGTGTTCTTGGTGGTTGTCAGTGTTGCTATTGGTTTTTAGTATAGAGCATTGCTAGTGTATTCTAAGGTTGGCGCTGTTAGGTTTCTAAGCTGTTCAGAGGTGCATTTTCCAAAAGCATTGTCTACCCACTATGATTGCAAGTTTCATTTTTACCAAATTATTTCAATACTTTGGTGTTTCCTGATCCCTTAGTTTCAATAAACTGAATAAACAAACAGCAATGCAAACTTATGTGATTAGAAGTACAGCTCTCGACCTGTGGTTAGAAGTGTATTTTCTTCTTAGTATAACCTGTGGATTTAAATCAAGGGTGTCCAAACTCGTTCCTGGAGGTCCATTGTCCCGCAGAGTTTAGCTCCAACCAGCTCCAAAACACCTGCCTGGAATCTTCTAGCATGCCTAGTTAGACCTTGATTAGCTGGTTCCAGAGTGTTCAATTAGGGTTGGAGCTAAACTCTGGGAACTCCAGGACTGATTTCGGACACCCCTGACTTAAATAGATCATGCACTTGAGCAAAATAAGCGAGATAATAGTACAATCTAGGCTTAATTCCAATTTTCTTCTACGCCTTTTAGTTTGTGAAGAGAATTAAAGTGTCGTTTATGAAGAGTGCATATGTGTGTACCTGCTCTAGTACCACAAGGGACCCTGGAGTGACGTAAGAAAATCAGCAAAATAACAGAGAATTAAAATAGTGAAACTGTCTTCAAATTCCAGTTTGTTATTTATAGAAATAATGTGACATTCATTTGATCTCAAACTGATAATTTTGTAGAAATTTTCATTCCTACGTGGTGGGACAATACAGCAGCATCTCAAATCAGTTAAGTTATTACTCCACCACGTGCTTCATGCCATTCACGATGACCCTAAACTGTCGAACCAATGTGGATCAAATGACGGAAGTGCAACCATGTTCAGGAAACAGTCATGACTAGGTAGTTAGTTTCTCCAACAATGCATCATACTATGTTAAGCAGCAGGTTACGTCGTGCTCAAGAAATGCACCCCAGAGTGTTTTTAGCACTACAGTGTTGCTGGTGGATTCAGAGGGATTTCTAAACCGTTTTTGGTCTTTGGAAGGGTGTTGCTAGACAGTCGTGGGTTGTGTTTCCCAAAAGCATTGTTAGCCAACTATAGTCACAAGTTCTGTCGCTACCAACGATTCTGTGTTTTTCAAAACCGTAGTTTCAATGAACATTCACAAACAGTTTTGCAAACTTATGTGGTTTGAACAATACAGCAGCATCTCAAATTAATTAATTAGCAGAAGTTATTACTCCACCACGTGTGTCATGTTGTTAACCCTAAACCAATGTGGATCAAAGACCGAGATGTGACCGTGTTCAGGATACAGTGGTGACTAGTTCCAATACATCTTAAGCAGCAGGCAGGTTACGTCATAGTTCAAGAATTTTTTTTATTTTTCCTTTATTATTATAGAACAACATAGAGATGACAGGAAGCGAAGTGGGAGAGAGAAGGGGTGGGATCAGGCAAGGTCCTAGAGCAGGGATTTGAACTTGGGACGCTTGTAGCACAACGACACTGCCCACAAAGATATTGGCACTAACGCCGGAGTGTTTTTTTTTTTTAGCACTACAGTGTTGCTAGGGTGTTTAGAGGGATTTCTAGGATGTTCTTGGTCTTTGTAAGGGTATTGTTGGACAGTTGCAATGCTGTTCTGGGTTGTGTTTCCCAAAAGCACTGTTAGCCAACTATGGTTTCAAGTTCCGTCTTTACCAACGATTCGTTACCAAATTATAGTTCTAACGAACATTCACAAATAGTATTGCAAACTTATGTAGTTGGAACAATACAGCAGCATCTCAAATTTAATAATTCGCAAAAGTTATTACTCCACCATATGTGCATCATGTAATTAAGCAATGACCCTAAACTGTCGAACCAATGTGGATCAAACGACGGAGATGCAACCACATTCAAAATACAGTCGTGACCAGCTAGTTAGTATCTCCAACAATACATCGTACTATGTTAAGCAGCAGGTTACGTTGTTGTTCAAGAAATGTACCCCACAATGTTTTTTTAGCGTTACAGTGTTGGTAGTGGATTCAGAGGGATTTCTAGGATGTTCTTGGTTGTTGTAAGGGTATTGCTAGACAGTCGCTAATCTGTTAATGTGTGCGTTTCCCAAAAGCATTGTTAACCAATTATGGTCGCAAGTTCCGTCGCTACCAACAATTCTGTGTTTTCTGAAACAATAATTCCAACGAACATTCACATGTAGCACCTCAAATTAATTAATTAGCAGAAGTTATTACTACACGTGTATGTGTACACATATGTGTAGTTATTACTACACAAACCACATGTGCATCATGTCATTAACAATGACCCTAAATTGTTGAACCAATGTGGATCAAACGACAGAGATGCAACCATGTCCAAGAAACAGTCATGACTAGATGCATCCAGCACAACGCTGCATCCAGCAATGCAGCGTTGTTTTTTTTAGCGCTACAGTGTTGCTAGTGGATTTAGAGGGATTTCAAAGATGTTCTTAGTCTTTGTAAGGCTATTGCTAGACAGTCGTTAAGCTGTTCTGTGTTTGCATTGTTCGCCAACTATAGTCACAAGTTCTGTCGTTAACAATAGCCACTTTTCCACCTAAATTACCAGGAACAATTTGTCCCAGGAACTTTTTTTCCCAATAACCTTTTTTTTTTTTTGATATATGATATCAAATTGTTTTCATTTACACAGATATTTTCATCCCCCATTATTTGCATTAACCCTTTTTTGCACAAGTCAAAAACAACTTCAAGTGAGCATAAATTTTTTTTCGATTTCATCATTCGTTTCTGATGCTATGCTTCAAAAAGCCCCTTAAAACAGGGTGATGGAAACATAGCTATTGTTTTTTTGTTTTTTTTTAATACATTTTTTTTGGTCAGACCAAAGGTCTAATGACCTAGAGTAGTCATAGTATACTTTTCTTATCATGCCACACAATTTGAGATATGAAGATACTATCTTAGTGCAAACAGTTACACAACAATGTTTAATAAATAAGTTTAGAAGGTTTGCTATAATTGCTTCAGTATGAGCAAGAGTAATAGTGATGCTCCTAATAAATACAACTAAGAATATTGCAAAAGAAAAAATCTTGATGCTGATGGCATGTGTCCGAATGTATATGCAACAACAAACAGTACACGCTCTTAAAAACAAAGACCCAAGATGGTGGCAAAGTATCGCTTAAACAACTCTTAAACAAACAATGATGACAAAGAATAAACTATTTAAATTTTCCTCCCTGGAAGAGTAGAGACATACAAAACCTGTAATTTCCTCTGAAACAAGAAAGCACCTAATTAGACCCTGTGAATAGAACACACCTCTTGGCCAGAGCAAAACACATCAAGCAATTGCAGCCCGGGGTGTTTGTGTTCTTTCCCCCCTCCTTCCATTTAAAATTCCGCATCTCTCAATCTCGCGTCCACCCAAACACCTCAGTTTAATGCAGATTACAAATAATGGCAGGAAACTTTCAGCCAGAGACAATCCAGAGCAAAGCATTCTGGGACTGCAGGGGCACTGTTTGCATAATACCCACCTTGCCTCAGCTTCCACAGGTTCCCCACCACCTTCAGACACCCGCCCTTAACACACACACACAATCGCAAACACACACTAACTCGGACCACTCCCATAGAGATTCAATGAGCTATTCTTTCACACACACCCTTGAGCCCTGCTGGCACCATAGAGGGAGGTCACACAATTGTCTCTGCTTGGAAAAAAGAAAGGAAAAAAAAAATCACTGACCTACTGCAAAATTGGCCATATTCAGCTGTGGGGGAATATCAGGTTATTGAGTTGGTCCATGCTGAGTCTACTAGCCTGCGGAAAACGATCAGCTTCAGCATACGCCAGTTCTGCAGTTGATCAAGGACACGCGTGTGCGGTGAATGCAGAGAGCTCTCGCTGCCTAAAGACACTTAGAGGAGAAAGCAACTCTCAAACTCTGCTGTAGAAGCGGCTTGACTCCATCATCCAAAGAGACAGAGCACCACTACATTCAAATAAGACAAACACAATACGACAGCCCTTGTGAAAAGAGGTACATGTTGACATACTGTTAAAAAAAAGTATTTGTTACATGAATAATACTATTGTTTTTTTTTGTTTTGTTTTGTTGGTTTTTTTTTTGGACCCACTTAAGTATTCTTAAGTGTTAAGTCTATAACATCACTATTGTCTTTAAAATAAGGTCGAAGTTCACTAACAAACGTTTATTGTAAACAAATGTATTACCAAGTAATTTCCATGTGTAATTGGAATTAAATATATATCCAATTACACATTTGAAATAATGAAGTTGCAATTTAGTACATTTAAAACATTTGATTTTAAAATTTAATATCAAATAAAACAAACCAGTTAATTATAATCAAGTACAGTAACTTAACTATAATATCGTATAGGTAATTATAATCAAGTACTTAACATGTTATGTAATCAACGTGTCAATACATCAAAAATAAGTGTAATAAAGTATGACAAATGATTACTTTTAAAAAGTGTACTTGTCATGAAAGTGAAATCTCTTTAAAGGGATAGTTCATCCAAAAATTAAAATTCTGTCATTAATCACTCACCTGCATGTCGTTGATTTATTAATTACTTAACAGTTTTATTGTATTATAAGTTTTATTCATGAACATGACTGTGAATAGAAAAAGATGATTTTACCTACTTTAACTTATCTACTCACTAACTACTCATAACCAGACAAACTCTGACCAATCCTCATTTTAACAGCTTGTAATATGTATTAAAGCAATGAAAGCACACCGATTTTATTCCAGGTACATCAGTCACAATCAGTAGAAAGGAAATAAAATGTAAGTGTTAGCACAACAAAAGACACACAAACAAATAGCTACTTAGCATAGGTAGTCACAAAGTAACCTATTTATATAGATTATTTTACTGAACAAAAATGTGTGTACAGTACAAGGTAAATAAAAGAGCTTTTTGTTCCACAAGTTCAAATGAAATCCAGATTATTTACATCTGGAAAACATATTTTTTTGGGTGTTTGCTATCAAATGTCAAATAGACATTTTTTTTGTCTTTAAGATGTTTATGATTTAGAATGTATGTAAAACTGACATCTTACAGACATCTGTCAGAGGTTTGTACACAGCAGATGCTTTCCAGATCAAGTGATCTTTAACAGACATCTTGCAGACATACATGTGCTATCTGGGTTATTATTGTATGTCAAATACTCAAATTTAACTAGTTACTTTAATCAGTCACAACAACACTGTTACCTAACAAATGTTTTTCAACATCAACAAAAGCGGCAAAGGTAGAACAAAAGCTGCATAACGTTAATATAGGCTAAAAATAAAAACAGGATTTATTATTCTTGATTAATGCTCTTGATATTGGGGGGGGGGGGGGGGGGGGGGGAAACATATTCTGGCTACAGACAAAAAGAACCGTTCATGTCGCTGTTTACTAATTATGAAATTGGTTATTTCAGTACCATGACAAATAAAACAGTTATTCAAACTATGCATAAATTACATAAGAAAAGCGAACAAAGAACATGAGTCTCTTACTTTTCGGCACTTTGTTGTTTATAATGAGAGAATCCGAGAGAATCCTCCAGTGCAGATTCATAATTCCGTTAGCAGGCAAACCGCGCTGAACAACGAATCAAATCAACGGATCAAAACGCCCCTGATTGGACGTTGTGTTCGTAAGCTCAGCAGAAACGTGTGTGATTGGTTAGAATGCGCAACACTGCCAACAACGCGTAAATAGAAAATCGAATGCACTCTGTATTACTCTAATTTGCCGCGGTCGACGCTTCATTAATTTCTCATTTCACTTTAGTCGTGACGACTATAACAGATCTAACTTATATCTGCAGGGCCATTTTTGGAGGACATTTTTGTTCATTTTGGTGGCATTTTTGCCATTATTAATTTTGATCCTAGTTTCAATTTGCTTGAACAATATTTGCATTAGTTTTCCCCCGGAAGAATAAGGCTGTATCCTCTAAAAAGTTAGTTTGATTAACATTTCGAGAGGTTCATGGCTCAAACAGAGCTTGACAATAAACCCATAAAATACCAATTTCATCTTATTTTCAAGTCATATACATTACTTTAAGCAGAGGTGCTAGTGCTGTTTAACTTTACTTCCCCATATTTATTCATATAGGTCTATGATATTAGCAATATAAACTATGTGCATCCTGTAATATGGACTTCAACGACAGGTTTTAGATATCATACCAGGATGTTCGTATCTGTGCATACAGCAGGGATTCTCATGGCACACGTGTCAATATACATTAGGCCCGTGTATCAACACATTTACCAGAGCTGAGAGACACCATGGGTAGAAACGTATGTGAATAGCACAAAGTGGCTGAATGAAACACAGAGCACATGGCACATGAATGCAGCTCTCAGAACGATTCTTAAGACCCTCCTCGCAAAGTTGTTGCTCTTTCAATCTCATTGAATAGTGGCCATTTTGGGAAATTACTGCCTCATATTTAACCACCTCAAAAGCGACAGAAAGGAAGAGAGAGCGTGCGAGAGAGAAGCAGTTAGACTAAATGGGAGAGACCGAGATGAAACCTCAGGCTTTTTTGAAATGCGCTATATCCTGAGGTAAATATAATAAAATAAACCATTTCTACCAACTGTTCTCATTATGGTCCTGTTTCACAGGAGCCCTTTCCCTCAGGAATATCAAATTGTGTCACAAATGCAGCTGAAAATGCCTTTATGTTATTTCTGTGTGGGCTTTTTGCCAGCCTGCTAAATCTTCAGTTATCTTATTTATATATTTTGCACATGAATTGAAATAAAAAAAGTGAAAGACTGGGTCCAATTACTCTAATTCGAAGTGAGAGGGCCGGTCCAGGACCAGCACTTCACAGACAGCCATTTGGCACCTCAAACCACAAACAGCTCGACAGATGAAAGAGAATACCTGAAATTATATTCACCCTCATGCGTCGCACGCTAAATTGTGACCGCTAAATTCTCCATTGCTTTTCCTTTTAAGCCTACTGTATTTTTGCTACTGTCGATTCCCCTGAGCTTAGACCAACACTGGGAGAAGTCTTGTTATACCCAAACACAGTATTATAGCAGCAGCAACTATACTTCAGCAAAGCTTTTTAAACCACAAGTTTCAAACATGTTTTATAAATATATACATGCATGAATGAAATGCAGATTGCTTTCAGAACAATTTGCAAAATAACTTCAGATTTATTAGCATCTTTGGTGTAAATTTGCATATCTGCTCTGTAATCAACAGAACCTGTTACTCATAACTTTAAAGGGAACCCCAGGTATCAAGACTTGTATGGCTTTATATAACGTCAAAGATGTCTCACTGATGCAGTAGAAAACCCATGAAAGATTTACGTTATTTAAAAAAAATCCACATTGTTTTATACATATTTTGGACTATGGGGTTGCCATTATTTCGATCATGTCAAAACTCTGTGAGCTATTGCCGCTACCTCTGTTGAAAAAAAACAGCATATGCTGGTAAGGTAGGTTTTGAGGCTGGGATGCTGGTTTATGCTGGTCCTTAACTGGTCATGTGCAGGTCCAGGACCAGCTTAAACCAGCTAGGGACCAGCAAAGAGTCAGCATAAACAAGCAAAGGACCAGCATAAACCAGCTAAGGACCAGCTGAAACCAGCATCCCAGCATCAAAACCTACCTAACCAGCATATGCTGTTTTTTTTTCAACAGGGAGCTGTTACTATTTTTACTACAATACAACTCAAAATAAGCAACTTGGAAAATAAAATACTGACACAATGCCACATTGTGTGGCTTTTGGTTGTAATTTTCAGTCAAAGGGCAGCTAGAGAAGCAAAGAGGAGAAAAGAATGGGAAGATGCCTGTGGACAAAGAAAACTTCTTAAAGACCAGCGTCTGTGTTCTCTCCACTTTAGCCCTGATGCCTTTGAGGCTTTTATTAGACCACAGCTATTGAAAGAGCTTACAAATGGCAGAGACAAGAAATGCTAGATGCCATCCTGACAGGATGTAAAGATGCCAGCGCTTGTCATAATGCCGCAGCCACTGGAGGAGTTTCTCCACGCAGATTTCTCAATATCTGAGGGTGTTTAGACTCCTTGTGGGGAAAAATCAATGGTACGGCCTTTGGTTTAAGCCTACACTTATATCCATTGCCACCTGTAAGCTCTTTCAGTATAGCTGTGGTCATCATATCACTATAGAGGGTTTGCACTTGCGTCACGATTTGGTCAGTTACCCAGATGCGTGACCATACTGGCGATACTCGGATGTAAACAACAGCATGGATTGCAAGGTTAATGGACTATGAACACATTGTTCTGCTAATTTATGCTGTCTAAACCACAGAAAAGACGCTGCTAAATATAGAGAAGGACTTAGTGAGCACGAAAGGGAGCAATATTTTGACAAACTAAAGTTAATAAGTGGTAAAGATACATATGATCAGTATTAATTAATAATATAAGCCTAATATTTCACCTACCTGACCAGAAATGATAAGCACAAACATGAATGTTGTCAAGATTCTTGCCCTGAAAATCCTAGTTCAGTTTGGCCAACCACAAATGCCTTTGGTTCTTTAAACAGTTTTTATGCACTCTTTTCCTTGATTTATTATAACTTTTGGCAGTCTGTAGTACTCAAAATGTTTTTCCCGGTCCGACCAACAGCCCAAAACATGACAATAATTGGCTTTTCACCTTACATGAATCTGAGAATATGAATTTCGTCCCGTTCAGTGGCATTGTTTACGTTCAATATGGCCAACTGATGATTTGTCGTGAAAACACTATTTTAGTTTCTGAGTTGTTTTGCTGTTAAAATAGAAATGTAATCTATCTATCTGTTCATAATGGTAATCCTTACCTTTTTTTTGTAATATCCTTAACATTTCTTCTTTTGCTTTCTTTTCTCCCTCCTTTTAGTCTGTTTTCTATAGATGTTTTTGGCTTTTTTTTTTCACTGGGTTTGCTCAGCTGGAGTTTAAAAGACAATAAATATTCACTGACATTATTGATTTGACTGCACTGACAGTATCGAATGAGAATAAAACTTGATATGAATTGAGCTGGATAATGATAATAATTTTGCAGCATTGACACTGTTACTGAACTGAAGTGAATCAACACTGGCATGAATTAAGCTGAATAATGACACTATTGTCTTCTATAGAGCTGACCTGATCTGATAACTGAAATCAGATTTGTTTCCTAACTGATGAATTTTACAACATTAACACTATTATTTTCATGTTTAGGAGTGTGAAGCTGCTTTAAAAGTTCTGTATGAAGGAATATGACTCATAATATTAATATGATTTATTTGAGAGTCCTTTAGTTCAGTGGTTCCCAACCAAGTTTGTGGAGTCCCCCCAAAACTGCACATTTTCTATGTCACCACAATCAAACACACCTGATTCAGCTCATCAGCTCATTAGTACAGACTCCAAGACCTGAAATGGGTGTGTCAGACAAAAAAAAAAAAAAAAACCCTGCAAAACATCCAGAAACGTGGTTGGGAACCACCGTTTTCGAGCAATTTGAACACTGAATATAACAATAACAAATTCAAGTACTAAAAAACAATGCCAGCTGGAGAGCTGTATCTACTCTTTTGATTCGCCCTCCCCATCCAGATTCCACAGGAAAACACGGATGCTTTTATCTGTGCGGTCCAGCAGAAAGTGGCCCATCCACACCAGAGCGATTTCACTTATCAGAGCTGTAGCGTGGCCGGGGGTCCACGGCGGGCCTCCCATCGATCTCCTCGCACCGCGGCCGCTGCTTTTGCAGGAATATATCACTTTCCACTCGCTTTTCCTTCTATCAGAGGAAGCGGACACCACACAAGGTCAGAAAGAAGTCATCCAAACAAAACTCACCTATCAGCTGGACTGCGGATGCTTTTATCTGGCGGTATAAAGGCGAGGGCCCAGACGAGCAGCTCCGCCATGAGGAAGGCCAGTTCGGCGACTCGAGGATTTTGGGTACCCTTCGGCGGCGTCTCGGAAAGGTGAGGATGTGATGATTCATAGGCCTTGTTTCAATATGCCCCGCTCCCCACCTGACTTCAGACGCGCACAGCGCTATTACAATATTCAGATTACCGTGCACTGGAAATTAATTGGACTAATTAACATACAAGTAAATGATGATACCGTTAACACATTTCATTAACTCAAACTGTCATTTCATGTTCACCGTGCTCTCTGTATTGCATTACAATGAATTGAATTCATTAAATTATGCAAATGAAAGGTGGCAAGCAACGGACGGCTCCATATGAACGTTAATAGACTGTTTTCTCTGAATCTGTGCAACAAATCGCACCGAATTCAGGAGCATGTGGTTTTTTCGCTTTGATTTGACAGATAAAAGATTTCAGTGGACACACTTTTGATTATGTGTGGCTGCAACTGTGTAAGTGATGAGACAAAAGCAGTTTGCAATTTAAAGAGCCAAAACTACAATGGATATTTAACATGAAAAGTCAAGCTGTTCTTATAGTGACTATTTTAGGCATGTTTTGTTACATAATTACCTTAAGTGTAATTTTTATTTTATATTAACTGAGAGAGTATGTGGAGTATGTTTTTGAAAAACGCATTTTAAACACCACAAGGCTATTTAATGGGATAGTTCATAAAATATATATATATATATATATATGTATGTCGAAATTCCTCAACTTAATTTCGTTCCAAACCTGAATGAGTTTATTTCTAGGCTTGAACACAACAGATGATGTTTTGAAGAATGTGGGTAACTGAACAGTTTCAGTTCCCATTGACTTGCAGTGTATTTCCTGTCCATACAATAGAAATCAATGGGAATTGAAAGTGTTTAGTTACCCACAATCTTCAAAATAACAAGTCCAAAGTTTACATACACCTTGCAGAATGTTAATTATTTTACCAGTAGGAAGGATCATACAAAATACATGTTATTTTTTATTTAGTACTGACCTGAATAAGATATTTCACATAAAAGATGTTTACATATAGTCCACAAGAGAAAATAATACTTGAATTATAAAAATGACCCTGTTCAAAAGTTTGCACACACTTGATTCCTAATACTGTGTTTTTACCTGAATGATCCACAGCTGTTCTTTTTTTTTTTTTTTTTTAGTGACAGTTGTTTGAAAAACCCTTCGTCAGAAAAACCCTTCAGGTCCCACAAAGTCTTTGGTTTTTCAGCATTTTTGTGTATTTGAACCCTTACCAAAATGACTGTATGATTTTGAGATTCACCTTTTCACACTGAGGGACTCATGTGCAACTATTACAGAAGATTCAAATACTCACTGATACTCCAGAAGGAAAAACGATGCATCAAGAGGCGGGGGGTGGAAACTTTTGAACAGAATGAAGATGTGTATTTTTTTTTTTGCCTGATTATCACATTTGTTTTTCATATAGTACTGCCCTTCAGAAGCTGCAGAAGATACTTACATGTTTCCCAGAAGACAAAATAAGTTAAATTTACCCTGATCTTCAAATTCTAAAAATTTTCACCCTCCATCTCTTAATGCATCATTTTTCCTTCTGAAGCATCAGTGAGCGTTTGAACCTTCTGTAATAGTTGCATATGAGTCCCTCAGTTGTCCTCAGTGTCATAAAAATGGATCTCAAAAGCATACAGTCTTTGTTGGAAAGGGTTCAAATACACAAAAATGCTGGAGAAAAAAAAAAAAAAAACAACAAAGAATTTGTGGTACCTCAAAGATTTTTCTGAAGAACAGCAGGCAGTTTAACTGGACAAACAAGGGACTCATGAACAACTATCACTAAACAAAAAACAAAAAATAACAAAAACAATCAAGTGTATGTAAACTTTTGAATGGGCCATTTTTATAAATTCACCTATTATTTTCTCTTGTGGACTATATGTAAAAGTCTCTTATGTGAAATATCTTATTCAGGTCAGTACTAAAAAATGCATTGTCAACTATCCAAATCAATTTTCCCACATCTGGATTTTATGTTTACCTAAAAACAATAGACAACAGTTAAAACCAGGGTTCCCACGCATCCTGGAAAACCTGGAAAATTGACTAATTTTCCAGTCTTGGAAAACACATGGAAAATGAGAGAAAATGGAAAATGTCCTGGAAAATTTGTAATTTAGGAATTGTGTTCTCCTTTAGCCAAGCCCGAAACAAATAATGCTAGTGGTAGAAAATGTTCGAACTGCCATAAATCGTAACCGGCCAGTTTCTGCTCAAAATGCGCTATTAGCAATCAGCTCTTTTGTTTTATTTCAGCCGAACTCTGATCTGGACTTGCACACAAATTGTATTGCAATTTCCAAAATGTAATTTGTGTGGAAACATTACGAAGTCTGTAAACAGGACATTAACAAAGGCTAGAAATGCTGAAGATGAATGCAAAGAAGAGAAAATACTGGCAGAGCAAGCTCACTGTTCACGATGCACAAAGTATTGGCAGAAAATCCGTAAAATTTATTTGGGGGTATTTACAGTATATGAATGTATCTCTGAGAAAAACTCAGAAAAGCTTAGATGGTTTTTTTTTTGATCTTGCCACTGTATTATCCATTCTAGAGTAGTATTTCTGGCGGAGTGATGCTTTGTTTACATTGGAAACCAGGGAAATGCTGTATCACTGCAGTTCCATAAGCACCACCTGCTGTCAGAGACAGAATTTGCGCTCTCAATCGACCAGTGTGCTTTTTTCCTGCATATTTTTTAAGCAGCATAATTTCACAAAGATAAAGTTAGACCATTCTGTTTTTGCTTCAGATTTTGAAATTAGATCAGAAACTGCTCATGTATGCATCTTTCTTTGGATTGCAGGGCTGGATGATATGGCCAAAATTTATATCACAATGCATTTCTTAATTTCGGTTGATACGATATAATTCCGATATCGATATAAACAACATTTTAAAAAGCCTCAGATTTACTGCAAAGAATGCCCACAACAGAATGTCTATACAAACTTCTGAAAAATGAATTTGCCAAGCCTATGAAACCTCCTTCTATAAAATATATTTTAGAAAAAATAGTACAAATAAATTAATGTTCACCTTTTATTTGTATTTAGCCTTCAAATACAAATTCATTATCTGCCAGTAGAAGGCACTTTTGGAGCAGCAGAAACATCAGTTTCCCCGGTAACGGCTGTACACAAAGCAGCGCTGTGCTCATGAACGCTACTTTATCAGATAAAATGAAAATGCTATTGAAACTTTTCTGAAGACAGTCAGTTCCCTTCAAAGATACATTCATTTAAAACACCCGCGCCACGTTTTGATTTTGAAACAGGCAGTGCTCATGTTTATTCAAAGAAGCTAATCAATGTATGGGAAACACTGGTAATGTATATTGAAATATCGAAAATTATACCACCGTTATTGAGAAGAAATATATATATATATATATATATATATATATATATATATATATATATATATATATAGTGAAATATATTGATATTGAATTATTATGCAGCCTTATTGGATCGTGATTAAAATGGAGTAGTTACCTCTAATTTTAAATGGCTACAGAAAGTTTACCCTGTAATAGAGCAAAAAACATCTTGTTCATGTAGTCATATTTCATTCTATCTTATCTCTTGCATAAAAAAATAAATAAAAATAAATCGGAATTTGCTTAAAAAAAAAAAAAAAAAAGAAAAAGATGCAATTGGCCATGAAAAATCAAGATTGGTGCATCACTACTGACTTTTGGCAGTTTGAATACTGATGTGTTTCCAAACCTTCTATCTAATGTTCAAAATTAAGAGAAGTATTTCAGTCATTCAGTAACTTGTTAACTAATGATTTTGATTATTGTCAAAAGTAGGCTATTAGTACTTTTGTACCAAGTCAACACTGAAATTTTTAAAATGTAACATTAATATTACTTTAGGGCGTTCTCCTTGTCTTTTATTCCCGCCATAATTAAAATAAAAATGCCCTGGAAAATGATCACCGAAAAAGAGTGGGAACCCTGAAAACAGACTGTGATCATGAAATGTGATGTGGTTTTAATATATAAGCCCCTCTAAGAGGAAATTGTCGTAAGTGTATTTCTAAATTGAAAATGAAAAAGACATGAAGGGGAATTTTGTTCATACTTGAGCAAGTTCAAAAATAAACAACATATTTCATATGTAATTTAAGCGAGTAAAACGGTGGGTTGGGTGGGTGGATGCTGGTCGTGCTCGCTCTTTTTATACATATTTTAACATTGAATATGTCAGAGACGCTTCTAAACACTTGAGATGAGGAATACATCAGGATTTAGAGGGCAGGAAGCGGTCAGAGATTCAGCTGGATGTCCTGCTCTGGTCCTGTTGCTGCAGTGACATCTACTGGACTTCATACACACAAAGGTTACACACACACACACACACACACACGTCACATTTCTAGAAATTATAAGTAGTGATGGGTTTTCGAATATGAGAAAACAGAACATTTCAAATCATAAAAATTGTAGTCTTAATACTACATTTACTATTACTAATAGTAAGAGATGGATTGCACATATGCTTTTGCCTTTTGTTAAAAGAGTGAAGATATTAACATTTGTATTAAAAAAAAAAAAAAAAAAAAAAAAAAACACCTCTCTCAAATAATCTAATGTAGGCAAAAAGGCAAACAAAAAAGAAAGAAAATAAACTAAAACATACAGTGTCATTCAAAGATGTTTTTTTTAAATCCCTTTAATCCATTTGATAAAAAAAAAATATATAGCAACAGTAATACTGTTAAATATTATTACAATTTAAAATAACTGTTTTCTAATTGAATATATTTTAAAATGGAATTTATTCCTGTGATCAAAGCTGAATTTTCAGCATTTTTACTCCAGTTTTTAGTGTCACGAGTCTTCAGAAATCATTCTAATACGCCGACTGATGCTCAAAAAACATTTCTTATTAATATTTATATTTTTGATTAATTCTTTGATGAATATTAAGTTCTAGAGTGTTCATTTAAAATAGGAATGCATTGAAACAATATAACTTTTTTTTTTTTAACTTACTGTCCCTAGGAATTGATTTAATTGAAAAATGGTCATAACGGGGTGGAAAAAGTTTCAACTATCAACTATCCATTTTTACTTTTGTGCGCAAGTATGTGCATCAGTGTTCTGTGAAAATAAGACATCTGACAAGCACAGGGTTATGTTTAGTCATTTTAGTGTGAAATAAACAGCTGCCCTCAAAAGTGGGCATTGTACAATAGTCCGAAGCTTTCTTGGAAAAATGACCAAATAAAAATATAAAAGTGACATGTTAAGATGCTATTTATAATGAACAAAATCAAATTAGACTTCACAAACTAGGAAAAGACTTTAAAAAAAAAAAAAAAAAAAATGCAATTCTGGATCACCGTGACAGAACAACCCTTATCAAATCAGAAAACAAAATAGTGTTTCATTATCTGCCATTAACCCCGCTGGACCTTTTCAATCAAACTCCTGATCGTTACAAACTTGGCTACGGGAGGTATAAAATCCCCAACACAAAAATTGGCAATGGTACTCAAAATCGCTAGATAAAGAGACACGATAATCATGATTAGCTGAAGGAATAAAAACAGATAAGCGCGTGGAGAATAAATTGTACAGTACCACGTGGAAACAAAGCCATACTTGTACATGGACTGACAGCAAATGAGTGCATCCTCCCTGATGACCTGCAGTGCATTCACTCCTTACAGAAAGTTCACTAGCAAACTCTTATGAGGACAATCGCTCTGTGATTTCTCTGATTAAAGGCGTCCGACTCACGGCTACAGTAAGCAAATGAAGGAGAGGCAATTCGAAACCTACACATTGACCGCCGTGAACGTCGCCTACGCCATCACACAGTTAGGCAGTGATGCGACCACAAAGGTAAAGGGCTCAGACATCGTCCCACCACGCTACATCCCGATAGGCTGTTACTGAAGGTGGCACAGCACTGCTAGATTGACACCAGAGACACTCGGAGCTGCTCGTTTGGTCCTGAAACACAGTACAGATCTGCATATTAATGCTGCAAACCATCAGACATCAGAAATCAAGAGTTTTTCTCTCTCTGTTTTATCAAAGAGTGCGAATTTGGCAAACTACAAACCGATTCATTTCATACAAATGATTCTCGATGCTGATTACAGTCCAGTTCTTTAAAAAAGTAAAGCTGAAGGGAGTTGTTTTCTTTTTTTTTTTTCTTAGAAAAGCAGTTGTGGACACCACAAATCCAGATTACAATGTATATAAATATCATTTTGCTGAAAAAAGACTTCATTCGCAACAAATTCATATTGAAAGATCTGATCAACTCCAAGAGCTTTGAGAATTATGATACATAAAATGCTTTTTAATTACATGATTGTTTCATATTTTTCCCCTTTGCTGGGCCTGGGTTTACCTACACAAAATAAAACGACATAAAAGAAAACAAAGGAGACATGTAAAGACACTATTGGACACCTTCATGACTCCCAACAGCACAATGGCAGGCTTCTCTCCAAAGTTTTACATCTTCCTCCTTATATGGAGAACTGACACCACGAATATCACTTACGACCTATAATTAAAATGAAGAAACGGCTCACCCACAAATGGAAATTCTGCCATTACTTACTCCCCCGCTCCACGAAAACTAGTTCAGACCGAAGACGCTACATGAAGCTTTGTGTGAGGAACAAGTTATAGGGCCGACACGATGACTTTCACTCAATAAAAGCTTACATTTCTGGGACTAGTTTCTGTCCATTCTGGAGCTAGACAGACGTGGAAGTGTTGTCGTATGCAAAGAAATCAAATTCCCTCAAAGAAACCACACAAGTTTGGAATGCCATAATGAAGGGGGAATAAATAATGTGAGAATTTTCACTTTTAACATCAGCCACCCGTCTGTCACCGCCGCTGCGTTCTTTACACAACACGATTATTCCCATTCCAACGAGTACACACTGAAACAGATGCCTGACACCCATGAAGAACTCGAGCTTTGTACACGACAGCTTATAATACAATATAAGGCATTTCAGTGTTGTATGTGAAAACAAGAAATAATGCTTCCCCCATAAAAAGATGAACAAAACCCCCAATAATTCTATATTTGTAAAATATATATATGTGTGTGTATATATGCATTCACGTAAATATACATATTTACGTAAAGGAGGGTAAATATGTAAAGGTATAAAAGCAAGGTATATGTGTGAGCGTGGAATCGACGTAGTCTAAACGAAGTCTCGGGAGAAGAGGATGTGATGTCGTACAGGAAGAGGCGGAACCTTGGCAGTCTAACAGAATGTTCAGCGGTCCGTCCTCTTCGCGCGGCGTCCCCGCCGTCACTCGGCCGCATCCCCGGCAGACACGGAGACTAACTGCAGAGGAATCTCGGCTGTGGTCATCTGGTCCTGCGAGCCTGACGTGTTTACGGTAGCGTTGACGGTGGCCAGGCCCTGCATGGTGCCGGGCTGGATGTTGGTGAGGATGAGTGTGGTACCGCCCGTCGTGATGATGTTGTCCGAGGACATGGCCCCGCCCACGCTGGCCACCACGGCTCCGCCCCCACCCTTCTTGTTCTGGTGCGTCTTTATGTGCTTGGCCAGGTGATCGCTGCGCATGAACCTCTTCGAACACTCGGAACACACAAACTTCTTCTCTCCTGACAATGGTGAAATAAGGAATGATACCGCAATTAGAAAAAAAGCTCAAATGACTTTTTCTTAAAGAAGAAAAAAAAAAAAGAATAAAAATAAATAAAAGAATAATAAGAAAATCAAATGTTTGGGGTCAATAACATTATTTTTGTTATTATTTTTTAATACAGTCTTTTATTTTGATATAAGGCTCAGCGAGCCTTTAGCAAATGAGGAGTTCACTTCCAGAACAAAAATTTACAGATAATTTACTCAGCCCTAGTCATCCAAGATGTTCATGTCTTTCTTTGTCAGAAATTATGTTTCTTTGAGGAAAACATTGCGGATTTTCTCTCCATATAGTGGACTTCAATGGTGCCCCCAAATTTCAGCTTCCAAAATGCAGTTTAAACGCAGCCTCAAAGGGCTCTAAAGGGTCGAAGGGTCTTATCTAGCAAAACGATCGGTTATTTTTCCTTTTAAAAAAAAAAAAAAAAAAAAAAAAAAAAAAAAAAAAGATACCGTTTAACCTCAAATGCACATCTTATCTAGCTCTGCATGTGCATTCTGGTTAATGACAGTTAGGGTATGCTGAAATACTCCCATCTCATTTTCTCCTCCAACTTCTCCAAAATCATCCTACATCACTGTTTTACCTTTTTTTTTTTTTTTTTTTTTTTTTAAAAAAAAGGGTGTTTGATCTTCTTTGCATGTTCACTTTGTAAACACTGGGTCGGTACTTCTGCAGCGATGTAGGATGATTTTGAAGTTAGAGGAGAAAATGAGATGGGAGTTTTTCAACATACCCTAACTGTCTTGACCCGGATTACATAGAGTACCCATGTGCATCGCAGAGAATAGACAAGATGAGCATTTGAGGTTAAAAAAAAAAAATGTATATATAGAAATGGTCTTTTTTTTTTTTTTTTTTTTTAGAAAACTGATCGTTTCGCTAGATAAGACCCTTCTTCCTCAGCTGGGATCGTTTAGAGCCCTCTGAAGCTGCATTTAAACTGCATTTTGGAAGTCCACTATATGGAGAGAAATCCTGAAACGTTTTCCTCAAAAAAACAAATTCTTTACTAATGAAGAAAGACATGAACATCTTGGATGACAAGGGGGTGAGTAAATTCTCTTTAAATTTTTGTTCTGGAAGTGAACCTCTCCTTTAATTTGATCAAAAATATAGTAAAAATAAATATTATTTACAAAAAATTATTTACACTTTGCAATTTAAATATATTTTGAAATGAAATTTATTCCTGTGATCAAAGCTGAATTTTCAGCATCAATACTGCAGTCTTCAGGGTCACATGACCCTTCAGAAATCATTTTAATATGATGATCTGCTGCTTAAGAAGCTTTTCTTTTTTTTTATTGTTATCAATGTTGAAAACAGTTAATATTAACAGTTAAGCTTAATATTTTTGTGGAAGGCATGATATATTTTTAATTACAGGATTTTTTGATGAACAAAGTTTAAAAGAACAGCCAACATTAAATTTCATTCACTTTCAATCAATTTAATTCAACCTTGAAAAAAAAAAAATAAACAAAACCCCAAATCTTACTGACTATAAACCTTTGAAATGCAGTCTATGTTTGCTGTCCAAATGACATATTACCAATCAAAAATTACGTTTTGATATATTCACGTTAATAAATTTACTAAATATCTTCATGGAACATGATCTTTACTTAATATCTTAATAATTTTTGGCATAAAAGAAAAATTTATCATTTTGACCCATGCAATGTATTGTTGGCTATTGTTACAAATATACCCGGTGCTGCTTATGACTGGTTTTGTGGTCCAAGGTCACACATTATAAATTCTCACACAATACGGTTTTATTTTTTAACTGCACTGTTACCTTAGCAACAAGTTAACGTCAAACTGAGTGTTCCAGATCAGTCACTAATGAGAATCTATATGGGTCAGGATGTTGCCTTAGACAGTAGCTGCTTATGTAAGCGCTTCGCTAGGTTTATGTAGTCAATGTGTGTGTGTGTGTGTGTGTGTGTGTGTGTGTGTGAGAGAAAGAGTACCGGTGTGTGTTCTCCTGTGCCGCTGTAATTCATCACTGCGCGTGAACCTTTTCCCACAAAACATCCAGGTGCAGACAAAGGGTCTCTCTCCCGAGTGCCAGCGCAGGTGAGCTCTCAAGTGAGACGTCTTCCCGTATACCTTCCCACAACCGGCTATATGGCACACGTGCTGTTTCTTCTTGCCCATGTTAGATCCCCTGCAACATATAATTAGAAATGTACAGTCAGAATAGAAATCTATTACACACATCCAGTGATGAAGACGTGTAGTCAAACACACACCGTGGGGTGTCTGTATTACATATGAATATAAACACAGAAATTGTACCGTGTCTCAAAACAAATGTGCTAAGCCAATGTGCTCTTGGCAGTTTGATCTCACCTCCCGCCTCCCTCTTTGCAGTTGGGGCAGGTACATGCGACCCTGCGCAGACGTTTGCCCTCCTGGCTCAATCCCTCCATCTCCTCCTCCACTAAACGAACACGAAGGTGAGAGAGGTCATTGGCATTCAGCGTAGAGCTACTGTCCAGAGGCCACTCCTCCGAATCAGGCTCCTCCTTAATCTGAATATCTATAGAGTATAGTATGATCAGCGTTACACTAACAGCAGTGCATCATTACGGCTAAACACATCTTCCCTCTGCAATGTCACTCTAAATGATTCTTCTTCACTGCTCCATCTTGTTTACTTTAGAAGGCCATTAGGTGCGTTTCCATTACAGATTTGCGCAAAACTTTTGCAATGTTTTATAATGTTGATAAAAAACTGTTGCGAAATGACAGCGTTTCCATTAACAGATGATATGCGACTAAAACTTAATCTTATGTACGCAAGGTGACTTGTAAATGCGAGAAAAAAAAATTGCTAAATATTCCTTTTTCGAATTGCCTGAAAAACCACTTTATGAGAGTGTAAAAAAAAAAATTGTGATATATATGGTTTCTGCACAATTTGAAGGGTAATGGAAACACACCTATTTATAGGGCCCTATGATTTCCATGATGTGGAAAACAAGGATGGAATCCAGTCATAAAAATGGATTTAAAAACAGATTCTGTGGAATTTACAGAATTTGGCCAAATTTGGGTGAATAAATGTGGTGTTTACAGTCCACATGAACTTCAGCTCTGATCTCATTCAATAAAACTATCACCAGATACACACAGATAAACTCATAGATCTTCATTACAAACCACCAAAATAAAAGAAAAATAAATTGTGACAGAAATATTACTGTTGTACAGTAGAATGTACATCAATACTAAAACAGTTTAAAACACTATTTAAGGAATACCACACGATTTTAATTTAATCTGTTGTGCAGCACTTTGTTTGCCATAAACAGAAAGGAATTGTTAAAATAACATTTCACAGGGCACTATTTTTAATAAAGTTAAGAAATTGTTAAATGAAATTTTATGGATTCAACTGATTTGACATCCTTTTTGATTGTTTTAATTTAAATTAAAACCATTACAATGGACTCTAGACAAATTGAAATTTGAGGACAAAATTCAAAGAAATTTGCCAAAAATGAAACAGACATTTTTATTAGTCTTCCTGAAACACCAGCTGCAGTACCTCCAGTGCTGTCTGTGTCCTCGGACTGCTGGAACTGGATGCCTGCCTGGCCCACAGTGTTCACTGTCACCGACTGCAGGTTAGGCATCTGTCCTGAGGTCAGGCTGACCGGTGTACCGCCCTGACCCAGAGACAGCGTCTGCACCGGGGCCAGAGTAATCTGCTGAGTTGGAGCCGTCTGGAGCTGAAGGTTCTGGAGGTTCTGAACTCCCTGGACCTGAACAGACAGATTGGTGGAATGTAAAAAATAACACACTATTTTTGATAACATTTTTAAACTGCAGCAGGCTTGTTGTGTTAATTTTAAAAATTGTTATTTTAAAGAGCCTATTTGCATTCCTGCATTTATCCACACTGTTGAAGTTCTTTCACATGAAAGATGATAACTAAGTTTTAATTAATAATCATTCTAATTCTATCCACCTTATTCTTTAACACGAAAGTAAGTATGAGGGTTACTTCCGGTTCATTAGCCGCTATAGGGAAATAACAAGAATAACAACGTGCAGTAAACAGCAAAACTGTTTGAACTACAAACCAGTTTGTTCATAATTAAGATAATACATTAAAATAAAATGGTAAGACACACTAATTTGCAATATCAAGCAGCAAAACAAGCCGTTTTGAACAGCTAAAAATAGCTAGACGCAGATGAGACCAGAGGCCAGACCCATAAAATTTACAAATGGCCGAGCCCACTCTTACGGGAAAAATAAGGTGGATAAAAACAGGATGTCCACACACTACAAATATAACAGTAACACCGAGGAGTCATATTGTTGGAATCGCTCTAAGAACTTTTTTTTTTTTTTTTTTTTTTTTCAGTTGATGAACACGCTGAGAATTAAAATCCATTCACAAAGTAGCAGACGAAAAAAACTGCAGTGCACACTTAAAATAAACAGAACACTGTTGTCTAGATTAGGGCTGGGCGATATGGCAGAAAAAAAAAATATTGCTACAAAATTTTTCATCTCACTCGATATTGATAATTAGCATGATAAATTTCAAATCATTACTTCTTTTCAGTTTACAGTTTTCACATTTTTGCTCCTAAGTGAAAGTTGCAAAAACCAGACCATTACTTGTGGTTTTAAACTACCATTTAATATCAGAACATGACAAAACTTTCACGTTTTTGAATTATTTTCCGGTCATTTCCCAATTTATATCTTAATAGAAAAAAAAAAAAAAAAAAAAAAAAAAAAAAAACCAATTGTCTAAATACATTTAGGTGAGTATAAATGCACAAAGAAAGCATATAGCTTAATCACAAAAAAAATACTGTAATTATATTCCATTATTCCTTTAATACATTCGATATGAATATAACATTTCTGCCACAATACCATGGCGCAGCTGTAACGATATTATCAATGTCCTGATAGCGCAACAGCAAAACTCTCTCGATATTACCATGGTCACATGACAATATAAAATGATAGGTCTTCCTGAGCAAAAACTGTAGTTTTTAAAATATATTTAAACTTCATATTCTAACATAAAAGGTCTTTAAAGTTGTGTTTTGAGTCATTATGCTTTGGCACAGTATCTGTCAAACGAATTAAAACCAAAAGCACAATATGGCTTAATTCCTTCATCAAGCCTGTTTTCGCTGTGCGTTTCAAAGCGAAGCGTGCACTTCGTTCAGGCGATCAGTTCATGATCCGGTGTTTTCAGTGCCTCACTACAGATCATTTCACTATGAATGCAGTGAACTCATTTACTGCATGCACTGTGAGTTTAGCGCAAGTTTGGGAACGCAACATCCACCAGTTGAACTTTATTTTCGCAGTAGATGATTACAGCATTTCACTAGATTTGTAGTGGGACCTTTTTTTGGAAGCTTGTTTTCACTGAAGCTGTATAAAAGCTCTACTGCCATTTCCATCAAAATAAAAGCTTAAAAGTGCAATATGAATTGCTGGCAGATAGCGGTTTAAATGGGTATTATTATTATTATTATTATTATAATATTCTAATTAGTTTGGCTTCCTAAAACACCAGTGTGAATGTAATTTAACTAATCACAAAAATAATGTTTTCAAAATATGCAAAATTGCAACATTTTACTGAATTTCAAAATGAGTAAAGTCACACACGATCAAGACTGATCAGTTTTTGTGATGATTCACTGCCTGCTTGTGACCCTAATGGTGGTCACTGGTCATACTGTACATTTGTTTGCGGTCATTTTCATGGCCACTTTTGAATAGTGGTGCAGGATGTACTACGGCATTATTAGTTTTGTGTATCTGTATCAACAGGGCACTGATTACAAATTTAGAACAAAAATGGTTCTTAATTCTCAAATCTAAAACTGTCATTTAAAAAAACTGCCACAAATGATTTAGAACCACATACCTGGAAGGTCTGCCAATGTATTTGTCCTGACGGAGAGACGGTTTGGGCCTGGATGATGAATGTTCCTGGGTTAATGAGCTGGACATTTTGCAGAGACTGCTGGGCCTGAGCAGACACCTGACCATCACCCGTCTGCAAGGGCAACTGCTGTAACTGGATCACTTGCTGTCCTCCAGACACCTGCACCGCGCCCTGACTGAGGTAGCCCGAGCCGTCTCCCTGCTCTCCCCCGGCAGACTGCGTCAGCACGCCCGTGCCGTCTATCGTGCTGGCCGGCTGCTGCGAGGACGAGGAGGATGCTGAAGATGTGGTAGGCACAAACATGTCTGCGGTTGCATTAGAGTTGAGTGTCTGTTGCTGTTCCCCTGCTTTCTCCGACCCCTCAGAGTTCTCCATGCTCTGATTGGTCATGATGAGCTGTCCGTCGGCCGTGACGCCGGTGGCGATTGGCTGGGCTCCCGAGAGCCCGAGAGAGTCCAGATCCACGCTGTTTATGGGCACAAAGGTAATGTTACCAGGCAGACCCAGAGGCACGTTAGTGACCACCTGACCCTGACTGCTGAAGGCAGAGCTTCCCAGAGACACCTGCGGGATCTGGTGCACTTGGCCAGACTGGGTCATGAGGTTCTGACTGTTGCTGAGAACGTCGCCGGGCGCCGTGCCCGTGACGCTGATGGTCTGGGTGCCGTCTGGGAGGATCTGGATCTGCCCTGCGGCGTCCTGCGCCATGGAGGCCCCCTCGACGGCAGAGGCAGAGAAACCCAGCTGCCCGTCGGCCGTCTGCACCTGAGGGATGACTTGGTATTGGATGTTAGGCACTGCGCCGCCGGACGCGTCGGTCCCTGACGTGAGTAAGATGGGCTGGTTCTGGAGACCCTGGAGGCTCTGGAGAGGAAGAACATACTGTCCGTTGGACGTGACGATACCCGTGCCGGGGAGATGCAGGACACCCGAGTCGTCCTTTACCGCCTCCCACCTTTCAGACGACCCTGTTAACTGCACTGAGAGGTCTGCGTTCTAGGGAGGAAACAGGTTCACAAAAGAAAGAAATATTCAAAGTGATACCACAACTGTGCAGGTACACGGTTCAATAACAATGAACACGTCCTCATCTCTTGCGGTTACTATGGTGACTGATGCAAAACAATTACCCCGTGGACTTTACCCCGTGAAAATTATTTGAATTTTTGTATATATCACTGTGTGTGTGTGTGTGTGCGTGTGTATATACGTCACTGATCATGAAACTCAATCATGTCTCCCACAATTTCTGTACTGCTGCAAATGCCATTAGTGATAGCTAGATTTAATTTTCAGAAATTAAACTAAAGTCGACAAACTGTAGTATATATACACAAACTCATTACATTCAAATGAATTACCCATTAATTATTTTTATTTTTTTTATGTTTTTGAAAGTAGTATTTTTTGTTCAGTATATATACATACAGTAAAAGTTTTAGGACAGTAAGATTTTTATTTATTTTTTTATTCTTTTAAGAAGCTTTTTTTCTGCTCACCAAATGTGCATTTATTTGATCCAAAATACAGAAAAGCAGTAATATTTTAAAATAATTATACTATTTAAAATAACAGTTTTTTTATTTGAACATATTTTAAAATGTTATTTATTCCTGTGATCAAAGCTGAATTTTCAGCATCATCAGTCTTAAAGGGGTCATTGGATGCCCATTTTCCACAAGTTGATATTATTTCTCAGCGTCTTAATGAAAAGTCTGTAATATACTTTGGTTAAAAATTCCCAATGGTAGTGTAAAACAACACCATTTTTACCTTGTCAAAATGAGCCCTGCAAAAATCAACCCATTCTGATGGACTACTCCTTTAAATGCAAATGAGCTTGGAGAGAATGTTTACTTTAGCTGCATTTAGCATGCTTAGCTGCGAAACTTGCTATCTAGCACATTATTAGGAAAGGTGATTGCAAAGCTTCTTTAAAAACAAAAAAAAAACCTTATACTCACTTCTGCAGTAGGTAAAGCCAGATCACGAATGATTTGCACAAACATAGACGCATTTATATAGATTGGGAGGCGCATTCTCTTCACAAACAAACCTAATCCACTGCATCTTTAGCAGCTCAGATGTCGGGAGTAAATGACGACCACTGCTCATTATTACATTCAGCAACACAACACCTCAATCGGAGATGTTCTTGTCTAACTTACATCCCTGCTCCGGGATCGAAAACAATGGAGGCCAGACTGTTACAGCTGATTTAGGGCGGGTCTGAGGTAAGACGCTCATGTCAATCAACTATCGTGGGAGCGGCATCACACCGACAGGCATCTGAGAATGGCTCGATTTAAAAAAGGGGATATTATTTTTCCAGATTAATTAAAAACCACTGCATGGATTTTTATCATTATAGGGTAGATGTGTACATACACTGCCAACACACGTTAATGTTCAAACAACATTGTGAACTAAAGTGAACTTTGCATCCGATGATCACTTTAAATGTCACATGATCCCCTGACATTTATTTTGATGCTATTATTATTATCAATATTTAAATACAGTTGAGTAATTTTTTTTTTATTCTTTGATGAATAGAAACATCCAAAGATCAGCATTTATCTGAAATAAAAAAAGCTTTTGTAACATATATGCTATATGTATGTATATATATGTGTGTGTGTGTGTGTGTGTGTGTGTGTGTGTGTGTATATATATATACACTTTTTGGGAAGGGGAGGAGAAATACTTATATTTTACTTTTATTTAGCAAGGATGCTTTAAATTGATCAAACCTAATGATAAAAACATTTATACTGTCATAAAAGATTTCTCTTTCAGATAAATCTTTTTCTTCAATTTTTTCTATTTTTCACAGAAACCTGTAAAAATCTACTCAGCTGTTTTCAACATAATAATAATAATAATAATAATAATAATAATAATAATAATAATAATAAAAATAAATGTTTGCAGCAGCAAATCACAATACTACAACGATTTCTGAAGGATCATGTGGCTGTAGTACTAATGTTAAAAATTCGGCTTTGATCACATGAATAAATTACATTTTAAAAAATATTCAAATAAAAAAACAGTTATTTTAAATAGTAAAAATATTTCAAAATTTTACTGTTTTTGCTGCACTTTGGATCAAATAAATCCAGGCTTGGGAGCAGAAGAGACTACTTTAAAAAAAAAATAATCTGAATGACAGACAACATTTCAACTGACTGAAAAGTTTGTACGTCTACATCTTTAAAATTAATTCTTTGACTTTTTTTTAAGCTGTTCTACATCCACAAATGAACAACTAAAACAAACTATGATCAGGCAGTTACAATGCGTCTTCCTGTCTAGTTGAACGGTTCTTGTTAAGAATATACTGTACTGTGAACTAAACTATAATTTATATAATTTATTTAGACTAACCTTAAACGAAGTTCAACCAGATCAGAGCTTCCACATATAATGACCCTTAAGTTTGGGGTGTAAACATTCACTCGTACAAAGTAAACACGGCAGGAACTCACACTAAAACCAAGGTAAGGTCTAATAAAGGTGATATCTGTAGTTGGTGACTTACCACTCCAGCAGCAACATTAGCAGAGTGTGCCCCGTTCTCTGCTCCGGGGGCGGGCGAACCGAGGCCGGTGCAAGTGGCGGCGAGCAGGGCGAGCGGTGAGGGCTGTCCGTCCTGACGATGGGCGGGTTTAATACATGAAAGGGGGTGGCCACACAGGAAGTACCAGTGTTTTAACAGAACAAAGTGAAAACTTCACCAAAGCACATGCATTAGAATAAGAGAGGAGAGGATTTGATCTGATTTACCTGCTCCGCGCCGCCGCCGTCCTGAGCGCTGCTGCTGTCCGCCATGACTCCCGCTTTCACTGGCCCTTCAGGCGCTTAAACACACACAAAACAATACAAAACAGCCATTAGAGCCCGTCCACTCTGCGCGCTTGCTGCACAGATGGCTTCATCGGTTAGAACAAACGCGTTTTGTCGTTTTATGGATGATTTGAGCTCTGTATTTATTTCCTCCGCGGATCTTAAACTATCTCAGTTTCACCCGCCTGCTAACATTAGCCTAGCTTAGCATAAACATAGCCTGCACAAAGATTCAAAGCGACCATTCCCACGCTTCTCAAATCATACGTACCGGTCATTACGTGAGTTCTTTACAGAAGACTGATATCGGCGTTTAATTACACTCCGAGCATGATTATTTTAATCGGTGCCTGCGCTCGCTTTAGTCCAGTTTGTTTTTTTCCTAATTTGATTGACGGCGGGGCTTCCACTTCGCCAACTGCGTCATCAACAGGAAGTCCCGCCCTTCGTCTCTCCTCTCATTGGAAGTTAAGTTGAAGAACTCGCCTTTTGATTGGATGCAAGGGATGTCTGTCATTTTGACCGGGTTGCTTCCTATGTTTCGTTGTCCCTGGGACTCAAGTTTAGTCCGTGAACATGTACAGTTTCCGTCAGTATAGTGAAATGCAGGGGTTGTCTTGTTATTATTATATTATATTTTAATGCGTTTACCTCAATACCTGTTTAGTTTATTAGTAAGGAAGCTTTATTCTTATTTTTTCTTATATTTTTAATATATATATATATATATTAACTTATTTTGCAAGAATACTAGCTCACTTTTGCTCACTTGTTTCTATTTAGACAAGCAGGGAAACTGATGATACATCATTTTTTCATGGTCTTGTAATCAGCAATTAAGAGGTTTATGGTTTAATGTAAGAGGCCACTTGAGCTCTGTTGAGTGTTTCTCAAGTAACAGGAGTGATTAATGATATGCAGTAATTTCTGAAGCTCAGACTGAATGGAGAAGGCAGCAACATCTTTTACAAAGATGTGTCAGAGATGGAGTGAGCCACATGGATCCATGCTCTTCTGTTATTAAAATATTTTTGGTAGCAATCAGGGGCTGCTGCTCTAAAGAAACACTAAAAGTGCATAATTTTGCATCTAAAAAGTCGATTAATAATCACTACGTTTTGTGGACACAGGTTATTACAAATAAATAAATATTGACTCTGCATTAAAAGACTTCATAAACTGAGTTACATAAAAAAAATACTGTACTTCAAATGAGCTAGAACATAGTTCTTTCAAACTACAACTTGCCTAGAGCTGATGAAAGCTTTGGAGTAAAGCTGTCATGTTAATCTGTCAATCACACACTCTTTTCTTGAAGTGTATGTTATTATACAGCCTAATAACAATTTATAGCTGTAGTATGTAGACTAAATGATATGGAATGCACCATACTCAAAACTGATCTTAGCTGTGCATTTTTTTTTTTTTTTTACAGGCAGTATACAATTATATATACAATTTATGTTTTATCTTGTAGCTAGAATATATACATAACTACAAAATAAAAACAAAACATAACTGTGTTTGTTAGTTATGTTAAAGCATCAGCACTGGGATTGCATTCTCAAGGCTGGGTTGGGGCAGGAAGGGCATCCAGCATAAAACATGCCAAATCGGCTATATGGATCACTCCATTGTGGCAGCCCCTGATAAAGGGAGCAAGCCGAAGGAGAGAGAGAGTTGTGTTAAAGGATCACTACTAATATTGCACTTTTTTCCCCCACAAACCAATTATGGTCATTTCAAACACAGTGTTGATTGCCTATACAGGTGCATCTCAAAAAATTAGAATATTGTGGAAAAGTTTGTTTTTTGTTTGCAACTTCTTTCAAAAACTGAAACTTATATATATTTTATACATTTATTACATGTAAAGTAAAACATTTCTAAAAAATGTTTTAAAAAAATCTCAAAATATTGGAGTATTTCAAAATCAAAAAGTGGATTTGCAAAACAGAAAAGTTTAAGTTCTTTAAAGTATGTTCATTTATGCACTCAATACTTGGTCGGCAGCACATATTACAGCAAATTACTTGCTCCTAGCACAAATTACAGCATCAGTAAAGTTTGACATGTAAGTGATCAGCCTTCAGATCATCTGTATATTGTTGGATTGACTGTTTCTCATCTTTCTCTTGAAAATATCCCATAGATTCTCTATGGGTTTCAGGTCAGGCATGTTGGCTGGCCAATAAAGCACAGTAATATCATGGTCAGCAAACCACTTGGAAGTGGTTCTTGCACTGTGGGCAGGTGCTAAAGTCCTGCTGGAAAAGGAATTCAGCATCTCCATAAAGCTTGTCAGCAGAGTGAAGCATAAAGTGCTCCAAAATCTCCTGGTAGACGGCTGCACTGACTTTGCACTTGATGAAACACACTGGACCAACACCAGCAGACGTCACGGGCACCCCAAATCATCAGTGACTTCAGAAACTTCACACTGGACTTCAAGCAGCTTGGATTCTGTCTTCCCCCAGACTCTGGGATCATGATTTCAACATGAAATGCAAAATTTACTCTTATCTGAAAAGAGGACTTTGGAGCACTGCGCAACCAGTCCAGTTCATTTTCTCCTTAGTCCAGGTAAGATGCTTCTGACGTTGTTTCTGGACCATTGCCAGTCAGTCTTCCCCATTGGTGTGGTTTCAAAGAACAAGAGATACCTATAATTTATACTGTATGGATGGTCATTTAATGAAACTCAAATATAAATATTCTAATATTTTGAGATATTTTTGACTTTCATGAGCTGTATGCTCTAATCATCAAAATTAAAAACAAAAAACTTTTAAAATGTTTTACTTTAAATGTAATGAATCTAGAATATATGAAAGTTTTAGTTTTTGAAACTTTTTCACGATATCCAAGGCTTTTGAGATGCACCTGTACAATGCTGAAACATATACCTTCCTCAACCTTAACTTAAACCCTCACCTTAAAGGAATAGCTCACCCCAAAATTAAAATTTGCTGAAAATGTACTCACCCTCAGGTCATCCAAGATGTAGATGAGTTTTTTCTCCTTTCCTATCAGGAACATATTTGTAGAAATGTAGCATTACATCACTTGATCATCAGTGGATCCTCTGCAGTGAATGGGTGTCGTCAGAATGAGAGTCCAAACAGCTGATAAAAACAACACAATAATCCACAGGTAATCCACACCACTCCAGTCCATCAATTAGTGTCCTGTGAAGTAAAAAGTTGCGTGTCCATATATACATACAGTCATGTGAAAAAGTTAGGACACCCTATTGAATTTCATGGTTTTCTGTATCAGGACATAATAAAAAATGATCTGGTCCTTGGCAGGTCTTAAAATTTGGAAGATAAATCCTTTAGATAAACATCATCACATGACATATCACACAGTGTCATTATTTATTTAAGAAAAATACAGCCAAGAGGGAAAGACCATGTGTGACAAAGTTAGGACACCCTATGAGTCAGTTGCCTGTAGATCCACTTTTAGCAACAACTTGAAGCATTCATTTTCTGTGTGACTTTATCAGTCTCTCACATCGTTCTGGAGGAATTTGGATCACTCTTCTTTTCAACGTTGCTCCAGTTTTTTGAGGTTTGTGGGCATTTGCTTATGCACAGCTCTCACCACAGCATTTGAGTCTGGATGAGCTCTGGACTGTGACTGGGTTATTGCAACACCTTGATTCTTTTCTTTTCAGCCATTCTGTTGTAGATTTGCTGCTGTGCTTGGGATCATTGTCCTGTTGCATGACCCAATTTTGGCCCAACTTTAGATGTCCTCGCATTTGACTGTAGAATACTTTGATATCCAGAGGAGTTCATGGCCAACTCAGTGACTGTGAGGTGCCCAGGTCCTGTGGCTACAAAACAAGCCCAAAATTATCAGCCCTCCTCCAGCATTCTTGTCTTTTGGTATGAGGTGTTTGTGCTGATATGCTCTTTAGGTTTTCACCAAACTTGGTGCTGTGCATTATGGCCAAACATCTCCACTTCGGTCTCGTCTGTTCAAAGGACATTATTCTAGAACACTTGTGTTTTGTTCAGATGCAACTTTGCAGACCTAAACTGTGCTGCGATGTTTTTTTTAGATAGAAGAGGCTTTCTTCTGCCAAGCCTTCCAAACAAGTCATTTTTGTCCCATATTTTTCTAATGGTATTGTCATGAACTTTATCATTTAACATGTTAACTGAGGCCTGTAGAGTCTGAGGTGTAGTTCTTGGGTTGTCTGCCATTTCTCTGAGCTTTACACATTCTGATCTTGGGGTGAATTTTCTGGGATGTCCACTCTTGGAAGAAGAGGTGTCTGTTTTAAATGTCTTCCACTTGTGAATAAACTTCAAATTGTTTGGAAATGGCCGTATTACTCTTCTCAGATTGATGGCAGCAACAATTGCTTCTCTAAGATGATTGCTGATGTCTTACTTCCTTGGCATTGTGTTAACACACACCTGAAGTCTCCAGACCAGCAAACTGCCAAAGCTTATGCTTTTATAGAGGCGCTCAGACTTGCTGATGTTTAGTTAATCAAAGGTATTTGATTAGCAGTGCCTGACTGTTATTTACCCTCTTAATTCCAATGTAAACAGTCCTAACTTTGTCATGTGTTGTTGTTCATCTGAGGTTTTATTTTCGAAATTTTAAGACCAGCCAAGGACCAGTTTTATTTAATGATGTCCTGATACGGAAAACCATGGAATTCAATAGGGTGTCCTAACTTTTTCACATGACTGTATCCATCATTATACATTTTAATAAAAGCTTATAATCCATTGTAAAGTTTTCTCCAGAAAAGTCCATCCCCTGTTTTCCTCTCACAACAAAATCAATTGACATTTGTTTACAGCTTTTTTGGACTGTTTTGACGTAAACAGTGATTGATCTTTGCATATTCCTCTCCTGATTCAGACGAAACAACTTTTTCACTGGAGAAAGCAGTTTTAAGTTAAAAACACCTTAACACCTAAATTTATTTATTACAAACATGCAGCTTCTCACTACACAAGATTGTTAACTGAGGGACTGGAGTGGTGTGGATTACTTGTGGATTATTGTGATGTTTTTATCAGCTGTTCTGACTCTCATTCTGACAGCACCCATTCACTGCAGAGGATCCACTGGTGAGCAAGTGATATAATGCTACATTTCTCCAAACCTGTTCTGATGAAGACACAAACTCATCTACATCTTGGATGGCCTAAGGATGGCCACATATTTTTTAGTAGATTTTTAGGAGATAATGTACTCACCCCTTTGTCATCCAAGATGTTCGTGTCTTTCTTTCTTCAGTCGTAAAGAAATTATGTTTCTTGAGGAAAGCATTCCAAAATTGTTCTCCATATAGTGGACTTAAATGGTGTCTGCGAATATGAACTTCCAAAATGCAGTTTCAATGCAGCTTCAAAGGACTCTAAACAATCCCAGCCAAGGATCAATCGGTTATTTTCTAAAAAAAATTACAGTTTCTATACTTTTTAACCTCAAACGCTTGTCTTGTCTATTCTCTGCGATGCGCATGCAAACTCTGTGTAATCCGGGTCAATACAGTTAGGGTATGTAGAAAAACTCCCATCTCATTTTCTCCTCCAACTTCAAAATTGTCCTACATCGCTGCAGAAATATTGACCCAGTGTTTACGAAGTAGGTGACGGCATGACTGAGTTGACCAGTGAAATGAGAACTCCCTGGTTTGTAGGAAAAAAAAACCTGCTAAAATTGCTCATACTTAACGATAGGAATTGGAATAAAGAGACCAGAAAAGTTTGTGTTCTACTATTCTTGTTAGCATCACCGTCTCACAAAAAAAAAAAAAAAAAAAAAAAAAGATAATACCATTTCTAATTTTCCCTAAGTTAGACAACCGATGTACCTATGCCTCCGTGATTCATAGTGCGTCAAGGGAGTTCAAGAGCACAGAATGAGGAAATTAACTTAGGAAATTAGACTGTCTGGGGGGCAAATTCGGCAGATTGTTTTGTTATTCACCAGAGAGCATGAGCGGAAAAAACTGGGTGGAAGTTGATCTCACCGAGATCATATAGAAAAAAGATCACTTTGTATCATCCTACACGTCTAGAAGGAGAAAAGAGTCTGCGGAGTTTGTTCGCGGCAGCGGTGTTGCTTTTATAAACGCTAAAAGATTAGCACGATTGCATTGAGATAACAGCCCAGAGACATTCTGCACTCTCAGCTGCGTTCCTGATCTAAGACTCTGTTCGCTGCATCGTTTCCACTGTGTCAGCTCCTCCCTGAGAGTGACCAGAGAGCAGCGTTTTCCTTCAACCTTCAATTCAAACTTGGGCCATTACAGCCAGACTACAAAAGCACTTTCCTTGCACTCAGGGGCTCGCACCAGTGAGTGGGGGATATTTCCAATCACTCCGCTGTCAATCTGAGTGTCAGGTAAACACAGGCTGGCAGACAGAGCCTTTAGAAAGGCCCACATCTGTGCCTCTCGCTCTCCTAGCTTACCTTGTGCTGGCTTATCCACAATCTAACGCACAAAGACACCCACACTCAAATGGAAAGGCAAAACGCAGCTGTTGTACAATGGCGCTGGTATCTTATCTCATATCTTTAGACTGAAGTACTACACAATAAGTTAATTGCTTTGAGATTTCGTCTGATGTGCAAGAGGATGTGTTTTCAGGCAAGTTGACAAATTGGCTTGCAAACCAGAAACGCAGTCTTGTATCGTTGAACAAGCCGAGCTGGAAGACAGAACACAGGGCTGCATCAGAGTTATTGATTGATTTGGTCCCAGACGGCACGGGATTGACGGGATCTGGGGGAGTTGGTTTGGTTTCGCTTCAAGGCAAATCAAGTGGCGACCAAACACTGTACTCAGTGTTGTCTGACTCATACTTTATTTGACCTTGCATACACTTTTAAAAATCATGGTTCTGTATCGGCATCTCTGGTTCCATTAAAAACCTTTAGAATCAATTCCAGTGTAAAAAGCTTCTTTCAATTATCTTCATACTACATTCCAAAAAATTAAGTGTCCAAAAGCAATTTTTGGTTCCCCAAATCAGCTTTCTTAAAAGAAAAGTTCTTAGAAGCACAATTTTTATCTCACTTTTTAAAAAGTTACAGAACCTTTTTTCAATAAAGGTTCCAAATTAGAGGTTTTGCAGTGATACCACAGAAGAACAGACCTTTCTGTGATTTCTTAAAAAAAACCCACCAATGCAAATAAAGAACTTTAGTTTTTAAGAGTGTACACTCTTAAAAATAAAGGTGCTTTAAAAGGTTCTTCACTGCGATGCCATAGAAGAGCCATTCAGTCAAAGGTACTTTAAAAAAAAAAAAAAAAAAACATCTCTTTCTTACCTTTTTATATTCTGAAGAACCTTCTTTCACAGCAAAGAACCTTTTGTGAATCAGAAAGGTTCTTCAGATGTCGAATGTTGTTTATGGAACCATTTAGACAAAAAGGTTCTTCTTTGGCATTGTGAAGCACCTTTATTTTTAAGACTGTATAAAGTTCTTTGGGGAACTCTTGGTTGTTCTTTTGGTTGTAACGCATTGCTACGAAAACCCCCTATTTGAAAGCTTTATTTTTAGGAGTGTAGTTTAGTTCAGAGTTTTTGAGGATGAGGACATGTCAAGCAACACATCTGGCTAGCTTCTACCAAGTGCACGGATGAAAGTGCACCAATATGTTAACAAAACTTAAATTTGAATGTTTCTGTTGTACATGCATTAATGCATTTCAAAACTTCAAAGCCAAGGACTATAAATCCTGTTATTTATGACCTTTCAGAAATCTGCATGTTTAGTTCGGAGAGAAAAAATCTGTCATTTTCCGGTATTTTGTAAAGCGCAGAGGTGAGACGTGTTCTTCGTCTACTGGGGTGAAAATAGCTGGGCCTGCTTACCGCGTGAATATGAGTTGTTTCTGAAAGCGTCCTATTAACATATTGGCGGAGCGGCTTGCTGGGGCCGATCTACGGTGGAAGGGACCGCGTGGAGAGAGTCTGCCTGGCTGGAGGCTCCCGGTGGCCTGGGTAAATGGAACCTCAATGGGGAAGCTTCAAAATGGCACCGCAGGAAAGACTGCGGCCGGAATATCAAATGTGTCTCAATGACACATGAGAGAAGGGACCTCCATTCGGACACCACTGAGGTGGAGACAGAGGCTCAGGGGAGAGGGGTTTACTGCGCTAGCAGCTTAGGCTCATGTTTAAAGAAAAATGTGTCCATTAGGGGAAAATGTTGCTCTTTTCAAGTCTTTCCTCTAAACGTTTGCCTGTGCAGGAAAAAAAGCTCTTATAGATGTAGTTATGATGGAGGAGGAAGCATTCATGCGAATTACCCTGCACTCATTATGCGCTAACTTCTGTACAATACATCAGTGAACTGAGCTGCTGGTTTCTTTTGGATAAAGTGACGCATACACGCTGGTTTGATTCATCAATCATCATATAGTTGATGAGTTGAATTTGGCTATATGATGTAGAAATGTATAAAGTGGAAATGTGGTAAGTGAAAACTGCTTTTGCACGACAGAAATCAACAGCATTCATTTTTTTTCTCTGTGAGTTTGTGTGGTTTGGATGGGAGGAGTTGAAAAATAAGATGGCTTATGCAACCAGTGTCCGTCGCATCACTTTACTGCCATTCACAAACCCTCTCCTGTGGCCTTAAAGCACGGTAAATATGGGTAACACTTTAGTAAATGTAACAATTCTCACTATTAACTATTTACTTATTAGAATGCCTATTATTAACATATTGGCTGCTTATTAATACCTATAAAGCATCTATTCTGCATGACCATATTCTACATCCCTAACTAAATACCTGAACTTAACTATGTTACTAACTATTAATAAGCAGCAAATTAGGAGTTTATTGAGGCAAAAGCCATAGTTAATGGTTTGTTAATAACGAGAACTGGATCTTGAATTAAGGTGTGACCTAAATGGGTACTTCAGATGAACTGTTCAAATTCTTAAGTGGTTCCCAACCATACTTCAACATGCCGCTTTTTGCATGTCTCCTTTGTCTGGTGCATCCATTTTCAGGTACAACAGTCTCTAATAAGCTGATGAGTTGAATCAGGTGTGTTTGAGGAAGGATACTTACAAAATGTGCAGTGTTGGGACTCCAAGAACATGATTAGGAACCACTGACCTACTATTTCCGGCAAGTGTTGCTAACATTTGGCAAAATGTGACTACAGAGGTTGTTGGAGGACATTAAATGTCATCACACTGATGATGATGAAGTGTGACCATGGTGTAGATCGTTTAAAGGGATAGTTCACCCAAAAATGAAAATTCTGTCATTAGTTACTCACCTTCATGTCACATGTCACTATCCCAGCCAAGGAAGAAGGGTCTTATCTAGCAAAATGGTCGGTTATTTTCGTTTTATAAAATATGTGAAAACAAAGAAAACAAAAATAACTTTATTTACCAGTTTCTTCTGTTCCGTGTCAGTCTTCGACGCACGTTCACGTGAGTATCACAACGCATACGTTTAGTGCTGCTGATGCAGGAGCCGGCTTTCTGATGTAGAACCTGGATGCACTGTGCCTTGTTTACAAGCAGAAGAAGACACACATTGTACATAAAACAAAATCTTCGTGAACATGTCTGAAGATTTCAACAGAGAGGATGGCTTGCAATTTTTTGCCCAGCCTTACTTATTTGAACCAGAATGCCCTGTTGAAAAAAAACAGCATACAAAAATAAAGGTGCTTTAAAAGGTTCTTCACAGTGATGCCATGGAATAACCATTTTGGGTTCCACAAAGAACGATATAGAACGATAAAGGTTCTTTAAAGAACCATCTCTTTCTTACCTGTTTATAATCTGAAGAACCTTCTTTCGCCATAAAGAACCTTTTATGAAACAGAAAGGTTCTTCAGATGTTAAAGGTTCTTTATGGACCTATTTAGACAAATAAGGTTATTCTATGGCATTGTGAAGCACCTTTATTTTTAAGAGTGTATGCAGGTCAGGTATGTTTTGGAGCATGACTGCTGGTTTGAGCTGGTTTAAGCTGGTCATGAGCTGGTCATGCGCTGGTTATAATTAGGACCAGCTTAAACCAGCTAAGAACCAGCTTAAATCAGCTCAAACCAGCAGCCATTCTTCAAAACATACCTAACCTGCATATGCTGTTCTTTTTCAACAGCGTATGCAGACAATGAACTAGATGGACATTCTAAGTCAGAACACCGACTGCTGCATCAGCAGCACCACATGCGTCTTGTGAACGTGGGTCGAAAACTGACACATAAGATGAGAAATTGTTATGATGATGAACGATGAACGTTGACTTTCCTTACTATCCTTCTGTGCCTTGAATGTGCCAGTTGTGTTTCTGTCTTTGCAGGGTCAGAAAACGCTTGGATTTCATAAAAAAAATATCTTAATTTGTGTTCTGAAGATGATTGAAGGTTTTCACGGGTTTGGAACGACATGAGGGTGGGTAATTAATGACAGAATTTTCATTTTTGGGTGAACTATCCCTATATGTTTACTTCTTTATGTTTAGCGATTGCATTTAGGCTTCAAATTTCTGGCTTCAAAATTTGATCAAACACTGACCAAAATTATAAACGCAACACTGTTGTTTTTGCCCCCATTTTTCATGAGCTGAACTCAAAGATCTGAGACTTTTTCTATGTACACAAAAGCTCTATTTCTCTCAAATATTGTTCACAAATCTGTCTAAATCTGTGTTAGTGAGCACTTCTCCTTTGCCAAAATAATCCATCCACCTTATAGGTGTGGCATATTAAGATGTTGATTAGACAGCATGATTATTGCACAGGTGTGCCTTAGGCTGGCCACAATAAAAGGCCACTCTAAAATGTGCAGTTTTACTGTATTGGGGGATCCAGGGGGGTCTGAAAACCAGTCAGTATCTGGTATGACCACCATTTGCCTCACGCAGTGCAACACATCTCCTTCGCATAGAGTTGATCAGGTTGTTGATTGTGGCCTGTGGAATGATGGTCCACTCCTCTTCAGTGGCTGTGCAAAGTTGCTGGATATTGGCAGGAACTGGAACACGCTGTCGTGTACGCTGATCCAGAGCATCCCAAACATGCTCAACGGGTGACATGCTGGCCATGCAAGAACTGGGATGTTTTCAGCTTCCTGGAATTGTGTACAGATCCTTGCAATATGGGGCCATGCATTATCATGCTGCAACATGAGGTGATGGTCGTGGATGAATGGCACAACAATGGGCCTCAGGATCTCGTCACAGTATCTCTGTGCATTCAAAATGCCGTCAATAAAATGCACCTGTGTTCGTTGTCCATAACATACGTCTGCCCATACCATAACCCCACCACCACCATGGGCCACTCGATCCACAACGTTGACATCAGCAAACCGTTCACCCACACGATGCCATACACGCTGTCTGCCATCTGCCCTGTACAGTGAAAACCGGGATTCATCCATGAAGAAAACACCTCTCTGAAGTGCCAGATCCCATCGAATGTGAGCATTTGCCCACTCAAGTCGGTTATGATGATGAACCGCAGTCAGGTCGAGACCCCGATGAGGACGACGAGCATGCAGATGAGCTTCCCTGGGACGGTTTCTGACAGTTTGTGCAGAAATTCTTTGGTTATGCAAACCGATTGTTGCAGCAGACGTTCTTGGAGGTGAAGATGCTGGATGTGGAGGTCCTGGGCTGGTGTGGTTACACGTGGTCTGCGGTTGTGAGGCCGGTTGGATGTACTGCCAAATTCTCTGAAACGCCTTTGGAGACGGCTTATGGTAAAGAAATGAACATTCATTTCACGGGCAACAGCTCTGGTGGACATTCCTGCAGTCAACATACCAATTTCACGCTCCCTCAAAACTTGCGACATCTGTGGCATTGCGCTGTGTGCTAAAACTGCACATTTTAGAGTGATCTTTTATTGTGGCCAGCCTAAGGCACACCTGTGCAATAATCATGCTGTCTAATCAGCATCTTGATATGCCACACCTGTAAGGTGGATGGATTATCTCGGCAAAGGAGAAGTGCTCACTAACACAGATTTAGACAGATTTGTGAACAATATTTGAGAGAAATAGGCCTTTTGTGTACTTAGAATCTTTGAGATCTTTGAGTTCAACTCATGAAAAATGGGGGCAAAACAAAAGTGTTGCGTTTATAATTTCGGTTAGTTTAATAATAAACTCAACGTGTAAGAATCATTAACTTTTGTTGGGCAGCAGATCTTATTTTCTGCAGCAAATGGAAAAATCCTGTTGGGTTTTGTAGACGGAACGTCTGTGTTGGCCTACAAAAATGTGTCATCACTGCAGCACTCTATAATAGGAGAATTACTGGGCTAGTCATGTATTGGTCTGGTCATGTGATCTCAATACATCAGCCACCATGTGGCAACCCACTCTATATAAAACAAAACATGTTTTTTGGCTACCGACATGACTGGTTTGGTCATCTTACATGAGTGGACATCATTTCTTTAAAGTGCTATTCATGAGTCAGAGCCAAAGCCTTGCAGGCTTGCACATCAACATACTGCACAACTGCGACCCGCAACTCCCACCACTCATGCTGTTCGGTCAAATGAAAGCAAAAATGCACCTTTAATTAAATGTCTTCTCCAGATTGGCGTCGTTCTTAGGTTTTGTTTGCACTTCGCATCGTCGTGTTAATTTATGTGTTTATTTCTCTCCGTCCCATAACATTTAAACTTGGAGATTGTTTGTATTTTTCGGAATGTTTTGGGGTTAGCGCTGTGCTGGTATGATTTATGGCAGCAGGATTTGGCCTTTCATGGGTGCAGTCCTTTATTCTGTCTGTCTTGCTTGGTGTGGTGCCATTGTGGTTTTTGCCTCCGGGCGGAGTGGCACCAGCTGATGGATGACTATGACAACATTTGTAGCGCAGACACCAAAAAACCAGCCACTAATCACTCTTTGATATCTTCTAATCCTTCCTCTTCATTTCGCAAATCTGTTACAATTAAATCAAATAAAAGCAGCCCAGAAGGGAGAACACAACTGGAGTCTCTCTGATGTGTACTTTATCCACCAAACTCAATTGAGTTTCCCTCATCGACTTCACATTCCGCACATCTTTGCGCCATGACGTGTCGACATGCGAGAACGGTTTATTATGTTCTGTCTTATGAGCTACATATGCGCTGTTCTAAATAACTTTATTATTGTTCCAGAAATGTTAGTGTCACTGTATGCAAAACAAAACATTGTAGCCAAGCCACAGAAAACAACTTGTCGTTCCTAGCTCATTTAGGTCTGACAAACAGGCCTCAATAATGGGTTTCAGCTTTGGCTAGCGCAAGCAGAACTCAGCCCTGGGAGTGAGAGAAGAAACCCAACCTCTACTTATCTCCCTGTGAACTTCTTAATGGGAGAAACCTCAGTGGCCGCTGAAAAAAATGCTGCAGAGAGACCGATCCAAAAGGACAAAAGTGTTTCCTGCTCAGCTGACCCATTTTCTCCGGAGCTAACTAGGTTTCTAAAATGCGACCGTACGGAACTTCGGGCGCTGCGGCAAGAGCCGAACGAAGATTAAAAAATAAAAAACAGTCCGGACCCGTCAATCACATACCTAAAATCCTCTTTCGCTACGAGAAAAAAGTAGGGATTATAGAATAAATTGCTGAAATCACAAAGAAATATGCGTGTATGTTTTCACGGGATGAAAATCAGGCACGGAAATCAGTATGCATGGTTTCCCGGTGTTCCCGTGGAGCGAGCCAAAATATCCCTCTCTATGACCTACAATCAAAACATGTAAAGTACTACAATTTAAAATATTCTGTCATCTCTCTCTCTTTTTTTTTTATCATACACATCTTCTATTCAATCTCGCCCTGAAGTACAGACACAGTAATACAGAAACGGTTTTGTTTTCCCATATCTGAGAGTGCAATTTCAGCCAGGAATACTATACTACACTGCATCAGCAGCTCAGACTTTGTCTCGTAAATATGAGAAAGATGACAATTTATGCAGTCTCTCTGTAGAGTGTGTGTGAAAGAGAGTGCTCAGAGCTTGGGGACGATTGTGTGGGGTCTTTTTTCCAGGTTCCTGCGGAGAATGTGATCACACCGTCGAGTCATTACCATTCCATTACGCACACATACTGTAGGGGAGAGTGCATGGGGTAAGATGTGCCGGCGTATGCTTAAGTTGTTCTCTAGGTAATTCAAAATGATATAGAGGTAAAACTATATTTCACGATGCTTCTTATCAGTTGAAATTATAAGACACATCTATAATGTATGGCATTAGATCTTATGAAAATAAAAAGGTAAGTGGCTCAACTTCCTGGGCCATGCATGGTAAATCAAAAAATTTTGTTTTTAACAGTAAGAACATATATGTTATTTCAGATAAAACATTAATGTTAGTAGTTTGAACTTGTGCTTATCCCACACTGTTTGCGTTACAGAAACCTCAAATCACGTGGCTTGTTCAGATGTGCTTTTACTTCTCTGAGCCACTGAACATATGATCTTATATCTGGAACACAATAAAAACGTGTTGAAATCTATATATAAAGACTTATATTTAAGGAAAGACAGGAATATCAGAGGCTACTCATATTAGAGCATTCTTGACTTCTATAACTATATTAATAATATTACTTTTTCAGTGTTTATAAGCAATGAATAATAATAATAAAAAAAAAAACATTTCACTTAAGTAAACAAATATGATAAACATTTCAGTTTTTCACTGTCACCTTCGAACAAAAAGGTTCACAGATAGATTCCTGGCTGGAAGTCTTGTCTGTGTGGAGTTTCCTCCTGGTGATCTGGTTTCCAGTTGTGAATTACAGACACTAAATTATGAAAGTGTGAATGCATGTATGTCTGCCTGTTTGAAAGCTGTGATGGACTGGCCATCCAGTTACGGTGTTTTCCAGTCTATGGCCCAAGAAGCTGGGATAGGCTCCAGTATCTGACCCTTGGAGAATGGATTCAGTTCAGCCAAAGTAATCATCCAAATGTCTGTACAGTGACAAAGAAGAGAGCAAAAATGGAATTTCAAACAATGATCTAGTGTGGCCATATATACAGTGCTGGGTAGTAACTGACTGCATGTGATCTGGATTATTTGTAATTTGAGTATATTAAAAAAAATGCTCATAAGTAGATTACAGTTACTTTTTTATGCATTACATCATTACATATTATTCAAACTACAATAGTAGTAAATTATTATTTATTATTATTATTATTGCTTTTAACCTTTTTCTCTGTTAAATTTTCCTTTCTAAAACCCCTCCTGTTTATCATTTAGCTTTGACTATATTCACAAATGCTGTGTAAATAGAATTTGCAAACCATGCTTTTGAATTTGAGGGGAAAAGCACCTCTCAAGCAATAAATATTCAAGTTACTAAACACTGGTGATATATAGCTGTGAAACGTCATCATATTTAGTGACTTTCAGTAACTCTTGATTCTGAAAATCTGGACAAAAATATTTTTTAGGCCTTTCCTTTTGGCGTGTAATGTCATTTTTGTTTCATGTTTATTAATGTTTGTTCATGTAATGCAGGGATTCATAAGTGGTTTTGTCAGCCAAAGCCTGTAAAATAAAACACCTAATATTTAATTTAACTTAATATTTAAAATAATTTAACAACAGATTCACGTTCACATTTCTCTGATTTTAGCATTCAAGTGTTTACTTTTATTTTACATTTTCACAGTTTAATTAATTATGTTTTATTATCAACTCACAAACCCACTTTGGGAAACCCTGTTTTAATCTGTAATGCATTTGGTAATGTTGATATAAAAAATCTCATTTTCGGTAACACTTTAGTAGGGGAACAATTCTCACTATTAACTAGCTACTTATTAGCATGCCTATTATTAACACATTGGCTGTTTATCAGTACTTATAAAGCACATATTTCGCATGACCATATTCTACATCCCTAATCCTACCCAATACTTGAACTTAACAACTATCTTACTAACTATTAATAAGCAGCAAATTTGGAGTTTACTGAAGCAAAAGCCGTAGTTAATGGTTTGTTAATAGCAAGAACTGGACCCTAAAATAAAGTGTTACCATATTTTCTTTCTCTTTGCTTTTTTTTTTTTTTTATATCAATATGGTATGTTTAATGGTAAGTTTAAAACAAGTTTGATTTAAAAAAATAATCTAAAAAGTAGTCAGATTACATTACCTGAAATGAGTAACCTAGATTAGGTTACTAACTACATGTAATCTGTAATCAGTACAATTTGCATGCAATCAACCCAGCTCTGTATAGGCTATAGGTGAACCTGGACCACAAAACCAAGTAGCACAGGCCAACAATACATTGTATGGGTCAAAATGACAGATTTTTCTTTCATGCCAAAAATCATTAGGATATTAAGATCATGTTCCATTGTGATATTTTATATCATTTTATTCCTACCTTAAATGTATCAAAACTTAATTTTTGATTAGTAATATGCATTGCTAGGAACTTCATTTAGACAACTTTAATGGTGATTTTCTTAGTATTTAGATTTTTTTTGCACCCTCAGATTTTAGGTTTTTTAAACATCCTTTCCTAACAAACCATACATCAATGGAAATCTTATTTATTCAGCTTTCAGATGATGTATAAATCTAAAAAAAAAAAAAAACTACCCTTATTGACTGGTTTTGTGGTCCAGGGTCACATATATTGTAAGCATATCGGATGTGAAGAAAATAACAATTTCATTAGGCCAGCTCTTGCTGATTTTCTATCAACATGAACAATCGCTGTATTCGCAATAACAGCGTCACAACGGTGGCTATTCCTTTTTCCCCACTCAAGCAAAACAAACAGTAAAAGGAAATAAAGGTTAATCCAAGTCTCATTTCAGTCGTGCAGCTCTTCCTGCATGAGATAATCAGGATGGCACACTTTGGTCAAATCCAAATCCCTCCACAGATACAATTATCCCCATCCCTCGGCCTGCCAGTCGCTCTGTCAGCCCACTCTTTTAATTCTGTAATCAGAGACGAGCAGCCCCCGTATCGCTGTCTCCACACAGCAGCCAGTCAATACAGACATCCCCAAACACACCTCGCCTGATTCCCTCAAATGTTTTATTGAGTGTGGACATCTGGGCTACTGTAAAACACGCATTATCTGAGCTGGGAGGAGAGCAGCACCCTGCTTTGTCCCCGCTGTCAGCCGTGGCAGTGTCGCCGCGTTTGATGGAGATTAATGAAGTATCAGGAGAGTAATACGCTTCTTCGAGCACTCTTACAATCTGGAGGAACGGACCGTCCCCATCTTAAATAGCAAAGCTGTCAGCGCTGAGAGGACCTTTCGCTCCGGCTCAGAGGTGTACAGGGCTCGCGAGAAGAACGGACACTGATAACGCAGGTGGGGACGGGCCGCTGGCCTCTAGGCAGGAAGCCATCGAAAGCTAATTCCCACTACGCGCCCTCGCTTGAGACAATGCCGCGCTTCCGAGAGCAGCGTGAAAGTATTTCATTTAAGATAATGACGAGGTACGAAAAGTAGGCATTTGTCAATACGTTAAAACAGGCCGCGTTTGCGCACTCCGCTCGCTCTCGCGCGCACGCTCATAAAAACGTCCATGTGTTATTCATACGGCATCTGAAATCCCAGTGGGCGACTGTACCTCTCCCTCTGTCAATTCCTATTCAGACGTACAGCTAAAATGGAAATAACTCTCTTTCATTTGAGTATTCACACTTCCCGAGGAAACAAAATGACTCCCATCAGCTCCTCGTATACGTCGGGCCTGTTTGTTCCCTGTCCGGCCGAACTCAAAATAATTGACTTGAAGTGCAAATACGAACGAGTTTATGCATTCTGCTTCTGAACGGCGCACAATTAATTAGAAGAATCAATGTTCCTTTTAAAAACCCAGGAGACCATTTAATCCGAGCTCAATACCGGCAGACTGGCTGGATGGAGGGGGACACAGAAAAAATCAATGGCTATTTGTGAATCGTGAGTACGTATTAAAGGCGGCCTCGTCTCACTGCTTCATTTGCACTTGAAAGCAGCCATCTGGAGCAGCAGGCTTGGCTTAAGCAGATATGATTACTAATAATGTGATATAGCCGTACACTGGCCTATTCAAACGCCCTATTCCCACTGCTGAAATGAAAAAGCGCTGCTTTCTGCCTTGGGAGAAGTCAGGGACGCACACATGCAGACACAAACAGGCACGTATGCATACATATAAACAGCCTGCGTGCCTCGAACTGGAGTGGGGGGATAAAGAGACGCACCGAGGGGCCTTCAGCAGTTTAGCATCTCTGACAGTCTCCAACTTCCCTGCATGAATGCACGTGTTTACTGAGCTACGCTTTAGTTGGCTAAATCTGACACAACCTCCCTTTGGGCTTCTCAGCGGATTCATAAATATAGAAAATAAGATTTCCGATCGCGGTTTGGTGTGGTCTGCTCTGGAGTTAGATTTACAGTCAAACCAAAATTTATTAAAACACCTTCATCATTTCTCATACTTCATCACACTTTATTTGCTATAGTTTAGAAAATGATAATAAAATATGACAAGAATTCAGAGTTAAACTGTGCCAGAACAAGTTCGTCTTGATAATGTCTGATAACTTTAATAGAAAGGTATGTAACAAAACAGGGTCAGGTCAAAATGTCAAATCAAATTAATTTTTGGTGGTAGTCCACTTTATGACAAATTTTTGGGTGTAATATATCACAGTTTAATTTATTTAGCTATCCCCACTTACATAAATGAACTATAGCGTCCTGCACCCACTAGTAAAAAAATATAAAAAAAATATTTCTGGTGTCTGAATAATTTTTGGTTTGACTGTATATAAAAATGACAGAAGTCGATATAGGCTACATCTAAGTTTATAGATGACAGCTGAAATGGATCACTATTCATACAAAAAATAAAATCATTAATTTTCATAGTAATTGTCATCAGTTTAATTCAAAAAACAAAAGTAAGTTGACATGCTTATGTTACTTGTGTCATGCTTATGCTGAAAGTCTATGGCAAGATGTCATTTTCTTAAAGTTATGAAGAAATATTCTTCCAGCAACATTAATCAAACATTGCTCAAATCCTTAATAATGTTTTCAACATATTATGTAGGTTCAAGGTTCTGTATCTGTCACATATCATATACATGTGATGTAGTGTGTGAGGCAGAGAGAGAACTAGAGTATAAATATTTTTTTTCAAAATATACAAAAATATATGTAAAATATACAGATCAGATTTATTCTTTATGATCAAATTAAACTTTCCTTTAACGTTTTCTCTAATCGCAATTAAGTTGCAATTCCCAATTAAAGTTTGCAATTCAAAAAACTGATGTTTTGAACATTCAGAGAACATTTATAAATAATGTTTGATTACACTTTGTTTTAAGGACCAATTCTCATTAATATCTAGTTGCTCATTAGAATGCATATTACTAGCATATTAGCTATTTACTAGTACTTATAAAGCACATATTAATGCCTTATTCTGCATGATAATATTTTAGATCCCTTAATTCTACCCCATACTTAAACTTAACAAAAAAATTACTAACTATTAATAAGCAGCAAATAAGGAGTGTGTTCAGGAAAAACTCTTAGTTAACAGTGAATATGTGTTCCCTTTTCTAGTGTTACCATGAAACTAAATTAATGAAATAAATAAATACATACATGAATTCATACATAAAACTGCATCAAAATATTTTCTGTATAAAAGTTGAATTATGGCTTATTTAACACCTAACATCCTGGATTTACGAGGGATATACAGGATGAATGGAGACAACTAGAGTATATTTAGAGATTACAATGAGGACAACAAACCGTATGTGTCAGATCCCTTGGGCTACAGCTAATAAGGGTTAAAGGGCTGTCTCAATTACACACACATACACACAGGGATTACCGCCTAAGACGCTTTAACTCAATCTCCTTCAGGCTACTGATTAATCTGAGCCATCCTGATAAAATATCACTTAACATCTCTCAGTGTACACATTGATTGCATTTTTACACACTTTAAACTGATTTATAAATGCAAAGCGCTTTGTCTTATGACTTTTCCAATTTTACTAACCAGGCATTTCATAGTGCAATATTTAAGACGTGACCTCATTTATTGGATTATTCCTAGCTTGAACAATTTATTCAGTTGTTTATTTAATGATGTGATTAGCTCGTTTTATGAAATGACTCCTTGCATAACTAGTTCATCATAATTAAATGATTATAAAGAATTAAAACATTTATGCCTTTGCATGTTTCTGTTTATAACATGCATATTCTCATTAATTATACAGTGGTCAAAATGTATTTGGAAAATTAAATTACACTTTAAATGTCTGGCTGACATTGCAATAAATACAGAATATTTAACTAAACAGAATTAATTGGAAAGACATGTAGCACAAGCACATTTTTCAGTCAAAACACTTTTCAAACTGACATTTGGTGTGTTTAATATAATAAAGCAATATATGTGACCCTGGACCACAAAACCAGTCATAAGTAGCACGGGCATATTTGTAGCAATAGCCAGCATTGTATGGGTCGAAATGATAGATTTTTCTTTTATGGCAAATATCATTAGGATCATATTCCACAAAGATATTTTGTAAATTTCCTACCTTAAATATAACAAAGCTGAATTTTTAATTAGTAATATGCATTGCTAAGAACTTCATTTCGACAACTATAAAGGCGATTTTCTCAATATTTAGATTTTTTGGCACCCTCAAATTCCAGATTTTCAGATTTGTATCTCGGCCACATATTGTCCTATCCTAACAAAGCTTATTTATTCAGCTTATAATTTATAAATAATTCTTAAAACACATTAGTGGAGCATGTTGATAGTTAATGTGATTGTCTACACCTGTGGTTCCTCTGTTAGGATGCCGGTGTGACTTCATACATTGATGAAAAATCATTAAAACAATTGTCTATTAACCTTTTAACTGTCACTCTTCCCCTCAGAGGGACGCCTAAGTTTACTTCACTATATCACAATTAAATCCTATTCTAATCATGACTATGACTATGACTATATATATAATCATCAACTATACATCATTGGAAAGGTCTAAGACTCAAAAAGAAATATTTCACCACTGTTTTTTGTTACAAATTATGTAGAAACAGTAATAGATTAATTTATCACAAGAGTGCACCTCAAAAATCTACATCATAACAGGAGCTCTGACCTTTGTCACCAAAGGTATGTTTTTCATTGTCTTTTCCCTATCATGTTTAGAAATTATCATAAAATATATAAAAATTTAAAGCTCAAAATCTCAAAATTCATCCTTTCAAAAAATTATTTTAAAATATGACATTGCATTACTATGGAAATAGTACTACAAAATCATATTAGAAAATGTATTTGTTCATGAATTATAACAATTTAAGTTTGGATAGTGCACTTTCACGTCTGTGTTCAAAAATGGGGGTGACAGTTAACACCATTTCAAAAATGTCTCAGAAGATTGAAATTAGTTCTGAGAAAAGCTCATACAGCATCTGCATCTGTATGCTTTGATATCCAAAGCAATTCAGATATTTTATGCGTGACTTAAATACTTTTAATGGCCACTGTAAACAGTGAGCTGTGTGCTTATTTCAGGTTTAATCTGAGGTATTACAGCAGAAAGCTGGGAACTTTGTGTAAGGGTTTGTTCTCACACCCTGCTTCTGTTCTCTTCTTAAGAGCTCATTAGTTTAAACAGGTGTTGTGCAGTAGGCGACATACCTGCAGGGCTCACGTCGCCTCAGGGATGGCATTAAACAACAACTCACACATAACAATGTTGTGTGTAAGTATGCAAATCCACAGGTATTTGGACAAATTTCAACAAAAAGGAAACATCTATGTTTTCAACTATGGTCTGTAGATGTCAGTGGATCCTTATGTGACTTTTTGGAGATCAAATAAGTTGTGTTATGGGCTGTTCATATGAACGCATTAGTTTCAGAGTGTTTGGAGCGGAATACTAGTTTAGTCCTTACTGAATGCTCCACAGTATATCATGTATATTTTCTACTAATTCTTAAAAATGGTATGTGGAACTGTACACCTTATGGAATGATAAGTGTTTAAATCATATGATATACCTATCTTTACATTTTAGAAGTGCAAGTTAGGTTGCAGGTGGTTTGATCTAAAAGTCTGTCTCTTGACCACTACATCTCCACTAACTCTGTCCCCTGATGCAATATCCCTGAAATCCCACCAGAGCACCTCCGCACCCAGCAATCTTCCCAGACCCCCCACCAAACCCTGTGCAGTCTGTGACGTGATGGGCTTAGGAATGCTTTTCCCAGCCTTGGGCATTTCCTGCAAACACTGCGATGTGTCACAATGGCATTACCTCAGCCAGTTAAAACAAATGTCTCATTCTTACCAATCAAAGACACACACACACGAGATCGACCGCTTCACTTTATGGTTTAAAGCTGCAGTGCATCATTGTTTTGATGTTAAAATACTTCCTCTTAACACACTTTACTGTGGAGATACAACTCTAAGAAATCCGTTGATGGGTTTATGTTGGTGTGGAAACAATGTGGCGCTTTGATTGAGCAACTTGACATGGCAACACTGGCTTGACCAATTTGAACTGGGACAACCTGTTTGTCTCTAAGCCTAAGTTTAAAGCTTTGACAGGTTAGTTCACCCAAGCATGAAATTCTCTCGTCATTAATTCACCCATTTGCTGTTTCAGATCCATAAACCTTTTGTTCATCTTTGATGAACACAATTATTGATGTAACCTGAGAGGTTCCTCCATTGAAAGGCCATGCAATCCTAAATTTGTAATTCTAATCCTAAAGTAATCCAAACATCTGTTTTGCCATATTTGATGTGACATATATATGTGCATGTACATAAAAGTCTAAATTAAATATGTTTTTATGAACAAACATGAAAGTATGAACTTTTTGAAGCATCAAAAATTTGGTTAAATGGACTTTCTATAGAGGGTTTGCACTTACGTCACGGTTTGGTCAGTTACAACAGCAATGTACTACTGAATATGTTGTTCTGCTAATTTATGCTGCCTAAATCATGGAAAAAAAAATGTGTGGAAGCTGCTAAATCATAGAGAGAAGGACTTAGTAAACAGGAAAGGCCATGGTATTTTGACAAATTAAAGTTAATAGGTGATAAAGATACATACACTGTAAAAAACAAATAGTTGAGAAAACTTAAAAAATAGGGCAACTTGATGCAGTAAGACTTTTGAGTTCTCTCAACAATAGTTTTTTAGTTTTTCTCAGTAAAGATACTTTGTTTAGCCAACATAAATTAGTTTGTTCATGCAATGCTGATTGTCTTATATTTCTAATAGAAAAAGTCTTGTCACAGCCAACTAAAACAACAATTACGTCATTGAGGTTATTTATTTTTTGTATGTATCAATAATTATTTTTTATGTATACATTTTTTGTTTATTTACAAATGACCAACAGTGAATTGTTATAGAAACCTTAATGGATAACTTAGTCTAATATGTAGACCAGTGGTTTTCAAACCGGTCCTACGAGCACCCCCAACACTGCACATTTTGTAGGTCTCTCATATTTGACACACCCATTTCAGGTCTTGCTGTCTCTACTAATGAGCTGATGAGTTGAATCAGGTGTGATAGCTGAGGGCGACACAGAAAACGTGCAGTGTTGGGGGTGATCATAGGACTGGTTTGAAAACCACTGATGTAAAAAGATGAGCTCTTTACACCACAGTGCAACAAATAACTAACAATAATGACAAAACAACAACAAAAAGTTTAAATCAAGTCAGCAAACAGCAAAACAATAATCCTATAACAGTAACTGCATAATTTATTTATGCTGAAATGCATGCTGGGAACTCACAAAGCCTTAACATTTCAACAATATGACATTTTTTGTTCAGACAACTGTGTTTGACTGGTTGGGACAACATTTGGGGCAATTTTGTTGGTCTGACAAGGGTTTTTATGTCGTTTCAAGAAAAGAGCATTTTTGTAATATTTGAGACACAAAATGTTTCGTAAACTGGAAAATATGCATTTGCATTTTTTACAGTGTACGTGCGGTATTAATTAAGATATTAGCCTAATATTTAATTTATCTGACTGGAGATTATAAGAACCATTATGAATATTGTCAAGATTTTTCCCCTGGCAGTCCTGGTTCAATTTGGCCAACCACAAATGCTTTCTTTCCTCAACGTTTTTTTGCACTCTTCTCCTTGTTTTGCTATAATTTTTGGCAGTCTATAGGACTCCAAATGTTTTTCCCCAGTCCGATCGATTAGTACAGCCCAAAACATGACAATAATTGACCATTTTTAGCAGCAATAATCAGCAGTTCATTGACATTGTTTACGTTTAGTGTTTCGTTCACTGGTGACATGTCATGAAAACACTCTATGGAGGGACAGAAATCTCTCAGGTTTTCACTATATAACCCAATATATCTTCAGTTGGGTTTCAAAGAGGAACAAAAGTCCTATGCTTTTGGAACAACATGAATTTAAACATTTAAGTGAACGAAAAATGTAATGTTTAAAGCTTTCATGATTAGCCCTGCACCGATTGTGCTTCAGACATGCATGACGCTGACTTATTAAAGACAGATGTGCTGTTACTTTTCCAAATGACCAAACTTACTATTATCAACTGATGTGGAATATAAAAAAAAGGAAAAAAAATATATATTTTGAATTGGACAAGTGAGCAACCACCCAAAACAGCCTGGAACTGCATCTTAGTGTTTTGACAATTGCTCTAGCTGTGCTTAAAAAACACTCTAGTATTGTGCGGTGCGTTTGCATAGGCAAGCACCATTCACATTTCTTCAGAAAAGCTAATAGATTATTGCAATCCTGTTTGATGCCTGATTACACATTGCAGCTTTAAATCAGTGCTATATGTATATAAAAGGACATGAAGCACTTGTAACATGTAAATTATACACATAAGTGAGTGATAGATTGAGCAATGGTGTTAGATTTACAGCTGGAGTCAAGCTTTAACACCCATAAGCCGCATGAGTCCGATTTTAAGACCGGGTCTGAACTCTTTTAACACGGCGTCAGTGTGCTTTAACTCGATGCTTTTGTCATTACAAATCCACCATAAAATTCACTTACATGTGGCCAATCTGTCTGTGTGAAAACACAGCGGTTTTCTCAAAAGGTCACAACACATCAGCAGTCTCAAAAAAGATATGCAACCCTTATCCATGCTCCCTTCATCCGTGTAACAGTCCTTATGTTAAGAATTTCACACTTTATTTAACTTGCCTGTTGGTATCAGTGTCAGTGCAGCGCACGAGATGAAGGGATGAAGCGCGTATTCTCCTGATAAAAAGAAAGCGAGAGAAAATCAGTCGGTGAGAGACGACTTTGAGGATCCAGTCAGAGCTGTGGATATGAGTCTATGTAGAGTGGATTTCAGACTGGATTTGGACGTTTTGTCAGCTGAGGGCAGTAATTTCTCCCCCTGTGTAAAAGTAAAGATGTGTGTAGACGTCTGAGCTCTCTGATCACTGGAGGCTGTGCTCATCTGGGCCCTGACATCCTTCCCTCCACCAGCCTCTTTATAACGACCCAGTTTCATCACATCAGATGTAATAAAGCCCGCCTCCGTGTCCTCACGGATTACTCCAGCATACCTGCGGAGAGCTCAGCTCGTGGAAGAGAGAACGGTGCTAGAGACAGAGTAAGGGGTACTTAGATGTGTGTGTTAGCTTCTCTGTGGGCGTAGTGAAGATTTATGGGTATAAGGGACATGTGGCTACAGGTGAAGCATGGGTCTGGCAGGTGATTTCATGGAAACTCTTCCCCGCTATCAACACGGAGCACATGTCTTACACACGTTATTGATTGATTGATTGAGAACCAGGGTAACTACATTTATGATAAAACAGACTTCATGGTCAGGTTTACAGGACTGGTTTGGCTAACCTCTGAAACAGGGGTGGCCAACTTTGGTCTTGGAGACCCACAGTCCTGCAGAGTTTCGCTCCAACCCTAAGTGAACACACCTGGGGCCGGTTGCACCAGCTGGACGTTCACCCGGTTGTAAGACTAGGTTGGACATAAAATGCGCCTTAGGTCATGCGTAGAATTTATACCCGTTGCACCATGCAGTGCTGAGACGTCTGAGACTAAATCTTACGCCCAGTCAAAGGTAGGTGTAAATTGTCATGTCATGATCAAAAAAGTCATGATTTGCTTGGACATGATTAGTTTTTAATTAATTATTGCAGATGCCAACTGTAGCGTTTATGGTCTTTTCGGGCAGGGTAATGTGGCCTATAAGCAAATGATATTATGGGGGAGCGGTCAAGCAACACATGCAAGCAACGCGCAAACTTTGTGCAAGAGTTATGAAAGTGAAAGTAAAAAAACGGCGGCTAACACTGAATTAACTCATTAATTCTCTCATTAATTAACACAACATTAATTCTCTCAGAGACAACGAGAAACAAATCTACTTTACCATGCTGATATCGGTATATAACCGTCTTAAATATTTCCCTTAATATTTCTATTCGACATCTTGCTTGGACAGTATAAATGCTTGGAAATACTTAATGTCTTTAATTCCTCTCATCATTTGCAGCACGCCTGCCATCCAATAATCGCAGTGAGTTTTGTGCTTACTTTTAATCAGAAATAAAATATCAGCTTTCAAATTCTGTCAATTCTATCACAAAATAAAATTTATAAATGTGTTTTTTAGATTAACATCAGTAAGACAGAAAGACGTCAGTAGGCTAAAACGCACAATTGTCATGTAAAGTCACATTTACCTCAGGAAAGACAGTATAATCAGCTAGAAAAAAGTCACTCTAGAGAGAAGCATTGTATTACATTCATTACATTTTACTTAACCTGTCACCTTTATTTTTAGTGTTAGTCTAAATAAATATGTCATGGGAATGTGCAGGGAGACCTCAGCGGACTTGTTAGGACGTATTTAGTTAATGAAATTATTTTGCGGTGGCTTCACTTGTTGCAATTCAGTCGTATGTCATGATGCAGTTCAGTCGTATATTAGTAGTTGTAGCCATTGCAGCGTGGATGTCGTCTCAGCTGTCACTGCAGGAGAATGTGTTTGCGTGGTTGCGCATCGTCTACACCAGGCGTAGTTGCGCCTGATCCTAGTTTTAGCTGGTGCAACAGGTGTAAATATTTATCATAAAGTTGGACGTTACAAAGCCCAGCGCAAGGCTTACGCCCAGCTTTTTTACCTCTAGCTGGTGCAACCGGCCCCTGAACAGCATTGGGGGTAGCACATTACAATTAACGTAAGTTAGGTAATCAGACTTTTTTCAATTAACTTGTAAAGTAATGCATTACTTTTAAATTTACAATGAAATATCTGAGGTACTTTTTTAAATAAATAACCCAAGTTACTTTTTATTTTATTAACGTAATGCATTACTTTTCAACAAAGTAACTAAGTAAGGCAATTAGTTACATTTTTATGGAGCAGGGGTGTCAAACTCAGTTGCTGGAGGGCCACAGCCCTGCACAGTTTAGATTCAACCCTAATTAAACACACCTGATCCAGCTAATCAAGTCATTTAGGCTTGTTTAAAAACTACATGGTATGTATGTTGGAGCAAGGTTGGAACTAAACTCCGCAGGGCTGCGGCCCTCCAGGAACTGAGTTTGACACTTGTGTTATGGAGTAATGCAATATCATAATGCATTACTTTTAAAAGTTCCCCTGGTAAAATTTGCATTCCAGAAGCTAAATATTACATTACTGGGGTTGCTTCAACCCATGGACATGAAAATTAACCCGTGGCAAAAGTGTTAAAGTAGCCCAATTACACAGGAAAACCACAGACTTGGCAACACTGCTGTGGATCTCCAGGACCTAAATTGGCCTCCCCGCTCTAAAAAAAAAAAAAAAAAAAAAATTCAGCACATTGGGCTGTGAGATATTTTTAATTTTCTGAAGAAAATGTAAGTGAAGAGTTCAGATGCAAAACCAGGTAAAAGCCATCTCGGTCAAAAATGAGATAATGATACTGAGTGAATGCTCCTGACACATAGTATACATCCATCAAATACTTTTACTTCAAACTTGATAAATTCCAGCCTCAGCCCAATCAGAAGTGCCAGTACTTACATAGAAACCTATACAAAGTAGTAAGAAAGAAACGCTTATTTTAAAGAAATATGTCAGATGGATTTAGCTGGTTTTGCATCTGAACTCTTCAAGTGTTGGTTATTTATCAGCTGGTATATAAGATAGCTGTGCAGGTAAACCCTACTCGCTTATCCTCAAGAGGCACAATAGCAACTGTTATAGCTAGTACAGGGATGACCAATCCTGCTCCAGGAAGATTAACTCCCAGCAGAGTTTAGATCAGGGGTCTCCTGTTCTGTAACTCAAGTAACCCTGAAGACCTAGATTAAACCAGCAAGACAGTAGCTCTCCAAGAACAACCCTAATTAAACACACTGGAGCTAAGACAATCAAAGTGAATTACTAGAAATGTCCAGGCAGGTTTATTGGGACAAGTTGAAGCTAAACTCTGCAGGGCCCTCCAGGATCAGTACTGGACACCCCTGAGCTGAACTCTGGAAATTGTTCCACCAGGTGCAGGATTGAACACCCCTGCCATAAAGGGTTTGGTATTTAGTATCTATGTTAGTGTGCCAACCACCATCACTTCAAGCCCTTAAACTTATTTCCACCAAGGGAGTTTGAGTGCTAGTTCAGAGCTAGAGCCTAGTTTCAAATTGGTTCTTTGACAACCAAAACATCAGCTCGGAACCAGGAAGAGTGGTTCGTAAGTAGCACCAAAACATTGCAGGTCTAGAAGTAAGAACTGCTTGTGTCAAGGGCTGGGTGGAGGGTTACCCTGACCAAGAAGACAAATAGAAACTTTTGACTGTCATTTCTGAAATAGCAGCTAAACACAAAAACATTGAATTTGCTGTGTTTGGAAGCTGATGTAGGTTCACAAAGCCATGAACATTAATAGCAATGCAACATCTGCCATTGTTGATATTAAGCCTGTTCAGGATGTGTTGACACTGCGTGGACGAAGTACAGCAAGAACAATTTAAAAGCTTAAAGAGTCGTCTGCTCTCCAATTGCTCTTGCGGTGCTTTGATGTACTGATCCAGTCGGTCTGTGTGGCACCAATGTATCTCGAGAAAGTTTGTGTTTGCTGCAGCCATGCTAGCATTGCTGGAAAAGATTAGATGTATTCAGTGACGTAAGACCTGGCTCTGTGGTTTTCTAGCCCGTGGAAAGGCAAACTGGTTCTCAGAAGGCTTCTCAGTCGAACCAACTCCGAACCGGCAATAGCACTGGCTCTGAACTGGCACCCGGTTCATGCTGGTGCAAAAGGGGTTTTAGAGTGAGCTGAGCAGAACTGCTTGGAATGGTGCTGTGATCTGGGTGGGAATGAGTTTTTAACCCTAACAAGTAAACATCTGTTTTTATGCATACACTATGGCACAGTGTGTGTGACACAAATTTAATCATCGGCATAGTATGCACACACTCATATTTTCCTAACCGTGTATGCAGTGTGCGGTCAGGTCGCATGTGCACCTTTTTGCACTAATAAGTTGGTCCACAAGGTGGCAACAATGACCTGGACTGTTGTTCCACATTTGAAAAAAAAAAAAAGATGAAATGGAACAACAGCAAACTACTGCAGATGACGCTTAATGAGTGTTTTGTGAGAGAGTTACTCTACTATAATTTAAATGAGTGCAAAACATTTTTATGTGTCATAACTTCTGGAGAGAAACAGCGCAGACACTGGACAAGGATGAAACTTTCTAGTGCATGTGTGTCAAACATCAAAGTATACTTCAAAAGACTATGTGTTTGAATGTATGCATACACTTTTGTGTCAGATCTGAGGTATTTTTTGGGTTTTAGATGGGTGATTGAAGGGGTGTCATAATGGAGGTAAGATTAGGATGATTCCAAGGATCCTGTTAAAAAAGGAGACCTGACGTAAACAGCCCAGAACACGATTCTGCCAAGGGGGGCCCAGAAACCATTAGAAAGCTACAAGCAGGTGAGTTTTTATCAAGGTTGGAATAAGCTCTGCAGGGCTATGGATCAGGTTTTCCAGGTTTTCACAATAAAACCCATCCAATTGCTACTCAAAATAAGCCCAATAGCGGTGCGGTTCAGGGTCCCCTGGTAAAAATCGTGTTCCGGGGGTAAAATAGGCATTTTTGGCAGTGTTTCCCTGGTAAAAATTGCATTCCAGAGGCTAAATATCATATTATTGGGCATGAAAACAACCTGCGGTAACAGTGTTAAAGTAGCCCAGTTCCACAGGACTTGGCAACACTGCTGTGGATCTCCAGGACCAAAGTTGGCCACCCCTGCTCTAAAAAAAAAAAAAAAAAAAATCAGCACATCGGACTGATGTGAGAATAAGGTATTTTTAATTTTCAGTTTTTTTTTCTGTATCATAACTTCTGGAGAGAAACAGTGAAGATACTGGACAAGGATGAAACTTACCAGTCCTCATGTGTAAAACATCAGTGTTTACGTAAACTATCAAATGAAGTATAGTTTGAAAGGCTATGCATTTGACAGAATGCATACACTAAGCTTTTGTGTCAGATCTGAGGTATACTATGGGGTTTAGAGGGGTGATTGCAGAGGCACCATAATGGGGAGAAGCTTAGGACGATTTCAAGGGTCCTGATCAGAGAGGGGAGCAACGTAAACCTCCCGGAACACGATTCTGCCGAGGCGGGCCCAGCATCGCGGCCCCTTTGGTGAGTGTAGCGGAAGCCAGCTGGTAAGAGATTGCTGTGTCACTCTCCTTGCCACAAGAGGCACATTAACGAATGACGCTGCAGTTTTTAGCACCCTTTTTAAGGCATACATCAAATAAATGTCTGATCTTCACTGAGCATCTGTCTGCAGAGTTCTTGAGGTATGTTGCGCATCGTCTGTGCTAGTCAGACCACCATCAGTGGTTTTATAAATTATATGCAAGAAGTCTTTATTGCTTCATAAAAGGGATTTGTTAAAATTCACCCACTCTCATGTTCCAAACCTTTTACTTCTGTGGAACATAAAATGTCTCAGTGACAACAACTGACACCAGTGACTTTCAAAAAATCTAAATAAAGAGGTTTGTTTTACACATAGTTTTCCATCCAGTCAGAGCGTATACCTTTTTTTAAAATCCTAAAATCTGAATAGAAATCCATTCATGGGAAGGTTCTTGCATTAAGTAGTTATTTGTAGCTCTTTTATATGATCAAGAGCCACTGTTGTCTGTATATTTCTTGAGTTGCTATATTGTTTTTTGAGGTTTAAAATGTTCTTAATTACTTTGTAGGCCCTTCACATTTATATATTGGTTTTAGGGATCTTAAGGGCATAGCTGGTTTTCTAAAGAACACGAGAATAAAAAGTTGGTTGGGGAAATTAAAACACTCTCCTAAGGCATCAGTCTGTATTTCAAGAGCCTTTGACTGCTACGCAGATGCTCTGACGGTAGTGAACCGCACAGCGTGTTCCTGTACAAAGTTTTTGTTTACAAAACCGTAACATATTGATACAATTTATGAAATGCCCGCTTGTAAACAACTGAAGAAATGGTCGCTTTCGTTACAAAAGCAGCAATTACGAGATACATCTGTCTCAATGAAATCAAGTTTTGTGAATCAGACTCTCTAATAAAAAACAATTTATATGCACAGGCTCGGGAACGAAGCTCTGACAGATGAATAAAACAAACGACGTTCCGGCGAAGCATCAATTTGACTTGCGGCTGTCGGTGAGCAACCCTGCTCTACCGCGCACGGCCGCAGAACTGTTGAGCGCTTTTAATTATGTGTGTAATAAGATCGGGGTCAACATATTTCATGCCAGGAAAATGATGTGTATTTAATGGCTCCCATACATTACCTTCCCTGTGTAACATCTCTGACAGAGTGCCTGTAAGTTTGGCTACCATTAATCAGCATCAGGGTTTGTCTGGTTAGAGAGGAACAGATGAGCGTGCGATGTTCTCCGTGTGGGGCATTCTGGGAAGGGGTGGGGGGTCTTGATGCAGAGCAGGCTGATAGATAACATTCACCTCAAGGGTGCCTAATAAAGCATGTTACAGGGCTTAGCAGGGCAGCGTTACAGACTGCAGTTTTTACAGTGTAAGATGTATTGGGTTAATATAGCTACTCACTGGTGCTTACCTGACTAAGTGCCTTTCGTTCAGAAGCAAGGCTGCCTGTAATCAGTTATGCGCCCGGCCCGGCTTTGCTTAATGAGCTCACTTTCTTGTTGCTGTTGTTCGGCTTTAAAGTGAACATGAAATGCCATTCACAGCCCATTTTGCTTGTGAAACGCGATGCCAGACGACTCCAAAAGTCTGGGACTGCGCTGAAAGTCTGGGATTCAGAATCTAATTTAAACCTTAAAAATGGAATGATTTAGGGTTTTCAAATTTAAAAGTAAAATTAATGAATTAGACAATTATTAACTCTTTAAAGCCTCACTTATAAAATATTAGCAAAATAATAAATAAAAAAATCTGAATTTCATCTTACTTTTTGCCCATATAAACATCAGCAACTGCATCAAATTGAATATTTTGCATATATGTGACCCTGGACAACAAAACTAGTCATAAGTAGCACAGGTATAATACACTGTATGGGTCAAAATGATCAGTTTTTCTTTTATGCCAAAAATCATTAGGATATTAAGTAAAGATACCGTAAATATATCAAAACTTAATTTTTGATTAGCAATATGCATTGCTAAGAACTTCATTTGGACAACTTTAAAGGCGATTTTCTCAATATTTTTATTTATTTATTTATTTATTTTTTGCACCCTCAGATTCCAGATTTTCAAATAGTTGTTTCTTTGCCAAATATTGTCCTATCCTAACAAACCATATGTCAATGGAAAGCTTATTAATTAAGCTTTCCAAAAGGTTTTGTGGTCCAGGGTCACATATTATTATTATTATTATTATTGTGGTAACATTTTAGAATAGGGAACACTTATTTACTATTTATTATTTATTATTATTTATTTACTTATTTACTATTTACTTCACTTATTAACTACAACATTTCCCTCAATAAATTCCTAATTTGTAGAATGTAGGATGTAATATAGAATAAGGCATTGATATGTGCTTAATTAGTACTAATAAATGGCTAATATTCTAGTAATATGCATGCTAATAAGCAACTAGTTAAGAGACCCTAAAATAAAGCGTTACCATTATTGTTTTGTTTTTTTTTTTTGTTAGTTTTTTTTTTTTTATATATTAGCTTTAATAGCTTATATGAGCGAAAAAGGACCTTAATTTTATTCAAAGGCCCAAATGAAGAAAAAATATGCAATTTGATGCAGATGCTGATGTTTATATGGCCAAAAAGTAAAATGAAATTCTGATTGCCTGTAATGTAAATCAATGAGATCTTCGTAACAGTATAGCAGACTACTTACATTAGTATCTTATTAGTTATCACTCTATATCTATAATGTGTCTCATATTTAAATTGTATTTAAAAACTTAATATTTAATGCAGTGATAATTGATATTTGTGTTTCCTCAAAAGTCTGTTGTACCAAATTTGACATCAACACAGAAGGAGGACATTTTTACATTTATATAAAGGCTATTATTTACTAAAAGAGTATAAACTACCAATTAAATGACAGAAAACATGTAGTAAATCATGATTTTCAGCAAAAGTTTTGATCATATTGATAATTTAGAGGCCTTAGAAAGGTATATAATAAATATGATACAGTAGGCTTTATAGGGTTAATTACCAAAAATATGCGTTTAATGACTGTATTAAATAAACAAATGAATGAACTAATGAATAAATCAATAGATAGACAGACAGAGAGGCAGACAGACAGACAGATAGATAGATAGATAGATAGATAGATAGATAGATAGATAGATAGATAGATAGATAGATAGATAGATAGATATACAGTCATTTCAAATCTTTGAAATTAAAAATTAGAGCTGGACATTATTTGGGAAATAATTGGGTTGTCAGTCAATCCTGAAAGTGAAGCTGCTAAAATATTATCTAAATAAATATTTAAAGAGTTTATTTGCAAAAACATATTAAAAAAAAAATAAAAATTATGTTTTTAGTTATGTTATTATGTTTTTATTGTGTTTTATTGTGTTAGCTAGCAGTATATTTTGTTATTTTTACTTAATCAAAATAACCCAACTGCAGTTTGACTGAGATTAATTGAATGCACAATGAAAAAACATGATTTTTGAAAATTGTTTAAAACGAAGTTTTAACCCACATAGCATAAGGGACATCTGCAGAAAAGGAAAATAAATTGTTTACAAAAAGAGCTGGGAGATACATAAAGAAAACCATTACATTTTTGTGTTTGTGGCCGCATTTAAATGCATTATTGTTGTTAAAAACCTGAATAAATATTCTCTATTAAACTCCTATTTACAGATTAACACAGTTTAAATCCTTTGTATTAATACTTATGACCCTCTTTTGCCCCGCATCCGACTGTAAGGACAATACAAGGCTCAAGAATTCAACAAGTCGCAGACATCATTACAAATGCCTTTATTCTCTTTAGAAACATCCTGTGGAACAAACGCAAGGCAAATATCTGTATCGATGCAAATCCCCTCATGTTTGCTGATGTGAGCGGCACTCGGCGCTCTGAGTGGATCTGAGACGGGGGTGCGGAGGAACAGACCCCCCCCCCACGCAGACCCACACGCGGCCGCATGAAAAGCCACATCAATTTCAGCACAGACAAGCGCCGTCACACAGATTAGGCAGCCACAATGCAGCGGGCTCTTATCTCCACCCACAGGAGGAGGGCAGCCTGATCTGCGCAGGATGGAAACATTCTCACCACGTAATGGACAAAATCAATTGTTGCCCTCCTCAATCAATGCGACCCCCTCGCTCTCTGCTCCGAGAATCCCGCTGTAATTGAAGTTCTCCGTGCTGTGGGATGGTGGCTTGACCGGGGTGGAGGCCGGTGATATCTGGCCAGGTGCCTGCGGCTCGGAACAGCAGGAGCAGGTAGACTAGAAGATGACTCACCTGGATGCTTCTCGTACAGACACACCTGGTTAAACCAAACACATTGGAGCATTATGGGTAGACAGGCCACTTGTCCATTTAAGTGGACATTGATCATTTCAGAAAGCGTAAAACTGACTGTATGGAACTGGATAAACTAACTTTCATCACATCTTCATTTTATTGTTTTTGCCCCAGACTTTTCAGTCTTAAAAAAATAAAAAAATTAAACTAGTAAGATAGATTATAATTAACCATTATAATATTTAAATAGACCGCAACTGAAAGTCCGAAATATTACTGAGCAATATATACAATAATTTATATCAACAAAATTAAATTTAAATCGGGTTAAATTAGGTAGAAATACCACTTTGGACAGTGTAGTTACAGTGTAGTGTTTTGAATTAGCTTTTATTTTTATGAATCATTTAATTTTTAGTGTAATTTGTAATATTTTTTGTTATGTGTATTTATTTATTGATTGATTGATTGATTTATGGTTATACTATTTATTTCCAGTTATTAATTGTAGTGCTTCAACTTAAACCTTTTTTCAGTTATTTTATTTATTTATATAAATAAAATTCATTTTAAATCGGGTTAAATCAGCTAGAAATGCAACTTTTTACAGTATAGTTACAGTGTAGTATTTTGATGTAGTCTTTATTTTTATATTTTTATTTATCATTTAAATTTTAGTGTAATTTTTTATATTTTTATTATGTACTTTTATTTATTTATTTAAGATTATTTATTTCCAGTTATTAATTTTAAATGACTGATCAAGGTAACATTTCTCAGTTGTATTTAGTTACATTTTTTATATTTATGTTTTATTAATCTTTATTTTAATTAACAAAATGTTTACATTTTTTAAAAAATAATTTTAATAACAACAATAACCCTGGTGTGAACAAAAACAAAGGAAATTTATTTTAATATTAATTGAATGTATTATTACATATTGTTTTTGTTATTTTTTTATTACCAAATTATTAGTGAATAATTTTAAAATCTAACTGTAATTCTGTCAATATTACTGCAATTTTGAAAAGATTATTTAATTGTACGCATTTAATTTCAAAGATTCTACCTTTGAAATTAGCCTCAGCAAGAGTTCCAAAATTCTAAAGATTAAAATGTTATTTCCACCCCAAAATAAAGTGTGATTTTTGATGTGATTGAAATTACAGTTGATAAATGAGTGAAAATGTGAAAACTGTGTTTTGATTTATTTTGTAAATGTCCACAGAGCCAAAGTGCTTACATTTGAAAAGAAAAGAACTCACACAATGAAGTCCTCCAGCAAAGACAGCCGGCATTACCTCATCCAGAGACTGATTAAATATATTAAAATAAGAGCAGGATTTCAACTGCGTTATTGCCCAGTGAGAGAGTTTGATTAATTAGCATATTTGCTTTCTCATTTAGAGGCATTGAGAATTCCTCCTAAACATCATTTTCCATGCGCCTAAAAATCCGCTGTCACAATGTCTTTTCTCCGTCGAGAATTTCACAGTGCGAGAACAATGAACCCGAAATGTCTAAGTTATAATTATACCTAAGATGACAGATGACAGTTAAAAACTTAATTTAGAATAAAAATCTCTTTTGACTGAGTTGTGCGCTGGAGAGAGAGAGAGAGAGGGATCTCTCCTTTAGAATGGTAATTACTCTGCCATTTATTATTCGATCAGCTCACGCAATTAAACGGGTGTGTGGAGGACACAGCTGATAATAAAGTGAAGGGAAAGAGAATGCTAATTAACCTCAGGGATGGCTGCTCCTCGCTCTTCACGTCTGCCGCCATCCTCCCGAGCTCCTCCGCGCTCCGTCTGGTGGTGCCGTGACCCGGTCGGCCGGTCCGAACTTCTGCCTGGTCATCCCCGCTACGGCCTGCAGACAGGAGTTACTGACAGACAGGGGGTGTTTATTATTCACAAGCGTTTGCATATCCACAGCCGAAGTCATGCCTGTTTACCACGCGGTTTCGGAACGACACTTTTCCAAGGTCGCACCGAACCGTATCTCACACTTGAATTGAGTTACCAGAACTGTATTACTTCCTCTCGTAAACCGTAGACAAATAGTGTTTACAGACTAGATTCAGCTGAAATATATCTGTGCAAAAGATCGGATTGCATTGCGTGATGTCTGTGGTACGAAATGTTATAGGATGGTTACAATGAATCTTTGGGCCACATACGTAAAATGAAAAACAGCCATTCTCAGAGAAAGAACATTCAGTCAAGAACTTCTTTGTCAATCACATACTCGACAATCCTTTTAAACGTATTTCTCTGCTTTCAACACGCAGTGGGACACCTGACACAACGGGATAAATCGGGAGCACCTTTTGAAAATGGTCAGAACAATGTGTGTGTGTGTGTGTTTAAGGAGAAATGATAAGATTGCATCCATATGCATTCAGAAGAAGTTCTGGACTTCCTTCAAAGAACCAAACCTGGTTTATGACAGACTGCTGCACACTGATCCTGACATCATTTTAAGAGATTCAGTACAACACTAAACTGCTTCCTAGAAGTACCAGTTAAAGGAATAATTCAGCTTTACACTCTAAAGTATCTGATTTGATACACACATTTCTAAGGCCTCTACATTAGCAACATGATCAGTATGAAACCTGTTGTACACAACCTACTACATGCCTTATGTTGTCTGTTTCATCATTTAAAAAGTAAGTAAGTAAAATGCCTTTTAGTATCAGTTTACGACCCTGAAATCTACAGATTTTTATAAAGTAAACATCATAGGCGTTGAACCAATTCCAGGGTAAGGCTAAAAGCAGCCAAATCTATTAACTACAAACATCATTAACTCGTCTTTTTAGGTAAGAACCAGACATGGGTGTTATGTAGGCTAATAAAATATTCTGAATGGGACTGAATTTATATAACGTTTCTTTTCCATGGTTATTCAAACAGCGAATAAATTATATACAGAAAGATAACTTTGATCTATGCCGAGTTTAAGTATGCTAAAAAAAAAACAATTTATCGTCATAATCACTGGAGCTGTCTGTGAAATAATGTCTCATTACTTACATTGTACGTACATCCGCGCTTTGTTGTTTATGATGAGAGAATTCAAGAGTTCCACGTGCTCAGCAAAACTGAGCTTCAGCGATGACTCATCTGAACGCCTCTGATTGGTCACTGCAATCCTAAGCTCAACAGAGTCATGTGTGATTGGTTGTAATGCGCAACACGATGAACAGAACGTAATTTAATGGCGCAATCAACATTTTCTACTTATTTTCATTTTGTTAGCATCAGAGGTCATATATTTAATTTGTTCATGCAGGGGCATTTTTTTGTCCAATTTTGTGGCGTTTTTGCCCCTGGTCCCAACCTGACACATGCTCCGCCTATGGTAAACATTAAGATAATGGGTAACACTTTAGATTAGGGAACACATATTCACTATTAACTGTGACTTTTGCCTCAATAAACTCCTAATTTGCTGCTTATTAATAGTAGTAGTTGTTAAGTTTAGGGTCGGGTTTAGGGATCATCAGACGTATTAATATGTGCCTAATAAGTATTAATAAACAGCCAATATGTTTGTAATATGCATGCTAATAAGCAACTAATTTATAGTGAGAATTAGTCCTTAAAAATAAAGTGTAACCAAATAATGTTTAGTGTTGGTAATATTTTGAGGTGAACCCTTAATGGACTAAAGCAACTTGATTTTTTTTTTTTTTTAAATCCAATTAAAATGTATTAAATATGATCCATCAGGGTTTGGAGGAACATTTATTTGTTCATCTCTCAAACATCATTGTATTGCATTGCATAATGTGTTTTGCCTCCAACAATTAAAACTTTAAGGATAAAACTAAGCAGCTACACCAATTTTTTTTTTCCTCAGTTTGAGCCTCTTGGGGTGGGAAAAAAAAGACAGAGGTCCATATTCTTCTATATCAAACGAGCCATAAAAACCTGAAAATAAATAGTTGTAAGAATGTTCACACTGCTCTTTTTCATACTAAAAAATCATATAGAGCCCAGGAGCTATCAAGCTCCTAAAGACAAATCACCATAAAAGTTATCAAAGTAGTCCATATGACTCATGTACTGTATCCCAAATTTTCCTAAGGCATACATAAGATTTGTGTGAGGAACAGACCAACATTTAAGTTGTTATTCACTGATAATCTCCGCACAATCTCATAAAAAAAGTTTTTATTAATTGATAATCTCCTCAGATTCGATTGAAACATATTGATATCCAAACCTGATGCATCAGGATTAGATACAAGACATGAGAAACAATAGCTATGTTTCCATCACCCTGTTTTTATGCACATTTTGAAGTGTCATGTAAGAAACGTGTGATGGAAATGCCAAATTTCGAAAAAAAAAAAAATACTTAAGCTTGAGGTGTTTTTTGACTTAGTTAATGCAGGTAATGGGAGATAGAAATGCGTTTGCTGAATAAATTCCTCTATGTGCATAAAAATTAAAAATATAAAATATATTTATTATCAGTTTATCAAGAAGTGACACTTTTGCTCTCTTTGACTCGTTGGATGGAAATGGTGCTTATTCACAAATGTTTTATGCGATATTCCAAGTTAAATTCACAAGTTTGGAAAGAAACCCAGGCAATTTGGCATAGAAAAAATAGCAAGTAATAAGTATAAGGCTTGGAATTTGGCATATGAATGGTATGAGCTAATTTAATGATATTTGATTTTTCTTGTCGGTACTGTATGCTTTTATTTATTGGAAAACAGCAGCGTAAACATTCTGCTAAACTCCTTCTTTTCTATTCCACAGAAGAACGATTTGAAAAGACGTGAGGGTGAGAAAATGACACAATTTTCATTTTTATCTCAACTATTCCCATCAACTAGGCTGCTCTTAGCAGACCATCGTCTGCTCACACCACTGAACCAGAGCGATTTCCATCTGTGTATCGAGTGTGTGTCAGATTGAATGTGGCGGATTGATTAAATAAGACGTTAAAATTCAGCTCGGTTGCATTTGCCGTATAAAGAAGTCTCCTCCAGGTGGTCCGCACATCCTTCCGAGAACATGCAATCAGTACATGTTGTCATTCCAAAGTAATGCTACAGTAGGCCCAAATCCGCTGTTTTTTTTTTTTATATACGGCACTTCCACCAGAGGCACTTCAGCCCGAGCTGAGAGTCAAAGCCATCATTCGGAGCTAGTGGCCACTTCTGATGGAGAGAAATTTACATTTAGTTGAAAACTTCACACTCGTGAGAGGCGAAGAAAGGAAGAAAAATCCAATCTGCGGTAATAGTAGCTGTAGTTTGGTTTCGCGGCACATTATTTGCATTCCTCAGGTACGGAGCTCTCCTCCGGCGATGCAGTAACGATTCACAAATCACTGTCGCCGCGCCAGTCAAGGGCTGCGCTCCGCTCAATAGACCATTGTACCTGCGAGTGTAATTGGTGAAGGCTTGACAGAGCCGCGAGTCGTAACAAAGATCTCTCGCTTTAGGGCTGAGGGATGATTTTCATAATGTTAGCGCTAAATGAGCGCGGAGGTCTCGAGGTCCTGGCACTGAGTGACACGGGCCCAGACGCGCACACACACATGGAAAGAGAAGAGCAAAACACACACGCTCTCACCGCGCCGCCCCACACACACCACTGTCAATTAAAGAATCTGATACGCTGTCAACACCACTTTCACCACCAATTTGAGCAACTTTATGACACGGGGATAGCGCAAGTCTCCCCAATTATTTGCCCCCGAACAAACAGCTTGACAAATGGTGACGAAACATCAAACAAATTTCTTTTTAGTCGTTTTACAGATTTGTTATTTTGAAAAAGGACTGTTGTTACGGCATAGAATAATTGCTCTTGAATAAGTCATGTTTTGTCAGTTCATTTCTGCTGAAGAGGTGTAAAATTGATGTCAATACAAGACATTACGAGACAAAAAACAGAAAACATGGTCAAAATGTTGGTGAATGAGTTGCATTATGAAAAACGGGAATTTTAGTAAGGATTTCTAACTGTTCTTTGTCAAAGCAATACGCAACAATGTATAAATGTCACTTAGATAAGAAAAATATCAAATATCAAAGTGTGAATAATTTTAAAAAGCACACTCTTTAACTGTTTTTTTTTTTATTATTAGGTTATATTTATTTATTTATTACAGAAAATTACTCTAAAGTGCTACGAACTGAAAATTTGTTTATAGTGAAAAATTGTAAATTGTTCAACATCACATTATGTGTAATTTTACAGTAAACCACCACCAAATTTATGTTTCTCAAAGTAAAAACAGTGAATTACCATATAATGTACTGTAAAAACTGTAAATAATTGCTTTTGAATAAGTCATATTTTGTCAGTTCCATTAAAGAGGTGTAAAATTGACATCAATACGAGATATTATGAGAGAGGAAACAGAAAACATGGTCTGAAATTGTATTTTTGTCAGTTCATTTCTGTTGAAAAGGTGTAAAACTGACGTAATACCAGACATTATGAGACAGGAAACAGAAAACATGGTCAAAATGTTGGTGAATGGGTTGCATTATGAAAAACAGTTTTATTAAAGATATTTACCTGTTCTTTGTCAAAGCAATACACAACAGTGTATGAATGTTACTTAAGACAAATATCAAATATCACAGTGTGAATAAGAGCACAAAAAGCACACTCTTTAACTGAAATTTTATGTTATTAGGTTATGTTTATTTATTTCCTACAGAAAAGTACTACAAAATGCTAAAAACGTAATTTGTTTAACTGCAAGTATATGGTGAAAATTTGTAAATTGGTAAAACATATATGTTAACATCATATAAATATATATATTGTGAATGGGTTGCATTATGAAAAAATGTACGTTTTATTAAGGATAATTTCAAAAAGCACCATTTTTAACTCTTTTTTTTCTACAAAGTATGCTACATTAAAAAAGAAAATCATTTGTTTAACTGCAAGTTACCATATATGATGAAAAATTGTAAATGGTTTAACATAACATTATATGTAATTTTACAGTAAAACACTGTCAAATGTATGTTTTTTGCAAGTAAAAAACAATGAATTACTAGATAATGTACTGTAAAACTATAAAGATTAACCCCAGAAACCCCTGAACACAATCACATATGATTATGTATTATTTAAATTATACATTTAAATATATACATATAAATTGTACATTTGGGTGTTTTTGTTACATTTTCTGAATGTTTATTGCCATTTTTTATAGACAGGCAACTTATGAACTTACAATAATTCATCATGTGGTTTTCTGTTTTACCATGTTTAGTGGTTATCAGGACATAATAAGGCACAAAGCAGATTTTGGTATTTCAGCTTTATGTAACTAAATGAAATAAATTGTTATAAGCTATAATATACAGGCATCAATATGCCATCCTATAATACCTGAGACACTGTCACTGCATGTTTAATGATAAATTGAGGGGAGCTGACCTCATACGTCCACTAAAAATGACATTGTTGTCATAGTTTGCTATTTACAAATACTTTTTGGGATCCCTGCATTCACATGACAGATTGATGCAAGTGTAAGTGAGAGCATCATTATAACCCTATATATCTTACTACAGCTATACAATCAAAAGCAAACGCATGTAAATCACAGTCAGCGGGGTCAGCGATGATGGGGGTCAGTGTTTGGGTGAATGTGTGTTCGGGGCGTCCGGTCTCAGCCCTCACATCCCGTACTGCTGAAGATCATTTCTCAGCCCTGTGCTAATAGAAAGATTCAGCACTTTCTTCATCCACTTCCACTCTTTCTCTCTGAATAAATGATGCCTGAAATTTTTATTCTTTTTATAATGGAATTTCAATGGCCTTCACTGCAAATCTAGTGGAAATTTTTGCATATGAAGAGAGAAAAATTAAATGTTAACCACGTTTTAATGTGATTAAGGCTGACAGAGACATTATTTCAGCTAATCACTCAGTGCTGACGAGCTCTAACGGGCCGTTCCGCCGATGAAGGTTTTCATCACACGCCGGTTAGCGTTCAGCTGCACTGCTTGCATGTGCTTTTAGTAAAATTGTTTGACATTAACAGAAACCATAAACATGTCGATGTAATAAATCAATTAACCATGACCTACATTCACGTGCGACGTGCATTTAATATTTCGTTTGGGATGTATGTTCTCTCTACAGATGAGTGTATATGAACAGCTCAGGTGTCAGAGTTTTTGTCAGATCAGATGAGTTCAAAACACTGCTGTGTGGTCACTGCCGTCACCGAACAGATTTAATGGAGAAATACAGGATGAAAGATCCACATTTACGATCTAAACGGGGTGCGTGTTATTTGTGTGTGTAGTGTTTTCATATGCCAGAGATGGCCTTGGGCTTAAGCTTTGATCTCCTTAAATGTCTAAGAAGAAGAGACGAGGAAAGGAAAGAAAAGGAAAGGTAAGAAAAGGAAAGGAAAGGACTTTTCCTTGGGAGTGTGTCTGTATTTAGCAGTGGTTTAAACTGTATATCAGGCTTTTAGTGCTGGAGAAGAGAAAGAGAGAGATAGAGACAGTCATTAAGGCGGACAGATAAAGAGGTTTAGCACTTCGGCTGTACTGGCAGAGCGAGTCAGGAAGTCTCTCTCAGTATTTGGGCGGAATATAATATCTGTCTTTATACATGTAATGTCTAAAAGTGTGTACTTGTTTAAAAACACTTATGAGGGTCAAATGTACACACTTGTATAGTAAATAATATGGCAAGCCACTACTGAAGACATTTTTACTGGTCCTCACTAGTTGAAAAGGCTTAAAAATGGGCCAAAACATGTTTTGATGTAAGTTTAGGGGTAGGGCTTGGGTTAGCTGATAGGAAACGTCATTAACCTGATAGATAATTAGTGGAAGTCTATGCAATGTCCTCGCTAAGACACGTGTGTGTGTGTGTGTTTGTGACAGATCAGGACACCGATTTGTATAATGACATGGGTATGACTTAGGTAATACAAGGAGGAGGTGAATTATGAAGACATTATGAGTTTCCTCATGATTCAAAAGGCTTTTAAATCATACAGAATGAGTTTTTTGAGAAAGTAAAAGTGCGCACAGTTTCCTGTGAGGGCTAGGTTTAGGTGTAGGGCTGGTGTAGGGTGATAGAAAATACGCTTTGTACAGTATAAAAACAATAGAAGTCAGTAGAAACAATAGAAATAAGTGATGTGACAGTTTCTGCTTATCTCGTCTGTGTAATGCACTTAACTTGCATTAACTAAAAACTATAGTTATGAAATTTTGAACTTGTGTATGTGTTTATTTGTAATAACGACTCACTTAAAATAATGCTATTAGTATTAATATGAATAGAAATATATGCATAGAAATATACAGGGAATTTGGAGTGGTGGACTAGTTGTATTAGCATTAGTACACTCTTAAAAATAAAGGTGCTTTTCACAGCAATGCCATACACTGTTAGAAAAAAAGATGCAGTTCTGTCGCTGGGGCGGTACCCTAAGGTACAAAGTGAAAAGGTATAAATATGTACTTTCAAAGTGCTAATATGTACCTTTAAGGTACCAATATGTACTTTTAAGGTACCAGTATGCACTTTCAAAGGTCTAAAATGTACCTTTAAGGTACTAACATGTACTGTTTAGGGCTAGGTGAGGTACAAAGATGTACCTTAGGCTACCTCCCCAGCGACAGAACTGTACCTTTTTTTCTGAGAGTGTAGAAGATCCACTTTTGGTTCCACAAAGAACCATTCAGTCAAAGGTTCTTTAAAGAACCATCTGTTTCTTACCTTGTTATAATCTGAAGAACCTTCTTTCGCCACAAAGAACTTTTTGTGAAACGGACAGGTTCTTCAGATGTTAAAGGTTCTTTATAGAACCATTTAGACAGAAAGGTTCTTCTGTGGCATCATGAAGCATGTAATGTATGAAAAATGTAATTTCATTACATGAACAACAAAACTTCAGTACCATCTTTTCCTGTTGAAATATCTTTTTTTTCTGTTCTTCAGTATGTCAGATCTGTGTGGTTGGTGGGGGGTGGGGGTTTGGTGAAGAGATGAAGGAAAGAGGGATGAGCTGATGGAGGAGTGAGAGTGGGATGGAGATCACAGCGGGATGTTTTTCATCCTCGCAGCAGTGAACAACTGGAAGGACACAAGCACAGACGCTGACTGCACCCCATGGACACACATACACACACACACACTAGAGGAACTGCAGATGTGCTCCTCCACTCTGAATGTCCTTCTCTTTTACTGCCTGCTTTCCTCTCTCTCTCTCTCTCTCTCTCTCTCTCTCTCTCTTTCAAAGGTGATCATCATTTCTGGGGTTCAGTGATGAACACAGAGGCACAGAGTTGTGTTGGTCATGCATGACACAGAACACTGAATGAGTTAACTTAAAGAAGAAGTCCACTTCCAGAACAACAATTCTAAAATAATTTACTCACCCTCTTGTCATCCAAGATGTTCATGTCTTCTGCCTTCAGGCGTGAAGAAGGAAAGCATTTCAGGTTTTTGGTGATTGAGGAAAGCATTTCAGGGTTTTTCTCCATATAATGGACTTCATTGGTGCCCCGATTTTGAACTTCCAAAATGTAGTTTAAATGCAGCTTCAAAGGGATCTAAATAATCCCGAACATAAAAAATTTGTATACTTTTTAAGCACAAAAGCTCGTGTAGCACAGGCTCTGGGATACGTGTCCACGACACTGTGTACTATTGAATCACGTCAAAAGGTCACACAGAACGTAGGCGGAACTACAGACCCAGTGTTTACAAAGTGAACGCGCAAAGACTAAGAAAGTACAAGTAAGTCAAACACTGTTTACAAACAAAAAGGTACAACAGTAGTGATGGGATGTTCAGATCATTTTACCGACTCAGACCTTTGAGTCTCGCTCAGCAAAATTAACAAATCTTTTTTTCGAGTCATTTCATTCATTTTAGCAAAATATAATTCAAATGTTACGTGTTACTTCCCTAACACATTTACTGCTTACATAAACGCTGATCACACTACAAACAAGACAAAACTATAATGCTATGAGAAATTAAGACTAATTCAGTGTTTACCTGGGTCTTTAGTCTATGATTAGCTCATCTCACCTCTTATCTGACAAGTGTTTGGGTTTGAGTCGTGCGTTCATCATGTGACAGCCCTTTAAGATGAACGAACGACTCGAAAAAACCCCAAGACTCGAAACAGGTGAACTAATTCCAGTACAGAACCTAATAGGATGTTGTGCATGCGCGACTGAATGAATCACTCCCCGAGACGACTCGTGCTTTGCGAGTCACATTTAAGATTCATTCAAACGACCCATCACTAATTCGTAGCATCATGGACGCGCATCCCAGAGCCTGTGCTACACAAGCTTTTGTGCTTAAAAACTATACAAATTTTAATTTTTCTGAAAAAGACCAGCTAAAACCAGCTACTTCCAGCTTAAACCAACTAAGACCAGCCAACCAGCCTAGGCTGGTTTTAGCTGTTTTTTTTTTTTTTCAGCAGGGCATATTTTAGGTAATATAATTGGACTACTTGTGTAATCTTACGTTTGTACTCATTTATTATATAGATTTAAAACAGGACAATCTTGTACCATATAGATGTAAAAATACAAAAAAGAAAGAAAATATATTTCATTCATTGTTATTAACAACATAAAGTGCATTTAATATTACATCAAGATTTCCCAGACTGGGGTTCTAAAGAAACTGCAGGGAGTTTGTGAAAAGCTAATTATTAATTAAATCATAAAAATGTTGAATTAAAATGAGTAATGAGTGAAACGTTTTTCTGCATCAATTTTGGAATTTCTGCATTAAATGTAAAAGAAAAAAAAAAAGAAAAAAAAAAGTGAATTTGTGAATTTGAATATGTTTGAAAGACAAAAGCCTTCCAAAGACATAATAATAAATTGTTAAATAACCCACTGAGTGATAATTCAAATAAAAATGAAGGTGCTTATCAGTAGTTGAAGCAATGTTAAAACACTGAGTAAACACTTCTTAAAACTGAAATGATTTTTATTAATCCAGTGTTCAAATGCTGTGTGGCCTCTCAACTTTTACATCCACCTGAGTACCCTATAGTGAAATATAAATAAATTAAAATGTATTTAAAATACATTAATTTCATGCTAAGTATACTTCAAATACATTTACATATTGATGTACTTAATAAAAAATACCCTGCAATTGTACTTTTAGTATACTAAACTGGTATATATTAAAGTCTGCTAAATTGAAACAACTCATTTTGTACTTAATGGACTTTAATTGAGCAGAAGTAGTGCTGAAGTGAAGAGGGGCGGGGCAAGCAGAGCTCATTTGCATTTAAAGGAACAATTCCTCAGAATGGGATGATTTTTGCAGAAAGTAAAAAGGGTGTTGTTTTACACAACCATTGACCAAAGTATATTATAAACTTTTCATTAAGACCCTATAGAATCATATCAACTTGTGGAAAATGGGCATCTGATCACCCCTTTAAGAAATGTGTATTGTGCACAAGTAGTACTTCAAATAAAAGTTAATTATAATTTTTATATCAGTAAGTCTTGAGCGATATGTCAGTGAACTATACTTGAAATAAAAATACATCACCTTTACACTATAGGGTAGTGACTGGTCTTTGTGTGAATGTCCACAAAACTGTAAGACTTTCTGAATGTTTACAAGTGGTAGGCTAATTTAGAGAGGAAAATTTAAAGATGAAAGAGAAGAATTAGAGATAAGTGTTAAATTATTAATCATTTATTGCTATTTTGTGAATAATATCTAAGCGTGCAATTAAAAAAAAAGGAACTGTAATCTGATATTTTAACTAGTATTTTAGAATGTAATATAATCTAATTACTTTATCTAATCTAAGTACTTTTTTGAAATCTGATTGCGTAATCCAGATCTCAGTTACTATCCAGCTCTGTTTCTTTATGAACAAGATTTCTATCTACACCACAAGTGAACAGAAAGATGCCTGCCATGTAAATTTTAAATCAGTGGCATTAAAATATAGCAGGTAACATTCAGCCTTAAGCATGTGAAGCATCATCACTAGAGAGCAGCTCACAGTTTGCAAAAAAAAAAAAAAAAATCATTGGTGAATAGGAATAAAATCAAACACACCCTTCAAGAGGCTGCACTAAATACTGTACTGAGAGAAGCCATGATGTCACTGACGGAACTGACTGCCAGCGGAAGAGAGAGAGAGAGAGACAGAGAGAGAGACAGAGTGAAGGAGAGGATGGGGGTGGAGGGTGAAGGAGAGAGAGAGAGAGAGAGAGAGATGGGGGATACGGAGGGGAGAGATCATCAAGATGTGACAATTGTGACAAGAGCCGAGAAAGTGTAGCTGCTCCGAACGTCACGTGAATTTCTCCGTCTCTCTCTTGGCCCGCAGCTGACAGCTTAATGTGAGCCACATGCAATATTTATTCCCATCCACTGTCAGACTGTCTAGCTGTCCACAGGAGTACAAAGAATGTCACTTATTAGAATAAAAGCAGGGGAACCGGCGGTAATCAAGGACATATGTACATCAGCCGTCGCCTGGCCCTCGCGAGAGCGCTCACCTCATCTCTCTCTCCTCTCCGGCTCGGGTAACTAGCTCTCAGGAGCCATTTGCGGCTGTACTAAATTCATTTATTTATCTCATTAGTGCCGGCAGGCCGCGGGACGCTCGCTGTGACATGTGTGTTTTGTTATAATGCTTATCACAGAACTAATAAACAACAGCGATCACCACGGCGCTGGGCGTCGCATGCTATCATTAGCCCTAATGAAAACACCTGTAGTTTGGGAAAAAATCGCCCCATCCCGAGCCAAGACAGTGGAGGTGAGACAGAGCTGTGAGACAGAGCGAGACGAGTCAATCTGATGACAGAGCGAGAGAGCGAGCGGGAAGAAGACAGGATGAAGATCCGATGGAGGATGCCTCAAAATTAAAGCAGCATGGCTTTGACTCATTTTTGTACTTCAAATGGCAGCCCAAGTGCCACAGCTGCATACATTAACAAAAACGAAAATCAAGTATTGGAATGTATTTTTATTAGCATAAATAGCATATTTCCAACAGCAAGCAAAACATGACAGATGCTTCCTGGAAAAAATGAACAATTTTGGTTTCTAAACATCTACGGAATTTCTGCAATTCCATAGCAGCCAAATCCTTGTGAAAAAGAAGTACTCATTAAGGAAATACAAGTGCAAACTGAATGTAACAGTTTACGTACATGCATTACTTGTAGTTATTACAATTATTTGAAATGTAATTACTTGGACTTTAGATTGGATTTATTTAATTGTTTATTTATTTATGGACCCACTTAAGATGGACGTATTTCATATATAATATTTGATAATGGACGTATTTTAATATCTGTCAAATGATTAATCGTGATTAATTGCCTACAAAATAAAAGTTTGAGTTTGCCTAATACATGTGTGTGTACTGTGTACTGTATATGTAAATACACACAAAATAATGTATCTATTTAAGGGAAATATGTTATTTATGTACAAATAATTTAATTTATATATAATATAAATTATCTAAAAATTATAATAAATACATATACTTGTAAATATTTCTTAAATATATACATGAATGTGTTTGTATTTATATATACATAATAACTACACACAGTACACACACATATATTAGGCAAACTCTGACTTTTATTTTGTATGTGATTAATCACGATTAATCGTTTGACAGCCCTAATTTAAATGTAATTTCATAGTTTGGTTACACTTTATTTTAAGGTGTTCTTGTTACAGTGTAATTATACATTTAAGTTCTGTGTAATATTAATTAACTACATGTACTTACTCTAGCGTTAGGGTTAAGATTTGGTTTAGGATTACTTTCATATAATTATGCAAAATTAATTCTAAGTAAATATCTTTACTTAATATCCTAATGATTTTTGGCATAAAAGAAAAATCAATCATTTTGACCCATACAATGTATTGTTGGCTATTGCTACAAATAAACCCATGCCACTTATGACTGGTTTTCTGGTCCAGGGTCACAAATATGGTTAAAGTGTACTGCCAAATGTACCAGTCTCAATTCTATTTTAACTTGTTTGTCATGTATTTTAATTAGGGCTGTCAAACAATTAATCGCGATTAATTGCATCCAGAATAATTACATACTATATGTGTGTGTACTGTATATTATGTATATATAACTGCACACAAATACATGAATATATTAAGAAAAATATTTTAGCTTTATATATAAAATATTTATATTTGTTTATAATCTAAATTATATACAGGTATATATATATATATATATCTATATATATTAATTCATGTTTGTGTATTTATATAATAAATATACAGAGTAAACACACATATAGTATGTAAACATAAACTTTTATTTTGGATGCGATTAATCACAATTAATCGTTTGACAGCCCTAATTTTAATATATATGTAATTACACATTTGTAAACATATTGCAATTTAGTACATTAAAATATACTATAAACATAATATTGAATAACACACTACAGTTGAAATCAAGTACTTTACATGTGTACACATCGAATAAGTGTACTTCTTTAAAGCATGACAAAAGTTGATTTGAAACCTTTAATTTGACATTAAAGTGCACTTTTTAAAAAATATGAAAGTGTACTTAAAGTTTTACACTTAAGTACACTTAAGTGGCCTTTTATTTTATTAATGTTACATAATCTGCAGGGTTTTTTAAAATAGGTAGTGAAGATCTGAAGTACAATACTAGAGTACATTCAATACAGTTAAATGCACTTTTCTCACAAAGGAAAACTCACTGCACAAAACATATTTTGATTGGGACAAACCATGTTTATACTATGCATAAGTAAACCTGGATCATACAACCCTCTCTCACAAGAAAACTTAAATATTTTCCAAATTTTGTACAAATTCGTACAATGTGTAAAAAAAAAAAAAGATGGAGACTGCACAAATTCAAATTCGCCACCAATTTGGCAAAACAAAAAATAGTAATGATTTGTTATTAGACTGTGTTGGATCAAATTGTATTTTAATTTGTGTAGTTTTGTGTATGGTTTCTGTCCATGCTGACATTTAGATTTAGCATTGTTTTCCCCCTGCTGTGCATGACTCTGTCAGAAGAGACCTGCAACCTATTTTTGAGTCGTGACTCACCAGTTGAGAATCACTGCACTAGCGTTTACACTGTATCAGAGAACACCATGAACCCAGTCAACACAGATGGTAAATCACTAAGAAATGAAAAACCCAAGGATGTGATACTCCATCATGCCACCAAAAGTTCAGGAATATGTGACTTTGTCATAGACAAATGAGAATTTAGACATGCAAGTTCAGATTTCTCTCTTGATGTCATACTCAGCCAGGTCTTCACACAGTCTCACGAATCATTCACATTGCTATCCATCAAGCGCTCAGTCAGACTGTAAGTGCTCTTAGTGTTGCATTCTGAAATGTGTCAGAACACAATTCATAACACAATTCCAAGTCTGCATTTTCAGTGGAGGCAAAAAAGGCCACTATAGTGTGCATTAGAGTCTACTATCCTGCACAATCAGTTTTCTCTTTCAGGTCAACCACTGTCATAGAGCATTAGTTTGAAGACAATCTTGCTGAGCTAGACAGTTCAAGTTTGTTAGACAACATATGTATAGCTAGCTGACATTTGTGAAAAAGAACTGTGCTTAATTGTATTGAATGTGCACTTATAAAGTATATTTTAGTATAAAAAATGTATTGCAGCCAATATACATTTTATGAAATGCAAGTGTTTATGAAGTACACTGAGTGTATTTAAAAAGAAACACTTTTATGACTGTTTAACACTAATGTACACTTTGAAAAGTATCAGTAATATCATGCTTTTTTTTTTTTTTTTTTTTGTGACATTGATTTTGTTGAAAGATTTGTAAAGATTTTTATGTAAACTTTGGTAAACTTTAGCCATTCCATATTACATTTAAAGCTAACACATTTTAACTAAACTGCAACTTTATCATAACAAATCTGTAATTACATAAATATTTAAATACACAACAAGCAAATTTCAGTAGAAATTATATTAAAGTATATTTTAGTTTAGCATAAATGTTTGTGTGTGTGTGTGTGTGTGTGTGTGTATATATATGTATATATATATTATGAAATTACATATACAATGCACTGAAATCCTAATTAAGTGGGTAAAAAAATACTCTAAAGTTCCACTGAATAAATGTGAATTTAAATATAAATTAAAACGATGAAAAAGATTTTTATTTATATTTAGTAAATAACATAAGCAAGTGCCTAAAAACATTGCATTCAGTTTGCACAGTATATGTTTTAAGTGTATTATTTCTGTAATAAATAATATTTTTAAAAGTATGCTAAAGTGTATTTCTTTTTCACAAGGGAAATAATTATGGAAGTCCGTTTCCGCCACTGAATAAAAAAATTCGAAATTCTGACTTTTTCTTCTCAGAATTCCATGATATAAACTCACATTCCTGACATTTTTTCCCCAAAATTGCAATTGCGTGTTATGAAATCTGAATTACGTGATATAAACTCAAAGTTCTTTTCGCAACAAGAATCACAAGATAAAAACGGATTTTTTTCTTGTAAATACGAGTTTATATCTTTCAGTTCTTGTTGCGAGAAGAATTGTGAGTTTATATCTCACAGTTCTGACTTTATAACTGGCAATTGCGAGTTTATATTACGCAACTCAGATTTTATAACATGCAAGTGCAAGTTTATATCATGCAATTTTGAGAAAAAAGTCAGAATTGCAAGTTACAAACTTTTTTGTAGCATTTCCGAGAAAGAAAAGTCAGTTTTTATATCACGATTCTTGTTGGGGAAAAAAGTTGCAAGCTGCAAGTTTATATCAAAATTTTCAGAAAAATATCAGAATATCAAGTTTTTATCTCACAATTCTTACTTTATTTCTCACAATTTATAAAGTCAGAATTGTGAGATACAAACTCGCATATGCGAGAAAAGGTTATTTCGCAGTTCTTGTTGCGAGGAGAATTGAGTTTTTATCGCATAATTCTGACTTTATTTCTCGCAATTTATAAAGTCAGAATTGCGAGATATAAACTCGCATTTGTGAGAAATTTTTTTTTATCCTGCAATTCTTGTTGCGAGAATTGCAAGTTTGTGTCTCGCAGTTTTGACTTTATAGCTCACAATTGCAAGTTTATAGAAAAATTTTGAGAAAAAAGTCAGAATTGCGAGATATAAACTTGCATTTGCGAGAAAATGTTTTTATCTCGCAATTCTTGCTGTAAGAAGAATTGAGTTTTGAGTTTTTATCTCGCAATTTATAAAGTTATAAACTTGCATTTGCGAGAAAAAAGTTTTTTTATCTCGCAATTCAATTCTTGTTGCAAAAAGAATTGAGTTTATATCTCGTAATTCTAACTTTATAACTCGCAACTGTGAGTTTATATGTCACAAGTCAGAATTGTGAGATATAAGCTCGCATTTGCAAGAAAAAATTCAGCTTTTATCTTGCAGTTCTTGTTGTGAAAAGAATTGTGAGTTTATATCTCACAATTATGAGAAAAAAAAGCAAAAATGTTATTTCCAAAATGACTCAAGAGTAAAGCAGTGCTTGCAATGCATCGCCCAAGCATTTGATTATGTGTTAGTGTACTTGTGACAATCCTTTGCATGTGGAGAAATGCAAAGCAAAGTCTTGTCAAGGTAAACAACTGCAGCAGAATCTCCCTGTGAGCTGAGACTGATTCTGTCCAAGGTACAACCAAGGCTTTTTTTGTGAATCCTGCAGTAATGGGGGTTTATTTGAGTCTCTCAAAGCGGTGATCAGTATCTGCTGCCTGTGAGCAGGTGAATGCTGCGCTCATCAATGCTGAAATCAATCATACTGGCAGAGTATTTACCTCAACAACACACACAAACACTCCACTGAACATCACCGCTGATAACACAGGTACAAACACCTTGATGGGCACACACACACACACCTTTGTGTCTAGATGCCTTGGTATCATTTTCTATTAAGCTTGTAATCTATTATATGCATTATAACATATTAATAACACAGTAATATACACCTTAAACAATAACCCTAAACACACACACACACACCTGAGAGTGTTTAAGATAACTGTAAAGGACAGCCGTGAACACACACACTCCCACAGCACTTTATTAATGCCATCTGCTTCTGTTTAAACTCAGTGTCAGTCGTCTCATTACTTGATCTCCAGCCACAAGCCCGGCGTTCAGCAGGGACCCGCCGCTCCTCATGGGAACCAGAGCGCTTTTTTTCCTTCAGGAGACCACAGTTTCCCAGAGGAGACAGACCCACGGGGTGTCACAGTGTGTGAACCCGCAGACATCTTCTCAACATCTTTCTCATATACAGCTGAAAGCGACTGACGCCACAGGAAACAGCAGTTCCTCGATCATTGCTTGGAGCCAGTGGTTTTGCACTCTATAAAGTCTCTTCTGGTTGGCTGGCGCTTTCAGACTAGTAGCTGCGGACGACAGGAGTTTTGTGTTCTCTGTGTTTTAAACATGTCCCGTCTCACTAAACACTTTAGAGACTTAAGACAGATGTGAATTAAGCTCATATTCATCATCTGGATAGAATTTGGTTTTATTCTACAGACAGAATCCATACTGAAGACATGCCATCTTAAGAAAAGAATTATATTTAATGTGTATCGTCCCTGATTAAATAAATACATTATTGAATAAATATTCATTTTTCATGAGTTAGGCTTCGAGTGAAATATTTTTTTAATTAGTGCTGTCAAATCGATTAATCGCGATTAATCACATCCAAAATAAAAGTTTGTGTTTGCATAATAAATGTGTGTGTACTGTGTATATTATCTATATATATATATAAACACACACATACATGTAAATATTTGAGAAATATATGATTTATTTTATGTAAACAAACATTTTGGATGTGATTAATCGATTTGACAGCACTAATTTAAATCATATTTCACCCGAAGCCAAACTCTACCCTATAATACATATAAATAATTTATAAATCAATGTAAAATGTGCCATATTTGGCTAAGGTGGCTCATTTTCATATATAACCCAGGGCAGGTTGAATGAATGAATGAATGAATGAAAACATCAATAGAATAAAAAAAAAAAACACTAATATTCCCATAAATGCTGACCATTTTGATTTGACAACAAGCAAATGTTTTATATTTTTAGAGAGAAACAGCTGTGACTTTTAATATTTTAATATATTTTATTTCTATTGGAAATATATTCCAATCAACTAACTGAATCTAACTAATAGTACTATTTGCTATTTATTTATTTTGCTAATTCTGAAAGTCATATTTATTATTTTTAGAATTAAAATATTTGGTTACTAGTTTATTTACTTATATATATAATTGATGATTCAATAATCATTAAAATTATGTCCAGAAAAAAAAATAAAAAAAAAAATAAAATAAATAAATAAATAAAAGTGGTTCAATAAATAAACTAGTAACCTATTATTTTAATTCTAAAAAATAATAAATACTAAAAACTTAATAAAATAATAATAATAATAAAAACTTTCAGAATTAGCAAAATAAATAAATAGCAAATAGTACTATTAGTTTCAGTTGGTTGATTGGAATATATTTCCAATAGAAATAAAATATATTAAAATATTAAAAGTAGAAATTAAAGTCACAGTATATATATATATATATATATATATATATATATACACATAAGAGTTGTGCTGCCTAATATTTTTGTAAAAACGTTTTTCAGGAGTCTTTGATGAATAGAAATGTTATTTATTTGAAACAGAAATCATTTGTAACAACATAAAATTCTTTACTGTCACTTTTGATCAGTTAAATGCATTATTGCTGAATTAAAGTATCTTAAAAAATAGTGTGATAGTGTGTATTATATTTTATTAATCTTTTTTCTTTCACCTGAGAATGACTGGGGACATTTTTGTCCCCAAACTATAGTTAAGTTCAACCCCCCTTCACACATATTAATGCAGGAGTATTTTATGTGAAGCATCCTGCTAAGATAGTTGCTGTGAGGCATTAGTGCTGTGGCATTCAGTTCGAATGAATGTCCTCTTCCCTGTCTCTTAAAGGTCAACACACCTACTCAAGAGACACCAATTTACCTCTTGAGTACATTAGAAAGCAGCTGCCTGCGCTGGAGGTGCTCACATTTACACAGTAAAACCCCGGGCCAGACGTCTGCTGCAAATGAAATAACCCCCGTTCAGGTATAAAGACAAGATGTCAGCTGCTTATAAAGGTTAAATCTCATAAATAAAGCTCCAGAAATGCTTTTTAATTGATTAACTACTACTGTACGCCACTGTGTAATCAATTGAGCTTGAAGCTTTCAATGAGAGAGAGATCGACCACTAATATTAATACAAAAAGGTATTATTGTACACCTAAAAGTCAAAACTGACTGGATTCATTTGTATCCAAATAAAAGAAACTAAAGAAAAAAGAAACTAAAATGTAGAGATTGTGCTTACACATTTGGCCGTTGTAATACTATGTTTTCGGATATGTAGCATGACAGAACCATTTCGGGATATATAATATGGTATAAGAATACAGCAGTGATTCATGCCATGGTATTCCATCTGATTTACTGTGGTACCAGTGCGGTACAAGAGAGACAGCATTTCTCATAAAGTCTTCATCAGAGAATACGTCTCACTCATAAAGATGACAAATACGGCCCTCATCATTTTTTACGAGCGGAGATGTGCGCGCAGCAGCAGGGCTGGAGGGAAGAACAGAGGAGCGGAAGAAAGAGAGAGCTGTGTGGTTAAAGTCTCCCCCGAAACATCACTCGTCCTGGCCGTCTTTGATCTTCCTACCGTAATTACATTCACATCCAAACGAGCATCCAGCCTCAGACTTCAAACATGCACATGGACACATTCTCACACACACACAAACATACATTTATAAAGTGCTGAGCTTCAGGAGGACGGTTAGCTGAAATGCTCTGAAAATGTTTAGTAAGGTGACCTGGAAATGGACATCTTTTAGTAACATCTTTATGAAATGGTTCGGTTATTTAGGCCAATAACTTAATAGTAATGAATCGACCTGACTATATGTGACCCTGGACCACAAAACCAGTCTTGTGTTGCACGGGTATATTTGTAGCAATAGCCAAAAATACATCGGATGGGTCACATTTATAGATTTTCTTTTATGCCAAAAATCATTAGGATATTAAGTAAAGATCATGTTCCATGAAGATATTTTGTGAATTTCCTAGTGTAAATATATCAAAAGTTAATTTTTGATTAGTAATATGCATTGCTATGAACTTCATTTGGACAACTTTAAAGGCGATTTTCTCAATATTTTGATTTTTTTGCACCCTCAGATTCCAGATTTTCAAATAGTTGTATCTCGGCCAAATGTTGTCCTTTCCTAACAAACCATACATCAATGGAAAGCAATGACAGGTTTTGTGGTCCAGGGTCACATATATGCAGATTAGCTTAAGCTATAGCTACTTTTTGAATTTCATCAAAGGTAAAATTATAAATTAATCATAAATAATGTAAAAAGAAAAGAAATATTTAAAATTCTAAATGCTGTATAATATACTACCATTCAGAGAGTCTACATTTATTTGGTTAAAACTACAGTAAAACCATAATATTGTGTAAAATTGCAATTTAAAATAATCATTTTCTAATTGAATATATTATAAAATGTAATTTACTTGGTCACACTTTATTTTAAGGTCCAGTTCTCGCTATTAACAAACCATTAACTGTCTTTTGCCTCAATAAACTGCTAATTTGCTGCTTATTATTACTTAGTAAGGTAGTTGTTAAGTTCAGGTGTTGGGTAGGATTAGGGATGTAGAATAGATTACGTGCTTTATAATAATAGTGTTACTTATAGGCATGCTAACAAGTAACTAGTTAATAGTGAGGATTGTTTCCCATACTAAAGTGTTGCCATTTATTTCTGTGTTGGCAAAGAATAAGAAAAAAAAAAAAAAAAAGCAGTGTTTACTGTTAGGAAAAATATGAGTTTTATATAAAAACAAAAGAGCTTGAGAAATTTATTGAGTGAAATGTGATGCATGATAGTTTTGTATGTACTGGTGAGTGAGGGTGTTTATACTTATCATTGACCGATTTTGACCTTGATATTGAGAGATCAAGAGAACATAATGGCAGATATCATGCTAAAATCAATAAAATAAATAATTGAGACATACACATATTTGTAAAAATATAAACTCACACTTATTTCACAAAATATTTATTGAAAATTCACTCAAATATATCTGTAAAAGGCCAATATGACTCATTTATTAAACACAAGCAGAATGAAATTCTGTTTATAAAACAATTCTTATGCAAAAACATTGGGTGTTAAATGATAAACACAGAAATGTTTTGTATGTATGTTGTGGAACTGACAAAATTTTGGCTGATTACTCAGCTGATATCACTACTTCCTGCTCTGCAGGGTACATGCTACTATTTAGCAAACAAACCTCAGATTTCACCCTGAGCCTCTCACTGTGACGTGACAAAATAAACACTCCTGAAACTCCTCCTGCTCATCAATGAACTGTCCGCCCTCATCCTGCTCCGCTGCAGAGAAGAGCTGAAGCAGCCCTGAGCCGTGGGATCACATTTACTATTGTTTTGTCATCAGTATAGGGGAGCAAAACTAACCTCACCAGAAAACATAAAATGTAACTATTTTATGGGGTGATTTCATAGGTATTTGTACAATGTCAATCTTACAAAAATAAAGTACGCACGAAGGTACATATCTAAACTTCACTTTCGGCCGAAAGCAGATTGTATGAAAATATACAAAAGAGATTGTAAGATTTCATATGAATTAGCCTCCAAGTCGCCGAAATACAAAACAGTTGTGATGAGCAAAATCTATTAGCACATTAGAAAGTACAAGTTATGATTGTAATGAAATACTAGTGTGCATGGAGAGTATGTACTGTATTGCCTACTGTGTTTATAATGTGAAAAAGTTTATAGGATTAAAAATTAGTGCAGAAAACTTTTGCCATTGTGATAAATAAGTGAGTGAAGGAAGGAGATTCCTCTAGTTAATCTGCTCTTTTGCATACCTCACATTTAGGCAAAATGTAGTATTCTATGCCTACTGAAAATTCACATATAGTGCAAAATACCATATTTTTTGGAATATAAGTCACGTGTTTTATCATCTGAAATGTGCTGCGGCTTTAACATTGCAGTTAACGTCAAGCATTTAAAACATGCCAAATGCATTTGGATTTGTGCAGAATAAACCCTAGTGAAAAATAAATATACTAAAATGTATTTGAAATACATTTCATGCTAAGTATACTATACTACAAATACATTTACATATTTATGTGCTTAATAGATACCCTGCAATTGCACTTTTGATATAATAAACTAGTATACTTAGAGTCTGCTAAATTGAAAGAACTAATTTTGTGCATAACACACTATAATTGTGCAGAAGTAGTGCTGAGGTCCAGCTAAAGATATACTGAAGTATATTTGATTGTACTAAAGTGGAACTACTGCAAGCATTAATAGATCAATATTATTCTAAGATCATACAATCCTCATCAATAGCGACATTAAAACACATTTTAGGCTTAATATTTTTTATTTGAAGTACACAAGTAGTACTCAAAATGAAGTTTAATTTAAATTTTTATATCAGTAAGTGAGATGTCAGTAAATATGTTAATAGATTTGAACTATACTTAGTATGAAATAAATTGCATTTTAAATATATCACTTCGGTAGTTTCAGTTCCACTTTAAATAAAATTGTTTTGGCTTATTGTTTATAATAAATGTTGCTTATAATGCACATCACTATAATATAATTGTTTTATACTTATATTTTTCATTTCTGGTCTGCACTGAATACGGATAAATTTAGGGGGTGTTTACGCAACACTATATTCTACTAAAAATGTAAACGTCTTTAGCCATTCGTTTATATGACAACAGCATTATGAGCGCCTAAAACTGCACTTTTTGAAAAAAAATACCCCTATAATTTACAAATTTGGTAAAACGGAGCATGCGTATCACGTTTGTGTAGTGTTTCTTTAAAAAGTGACAGCGCCAACTACTGGCCTTGCACGCAAAATACAGTGTTTTTAGTCATTTTAGTCATCTGTGTAAAATCTTTTCCAGTTTTACTATGTTGTTGTTGAGTACCCAAACGTTTAAATGTGGAGTGAGGAGAACTAAAATACATAATGTCCATAAATTATTCTCTATTTTATGCTGTTTCTGAATGTAGGCCCAATTAAAAAATGTTACTTTATACATTAATAAGTTCACTCAACAATGCAATTTTCCTGGAAAATACTGTATGCATACTAACTACTATGAAAATGATATAAATAGTATGGTACTATGCTATTGCAAACGTATCCTTAGACATTTCAGAGCAAAGAAATAACATAAAACACCAGCATGATCATCACAGGAATGTTGTGGTTTGTGTTAGACATTTCAAGAATGTCCAATACACTTACAAACATGTGAAAAGAACAGTATTACTGACACAACTGCTTAAGGACGCATTCAAGGTATAAAATCAGAGCTAAACACACAACAGAGAGAACAAAATAATGAATAATCATAACTTGACTCATGCTCTCTTTCTCTTAAAGGCTGAGATTGCAAGTTATCTGGCCGTGTTTTGAATACTCCTGCAGCGTGTCATCACGTTGGCCGTGCGGGGGAGACGCGGGACTTCTGGCGACGGCCAAATGGCAGCGTGGCGTCTGAGAGGCAGACTGCAGCCATTAGCAGGCGGAGAGCGGTGTTTATTGTCCAATTAGAGGCAGGCAGATCTACCTGTAATCACCTGTTACAGGTGTGAGCCTCCTTTGGTGCCCGGCCATGGGAAGCCAGTCATCAGCTGTCAGAGATGAACTCTTTGATCTCCGCATTGTTCTAGAGCAAGAAATGCCTGGAGCTTCTCCGGCTCTGAGACGTTACCTTTCCGCTACAAGCGCTCAGCGAGATTTATTGCACTTAGTACACTGTGAGACACACATACAGAGATACAGACATGCCACATGAAGACATCTTCCTGTCCGTGACGGATGCTCCAGAAGTCATGAGTCACGTGATTTATTTGTTGCTCTCGCAGCGCACTGTCTGACGGAGACAGAGTTGCGCTCTTCTGCGAGCAGCGTTTGATCAGTCATAAGTAAATCATTTCCTTTAGCTCTCAACACTGCTGTCAGACTGAAAAACAAATATGACAATATAATTTACTAGGGACAGGGTAGTGCTGACATACCAGAGGAGAAAACAAGCATTCCTTGTACAGCATATGTGCTGTGTCTCATTCTGTCTCCCTAGTTTCCTATGTCTTGAATCAGTAATATATAGCGCGCTGCAAGGATTATGTATTTTTGTTGGCCAGTCTAGAAGTTTGCATCACGCTAGTTTCTTCAACAAAAACCCAACAGGATTTTTCCATTGGCTTTTGGATTATTGCAGAATATAAGCTCTGTGACTAACAAAGTATGTTGTTCATAATGAAAGAATGAGTTTTGAAGCCTACAGACTATAAACAAACTACACCACATTCACCACCATTAAAGGATTAGTTCACTTCCACAATAAAAATGTACTCACCATGTCATCCAAGATGTTCATGATTTTCTTTCTTCAGTCAAATAGAAATTAAGTTTTTTGAGGAAAACATTTCAGGATTTTTTTTTTGGTGGACTTCAATGGGAGCCAACAGGCTGAAGGTCCAAACTGCAGTTTCAATGCAGCTTCAAAGAGCTCTACACAGGGTCTAGTGAAGCAATCAGTCATTTTCTAAAAAAAAAGTGTATATACTTTTTAACCACAAATGCCCATCTTGCACTAGCTTCACGCATTATGTAATCATGTTGGAAAGGTCACGCACGGTTAGTTCTTCGTTTGTGTACTCTGGTTCAAAAAGGTAGGGTAGGGTGAAAATCTAATTTTCTCCTCCAACTTCAAAATCGTCCGATATCGTCATTTTACCTTTTTTGTAAAGCGTGTTTGACTTTCTTTGCACATTCGCTTTGTAAACATTGGGGCGGTACTTCCGCCTACATCACATGTGACTTTTCCAACGTGACTACGTAATGTGTGAAGTCGAGCATTTGTGGTTTAAAATGAAATAAATTTATTTCTTTTAGAAAATGACCAATCATTTCGCTAGCTAAGAACATTATTCCTCGGTGGGGATTGTGTAGAGCCCTTTAAAGCTGCAATAAAAATGCAGTTTGGACCTTCAAACCACTGATCACCACTATATAGAGAAAACTCCACTTTACTGTATCCTGAACTGTTTTCCTCAAAAACCTTAATTTCTTTTCGACTGAAGAAAGAAAGACATGAACATCTTGGATGACATGTAAGTAAATTATCAGGAAATTTTTATTCTCGAAGTGAACTAATCGTTTAAGCTTCCCACAACTCTTTCAGTCTTTATTTAAAAAACAGTTTCCCTGAAAGTTTAAGTTCAAATAAGAATATAGAACATAAATATAGAATATAGCACAATTATAAACACAATGGGGCTGTAAAGGTATACTGAGTAGATGAGTTTTCCTGTTCAGTGTGATGATGTTTGATGCTCCCAACAACCTCTGTAGTCAAATTAAGCCACTTGTTAGCAATTGCCTTTTCAAGACAAGTAAAAGCCTATCTCGATCAAATATCTTTAACTTGTGTTGACTACACACCTTAAAAGATTTAAGCATTTAATCGAAAACCCACCTCAAAATGATGGAATTGGAAATGCTATAATTCTAACTTGTTTCTTTATCACTATAGCTCTTGATGTAAAAAATGAGAATCAAGGGTCTAGATCCACTAATTGCTATCATTGACTTCTATTAATAATTAGTAAGGATTATGTGAAATGGTATTTTTCTGGTGTGATTGTTATTCTGAAATATGCACTCAACCTGAGAGATTGAAGAAACTGCACAACATTTACAATAAGGGAATATGTTGACCAGCTAGTGCTGCGGATTGTGGGAATTTTCAGGTAGCGAGTTTTATTGTGTACTAGAATTTTAACATTCTCAGAAATGGAAGGAAGGAGGGTCCTTGGGTCAGTGCACTAAAGGGTGCTGACTAAAGACACCAATATACTTCAAGCAGAATTGACAAATGGTGTGATGTAATTTCGGACAAAATCCCAAATGGTTTCTGTGGTTCAAAACAGCTCGAGAAAACTTTCCAGAAAACTCCGTGTAGGCCATTTCTCAATAGATGGTATACTCCGGCACCCCACCTTCTGTTACGGTCCATTTCTTGACTCATTTTGTTGAGGATAGGCACAAGTGAAAACATAAAGACACTGGGGTGCTGAACTGTTGAGCTGGTGCAAACATATCCATATCTTCCAATTAGGATCACACTTAAAGACTTCCGTTTAGAGAAAAACCCAAATCCTTATTGTGACATACATCTAAAGCTTCTCAGACTATAGGAAAGATGCATGATGGGACTTGAGAGGACTTGCCAGGTTGCTAGAGAGTAAGGATTGGATCTTGTTGCACCATTGGAGAACTTTATGACACGTATAGTTACTTTTGCCAGTACGCACGTCATCAGAGAAGAGATGTTGTTGCAGGGTTAATATTTCTAAATAGTAATTACAAGGTCACTTTTTTAAAGGGGTCATATGATGTTGCTAAAAAGAATGCAGTCTGTTTACACAGTTTGAGGTTCAAAAAACACATTTTTTTTTCACATACTGTACATTATTGTTGCTCCTCCCTGCCCCGCCTTTCCAAAATGTGTCGATTTTTACAAAACTCATCGTTCTGAAAAGTGTGGTGTGCTCTGATTAGCCAGCTATTCAGTGCATTGTGATTGGCCAAATACCTCAAGCGTGTGCCAGAAAGGTTACGCCCTTTACCATGTTGTGATGCCGCATCCCGGCACGACAAGACTTAAACAATAAAACCCATTATTAATGAGGCATTTGTTGGATCCAGTTAGGACATTATTACTGATTATAATGACTCATACTGTCTTTTTACGTGTCGCACGCACAATATCTGCATTTGTGTTCGTAGAAACAAAAACAAGCACTACTCTACACTGCTCAAAACTCACGTTTGAATAGCCACTAGGAAATTCTTTAAATATGAAAACGTACTTACAGGCTGTGAGTCAGAAGCGCCAGACTGTCCTTGCAAAGTTGGAATTGTCCCACTTGTAGGCTACTCTCCCAGGTTCAGGAAAAAGTCCTCCATTAAAATCGCGCTGCACACTTGACTATTTGTGTTGTACTGTTCTGGAACAGTGTTGTGAATATAATTATAATAATATATATATAATAAATAATATAATATAATAATAATTATAATAATATATAATAATAATTATTAGGAAAGGTGATTACAGAGATTCATAAAAAAAACCCTTATACTTACTTCTGCTGCAAGTAAAGCTGGATCACGAATGATTTGCCCGAACATAGACGGATATATGTAGATCGGGAGGCGCATTCCCTTCACAGACAAACATAATCCACTGCATCTTCAGCGGCTCAGATGTCGGGAGTAAATGATGACCACTATGTTCATTATTACATCCAGCAACACAACACCTCAATCGCTCAATCAGAGATATTCTTGTCTAACTTACATCCCTGCTCCGGCATCGAAACAATGGAGGTCGGACTGTTACAACTGATCTGAGGTAAGATGCTCATGTCAATCAACTATTGTGGGAATGGCCTCTGAGAATCGCTTGAGTTGAAAAAGGGGATATTATTTTTACAGATTAATTAAAAACCACTGCATGGGTTTTTATCATTTTGGGGTAGATGTGTACATACACTGCCAACACACATTAATGTTCAAACACCATGTAAAAGTGAAGTTTGCATCAGATGACCCCTTTAACCGCTGATCTTTAGTTAAAGTATTTAAAGTAGTTTCGCTTTGGCAACAAAACACACAGCTTCTCCACAACATGGCGGCGGCTGTATCAATAATACAGTGAGAATAAAAGTTACACCTTCTTTTTTTTGCTAATACATGTGGGCGGTGTTATGCAAATCTTCCCACACAGTGACGTAGATTTGTGGGCGGTATTTGAATGAGCCGTTTTAGGAAGAAGTGGCTGAGTCTTAACTTTTATAAAGAATATCTCTTTGGGTTTGAGACTCTAATCTTTGCAACTTTACAGATCTTACATATGCACAAACAGCCTGTAACACTCCAAAAACAAAGGAAAACATTAAAAATCGCATCATATGACTGTTTTAAAAAATGATGATCTGTATGGAGAAAGTCATCATACCACTACAATTTTCCATAAAAAAGAACGGTCAGTGATTTGTTACTTTGGTTGCTTTAAAGATTCGAAGATGGTCTATTAGCATAGTCATATCCATGTCTTGAACAATGGAGAGAGGAGGTTTTTTTTACATTTCTGTGAAGTCGAAAGGCCATCTGCTTTAATGTGATTTGCTATCTCAATCATTTTGACATTGGTTAGCATGGTTAGACCACTGAGGCAAACCAGCCTACAAATGTAACTTTTTGTGAAATATTGTCATTTTTAATTATTGGCAGGAACGATTTGTCCCCCTCAGTGTCTGTGGTGGTTACGGCCCGGGGTTTAAAGGGATAGTTTACCCAAAAACGAAAATTCTGTTAATTACTCACCCTCATGTTGTTCCAAACCTGTTAAACCTTTGGAACACAAAATAAGATATTTTTGATGAAATCCGAGAGCTTTCTGACCCTGCATAGACAGCAAAGCAACTGGAAAGTTTAAGGCCCAGAAGGTTAGTAAGGACATCATTAAAATAGTCCATGTGACGTCAGTGGTTCAAGCTATTAGAATACTTTTTGTGTGCAAAGAAAACAAAAGTAACAACTTTATTGCACCTTGTTTGCAATCGGAGAAATCCACGCATATGTGTCATGGTACTTTTGCGAACACGCATCGAAGACTGACATGAAAGAGAAGAAATGGAATAAAACCTTTTTTATTTTTTCTTCTGGCACAAAAAGCATTCTTGTAGCTTTATAACATTACAGTTGAACCACTGATGTAACATGGACTATTTTAATGATGTCCTTACTGCCTTTCTGGGCCTTAAACATGCCAGTTGTGTTGCCATCTATACAGGGTCAGAAAGCTCTCAGATTTCATCAGAAATATCTTAATTTGTGTTCCGAAGATGAACGAAGGTCCTGCGGGTTTGGAACGACATGAGGGTGAGTAATCAATGACAGAATTTTTATTTTTGGGTAAACTATCCCTAGTAGGAAGGTAACAAGACATGTCCAAGTCCAGTGTTTCATAACATCCTATCTGACTTGCCTTCATCTGGTTGGAATTTGAAGGCAAGTTAGATCCTTCACCGCCTACGACATCCCACAATCCTGTGCATGTGGTTCAGCAGTAATTAAAAAAAAAAAAAAAATGGCAAAAACTTTCTTCTTTCTGCTACCAGACATTGTAGTCAGTAAATATGTCCTTTGTTACCTCATCTGAAATTGTTCTAGATCATTACATTATGGTGTCTTGGAAGCCTGTCTGCTTGTTTCCTTACGACGAACCTTCGTACAGAAAACGCTGTCTGTTTAGTCACTGACTGAGTATGCAGAGAGGCACATGCCTTCGATTTCAGACGCAGCTATATAGACTGTCAGTCTAGGTCTGTAGATCAGTCCCTACTCTGGAGCTCTTGTCAGGGGGGCAGGGTTTCACGAGGCCCTGTGGATATATGGTGTGTGTAAACAGGTTCATTTAAATTAACAGACACAGTAAAAAGAAGAATGTCATTCTGCATTAGGTCATCTTTAAAGGAAGTCAGGTTTACTGCCATTTATTGGACACAGATGAGCCAATCAGAGGCAGATTTGCCTCTCCATTCAGGTTTGAATGATGCATTATGGGTAATGTTGGTTGTGTAAATGTTTAGAATGGAATAATTTACAACGTAAACTATATATATAGATTGATATTTTTTAAAGTTGTTGTTTATTTGTTTTTTTCAAGTGACATCCAGATATAATTTTATTCACAGTTTGCATAAAATGTGTTAGCTTTTGGGAATCAAATAATGAGTCAATCTCTAGTTACATACTGCATATTTTGGCAAATCTATCTGGTTATTCAGGAATTAATATAGTGTACATACTGAAAAAACTGTAATAGTAGGATGTCATTCCAAACAATAATCCAACATGTGTGCCATCCACAATCTACCATGCCTTTTTCAGTAATGCATTATGGGTAATATTAGTTATGCATGACTTTTCTTAAACGTCCTGACATGATTTTCTTGGAACGTCTCTTTCACATGTTTCCAATTATGACAAAGTGTTTCAGCAAACAAATAACAGTAACAGTAACTGTGTAACCACACAGTAAATAATGTGGCTCTCCATTTCAGTACTGTGACTCTTACATGTCACCTTTCAATTTCTCTAAGTTGTATTTTATGTGGTCAGAAACCTCTGGTGTCTATAAGCGAGGAAATAATTGTTTTACAGTTGTCTATGAGTGCAGCCATTCACAGTGTACTTGACACTTGGCAGTAAAATCAGTAAAGAGTGAAGTCTCACCCACAAAAATCAGAATTTTAAAAAACAAAATGCTTAGCTAATATATTTTGTCAGTCATAACTCAAACACTGGGCTGAAATCAAGCAAATGAAATTAACACAACATGTTCAAAATATTTTCCCAACACTTAGAACATCTCTACAGAAGGGCATCAGAATCCAGACGAAACCAAAGACTGAAGAAAAACATAATCATGCTCAAACGAGATCATTCGCGATGATTCATTGGTGTTTTCCATATGATATGAATTACTGTGCTGGCTTCCAAGTGCTTTAGAGTTTTTTGAGTCTTTTCAAGTTTTTGAGTCTCTTTTGCTCTTTGATATTGTATGGAAATGAGACATTTTAATGGGAAATGAGAACCATGTGAGCACACAGCTGTGATGCGATGCATTGGGGGTGGGGTTTAGTCTGAGTGGGGCGGGGTTTGTTTGGTGCCACTCGAGGGAGGAGACCCTTAACATCATCAGTCTATCTGCAGTGACCTGCAGTAAAACACTGAGTGCACTTCAGCCGCTGATGTTGGAGGTCACTTCCTTTAGCTCAATAAACTCACTCATTCAGTCTGGTCTGGGAACAGTGTTGCTTTCAGTCTAATTAGGTGAGCGTACAGCTAACATGCGGTTAAGCTGCTGGCCGCAGCCTCAGGGTGAGACGTTGTTGAAGAGTATGAATGTTAGCAGACAGTTCTGATAGAAAGTGAAAGGCGGAATGACTTCATGATACACGATTAAGTTATTTTATACAAATAAACAGCACCAAACAGTACATAAATGGATGAACAAAACTGTCACTTCGCTCACATTTATATTAAGGTCCAATTCTTGCTATTAATAGACCATTAATCACAACTTTTGCCTCAATAAACTTCAAATTTGCCGCTTATTAGTAGTTAGTAAGGTAGTTGTTAAGTTTAGGGATTAGGGTTGTAGAATATGGTCATGTAGAATAAATGCTTTATAAGTACTAACAAACAGCCAATATGTTATTAATAGGCATGCTAATAAGCAACTAGTTAATAGTGAGAATCGGTCCCTATACTAAAGTGTTACCCTGTATACTTTTTGCTGTAAAACACAAAAGTAAACACTTAGAAAAATGCCCTGGCTGCTCTTTACCATACAATAAAAACTCCAAATGAAAAAAAAGCTCTATAAAAAAGTAATATAACTGTAGTTAAATCAGACTAGCCTTTTTGTTTAATTTCCTAGTCATACAACAGCTTTGTGTGAGGAACAGTCTGAAACTGAATGGCGCACAGTCAATTCTTATTCTGCATTTCTGCTGCAGTTGTAGCTATGTGACATTCACAATCAGATATGATTAATTTATTCAATATTAATTTCTTTGACTGGAATTATCTGGTAACAGGGGGTTACTGATAAAGTTTGTCTGGCGTGCTGCAAACGTGCTTCTTCATTGAAAATAAATCAGCTTTCATTAGTTTACTGATATGATTGGAGTCTTTGTTTCATGTGAGTGCACTTGTGAAAAAGAAGTGTGCTTATTTGTATTGAATGTGCACTTGTAGTGTACTTCAAATCTTATAGTATATTTAAAAACACCTTACTTGCAGATAAAGCCACTTAAGTGTATTTAGGTAGAGACGCTTTCATGAATGTTTCTTAAGACACTTTCAAAAAGTGCAATTTATAATAATATCAAATTAAAAGTTAACTTTTTTGATTTGTTGACTAACATTAAAGCAAAGATGAAACGCAACTTTATCATCACAAATGTACAGTTGAGGTCAAAAGTTTACATACACTTTTCAGAATCTGCAAAATGTTAATTAGTTTACCAAAATAAGAGGGATCTTACAAAATGCATGTTATTTTTTATTTAGTACTGGCCTAATAAGATATTTCACATAAAAGATAGTCCACAAGAGAAAATAAGAGTTGAATTTATAAAAATGACCCCGTTCAAAAGTTTACATACACTTGATTTTAAATACTGTGTTGTTACCTGCATGAGCCACAGCTTTGTTTTGTTTTGTGATAGTTGTTCATGAGTCCTTTGTTTGTTCTGAACTTGCCAACAATGACTGTATGATAAGATATGTAGGCAAAACAAGAAAAAATTACACATCTTCATTCTGTTCAAAAGTTTTTACCTCCCAGCTCTTAATGCATCGTTTTTCCTTCTGGAGCATCAGTGAGCATTTGAGCCAGGGGTGAAAACTTTTGAACAGATTGAAGATTTGAACGTTTGAACCTTCTGTAATAGTTGCATATGAGTCCCTCAGTTGTCCTCAGTGTGAAAAGATGGATCTCAAAATCATACAGTCATTGTTGGAAAGGGTTCAAAAACACAAAAATGCTGGAAAACCAATGAATTTGTAGGACCTGAAGGATTTTTCTGAAGAACAGCGGACAGTTTAACTGATCAGGACAAACAAGAGACATGATCATGAACAACTATCAATAAACAAACACAGCTGTGGATGATTCAGGTAACAACACAGTATTAAGAATCAAGTCTATGTAAACTTTTGAACAGGGTCATTTTTATAAATTTAACTACTGTTTTCCTCTTTTGGACTATATGGAAATGTCTTTTATGTGAAATATCTTATTCAGATCAGTACTAAATAAAAATAACATGCATTTTGGTAAAATAATTAACATTTTGCAGATTCTACAAGGTGTATGTAAACTTTTTGACATACGAGTTTCAACAGAAATTACATTAAAGTATATTTTAGTTTACCATAAATATTTATCCATATTTCAAAGACAATAGAGCTACATATGAAATTACATATGGAGACGTACATCAGTGGGTCAAAAATACACTCTAAAGTTCAAATAAATATGTTTGATATAAATGTAAACTATATTACATTATAGTAATACTTTACTATGACACAGTTATACATATTACATGTACTTACTATAGTAATAACAGTAAATTATGCATAATTAAGTAACACCGTAAACCTAACCCTAACCCTAACCCTATAAAAGGTACATGTAGTCAATCAATATTACTCTGTACTCATTACAGTATAATTACACTGTGACAACATCACCCTAATTATATTCTTTTAAACTGTATTATTTCCGTAACAAGTACTCTTTTTAAAAGTATGCTAGAGTTTACGTCTTTTTCACAAGGTTGTACATGATTACATGCATATTTTGTTTCATTATGTGTAAAACTTTTTAATGATGAAAAACGTTTTTCTTTGCTGTAAGTTTCTACCGTAGCTCTCAAATCTCATACTTATTCAAACCTGGAGATTCAGGACACATCTGCCTAGGTTTAATGTCCATGAGAGCGATGAGATTTGAGGATATTGTTAGTGAATAATGACTTGTAAGGGCTAACTTCATGTTTTATGGAAAAGAGCAGCATGAACATCTCAGTTTGAGTTCCACACGGGAAAGTCAGTGATGGGGTTTTGAACAGCCGAGGATGAGTAAATGATGAAAGAATTGTCATTGCACTATTGCTCTATTGATAAACTTTTAATACATCTTGGTTTTAAGATCAAACATTTGATTGAGTTTCTGAGTCATGTGCTCAAACTTTTGTCCTAGCGATGTGAAGGCCACGCTAAGACATGAAGCTCATCTGACGCACAGCGGGGAGCGTCTATGTAGATTTTAGATCAATATCAACTGATGCAGATGTCATTAATTTTCTCCAAAAAAAAAAAAAAAAATAGTAGATTAAACATTGGCAGCAAACTCAGCATGCACATTAGGCGCTGATTTGCATAGCAGAAGCTTTGCTCAAACTCAAGATTTCGACTTTAAATGTAGATGAAACACAGAACCTGACGCGGGGAATTAATAATTTTGAGTGGAACATCAAAGGCTCACGTCCTCTCTGCTCCAGTGGGGACAGCAGCGGCCGCGTCTTCCTTCTGCACGTTACGTCCTGTTTGGGATTAGAGACCAATGAAGAAGAAGCCATTAGAGAAGATGAAAAAGAGTTTCAAAACAGCAGGATGCTGGGTAATTATTTCCTAAATGCACGACATCCTGATGTTGCACTGAACAATGTGGCTCCCTTGCAGTGCGCGCGGCACAGGTATGACAGAGATGGCATGCACACACACACACTCTCTCTCACACACACACTCAGACAAACCAGAACATACTCACTCACACTCACACACACACACTTCTTTAAAATGAAAAGCAGATGCTTGACCGCAGAAACACAGCCTGTGCAAACAACACAAATGCTTGTTACCCTTGTTAAATGTTTACTTATCAGACTACAATGTTGCACTAAAGGATTAGTGTGACAAACTACATTGCTGAGATTTCAGTGGTTACGCAGCGGGGTAAACATAGTAAAAGCAGGGTAAAACCTTGTAAGACTAAAACAATTAGTTTAAGTATAGAACAGCAGAGTTTGGCTGCGTCTGCTGGCAACAAAGCTTTGGAAAACAATCATAAAATTTGTGTTATGAAAAGTTCAGTTTCTAAACTGTGATCAGATGAGGCCACTCTAAAATTGCTAATATAGACATTCTTGTGAGTTCAGATGAATTCTGTCTCAAAACAAAACATTCTGTTTTGCTTGTCAAGTGTAAACAGCCTGAAGTTGGACTAATACACTATATTGCTTGGCAGAAGCATTGTCTTGAGCTATTGCTCGTGATTTCGGTTAAATAGGACTTGCAGGTAAAAACAAGGTACAATTTTAGATATATAATTTGAGTCATGATCAAATGAATGGGTGTTAAATTACAGAAGTGGGCTTATCTGAATCAACCATTTTCAGCCTTGTAACAGGACTAGACCACAGGGACCCACAAATATGAACAAAATGGAACAGTGTGTGCACAAACATTGCCTGTTCCTACGTTTTTTTGTTTGTTTGTTTGTTTGTTTTTTGTTTTTGTTTTTTTTTTTTTTGGCTTTTTAATTATTAATCTTTAATTGTTTAAATATTTTTTTTATTTTGGTTTCAACTGTGTTTGTCATTTTGAGTTTCAAATTAAATGAGGGTGGAGGTGGTTCTTTCAAAATAATACATTCAAATAAGAATTGTAATACATTTGATTATTACAATAACTTCATATACAAATTGTTTTAAAATAAAACCAAAAATAAAATAAAATAAAACACAATTTTTTTTTTTAATTATTAAAAATATTAGGTTATTATATACTTAACTAAAACCAAAGCCATAAACACTTTGTATGCATGTTTGTTACTTATAAAATTATTAAAGTAAACAAGAATTTTAAAAAATAAAAAATAAATAAATGTTGGTAAAGCTTTACAAAAAAGTTCCATTAGTTAATGTTAGTTAATGTATTAGCTAACATGAACAAACACTGAACAATACATTAAATACAGTATTTATTAATCTTTGTTAATGTTAGTTAATGTTCATTGTTAATTCATGTTAATTCACAGTGCATTAACTAATGTTAACAAACACAACTTGTGATTTTTTTTAATAATGCATTAGTAAATGCTAAAATTGACATAAGATTAATAAAGGCTGTAGAAGCATTGTTTATTCTTAGTTCACATTAACTAAGTAGTTAACTAATGTTAACTAACGAACCTTATTGTAAAGTGTTTCCAAAATGTCTTGTCAACTTTCAACTAGCTGAAAAGACTTTTTTTTTTTTTTTTCTAAAATATGAAGAATAAGGCATTAATATGTGCTTTATAAGTACTAATAAACATGCTAGTAACAGTGAGAATTGGTACTTAAAGTAAAATGTTATCAACTAAACTAATATACAAGATAAAAACACACAACAAAATTACTAAAAATAAAAAAGAAATATATAAAACTAAAAACTAATTCAAAATATGAATAAAAACTATAACAGCATCTCAGTGATACTAAATAAAACTGTTTATTAATGACATGTTTGTGTATTTTATCATATTAGTTATGTGGCCATTTGTGACCCTGGACCAGTCGTAAGTAGCATGGGTATATTTGTAGCAATAGCCAAAAATACATTGTATGGGTCAAAATGATCAATTTTTCTTTTATGCCAAAAATAATTCGGATATTAAGTAAAGACCATGTTACATGAAGATATTTTGTAAATTTCCTAGCATAAATATATCAAAACTTAATTTTTGATTAGTAATTGCTAAGAATGCATTGCTAAGAACTATTGAGATTTTTTTGCACCCTCAGATTCCATATTTTCAAATAGTTGTATCTCGGCCAAATATCAGTTGATGTATAAATCTCAATTTCAAAAACATTACCCGACTGGTTTTGTGGTCCAGGATCACATTTATAAAAGCAGTTAATCACCTCAAGGTGTGTTTTCACCATGTGATTTTACCATGCGTTTTAGTCATTGCACTGTAGACACCACATGAAGTAAAATCCCTGTAACACACATCTTCTCATGGCTTATCGCTTCAATAAAGATGTAGAGAGTGTTATGACGCCGTGCTGCAGAAATAAGCAGAACACATTCACTCTGTTCTTGTCAACTTAACCTCCCCTTCATAAAAACATTCAAAAAAAAGACCCCTCCTCCAAGCACTCTTCCCCACACTTCACAATCCCTCGCTCCATTTGAAAGGAGGAGAGGATAGAGAGGCTGCCACTGCCTCAATTACACAAAGACTCAGTGACCCCCAACCGGTTACATTCACTCTGCCCGCGGCTCTCTCCGCAGGAATTCAAAAGACCTTTTAGCCATGCGGACCGAACACGGGCCACCCTTTCCTCCCCTCTCCCTCTCTCTCTCTCTCGCTCAGATTAATCATGTGTGAAATGGAGGCTGCTAACTGCCGATGTCACAGGTTGAGTTTGTGCCAGCTTGGGCCCGTCACAGAGCGGTAGCGCTCCGTTAGGCAGGTGTTAATAAAGACTAACGGGTCTGCCGGGGTCAAACATGCTTACATGCATGCGCTAACGCACCAGATTACATGCAAACCCTGTGATGTACTCGGCCGGTGCCAGGAAACGCCTTTTGAATCGGCGTTCGACTAGATGTGAAGGAGATCCAGGGTTTTTTTTGTTTGCTTTCTTCCTCTCAGTCTCAGATGGGCTGCCGTGACCCACTCTGATCTCCAGTAATTTGACTGTGAATGCAGAGGTTATGTATTGTTCTGTAATTGGAGGTACCGAAATTAGGCCTCGTGAATGCCGTATTATCACACCCAATTCAGTCATTACTGCATCTGATCACGGCTCACTGGAGATAATATCCTCCAACCTCAAATCACACTTCTCCATCATCTCAAACAGGCTACTAAAACATGCACTGAACTGATGAATATAAACATTATATCATGTGCTGTGCTGTGAGTGAAGGGTAAAACAACTTCTAAAGAAGATTCAACGGACGATTTTTCGAATCACTTTTCCCCTCAAAATTTCTTAGCGGAAATAAAAATGAGGCAGAATAAGGGGTTCTTCCATGGAAGAACTATTTTTGGTTTCCCAGAGCGTTTCAGTGAAAAGTTCTAAAAAGAACCATTTTCTTTTTTTAAAAAAAAAAAAAAAACATTTTAAAATGCTGAAGAACCATTATCCAGTATAAAGAAGCTTTTGTGCAGTGGAAAGATTCCATGAATGTTGAAGTTCTTCAAGGAACCGTAGATGCCATTAAAGCTCACATCATTATATTGAGGGATGTTTATATTGAAATTACATTACGTCATCAAATCTAAGCATAGTTTGAGACATTGCTAAAATTCTAGAAGTTATATGTGAGATACTAAGATCTTATCTAAAGAGAAACATCTAAAAAATAGGCCACTTTAGTAAGCTTGGTCCGCATTTGATTGCATTGTTGTCTAAGAAAAACAGCTTAGATATTAAATAGATGTAATTTGTCATTTTTCTCTTTCTTATGTGTACATTATGCATATTTATGTTAAACCAGTACAGTTGAAGCAAACTTAAGTTGAGTGGAAAACAGAAAGAGTCAAATTGTATATGAGCTATATGGCCCAATCTGGAGGAAACAGTTTGAAAGATGTTGTTCTTGGTCGCTCTCTGACACCCCCAGAGACGGCAGTCTTCTGAATGTGTCAAATCTCTCTTTCACTCTTTAAGAAATTAATTACCGCTCCTCCTCCTTTCCTCTGCAGCGCTTTTGATAGGGCCTTTTTCTGCGCTATCTAAAGAGGCTCTTCCATAGATTTCACTTGGCACCAAGTGCACACAACATTCGGCAAGAAGTAATGTAGATCATTTTTATTCATTGCCTCAAATTGTCAGCAATTATGTGCGTCAGTGGCCACCTGCTTGTTCTGAATGGCAGCGGGTCTGGCAGAGTGTGTGCGTGTGTGTGTGTGTGTGTGAGTGTGAGTGAGAGAGAGAGAGAGAGAGAGAGAGGGGGGATTACACTAACAAGGAGCGTACAAGGCCTCCAGTCGCAGGTGAAATGGCCCTTCTTGTTAGGATAATGAGTGGTCAGAGGCTGTGTGTGCCCAGGCTGGAACAGGCTGGTTGAAAAGCAGGATTACCAGCCCCCGCCCCCCCACAACACACACACACGCACACACTCGACAAAACCCCGTACAAACCGGGGTCACGGCAGACGCTGGCCTCAACACGGCTGGCACACGACAGAACAGAGGCGGGCCGCTTTATCCCAGTGTTTAAAAGACTCTCTCACACACACACACACACACTGCTGCTTCATTACCCAGCAAATGTTTTCATTTTCTCCTGCAGTCTCACACATGATCTGAAAAACCCAGCCTCATCTGACCGAGTTATTTAGATAGATGTTAGAACAATGGATGGACAGACAGACAGACAGATAGACATAGATCGATAGATAGATAGATAGATAAATAGATAGATAGATAGAGAGAGAGAGAGAGAGAGAGAGAGAGAGAGAGAGAGAGAGAGAGAGAGAGAGAGATAGATGGACAAATAGATAGAAAGACAGACATATGGACAGACACACTATCTATCTATCTGTCCATCAGATAGACAGACAGAAACATAGATATAGAAATATAAATGATAGAACAATGGATGGACAGACAGACAGACATACAGACATATAGATAGATAGATAGATAGATAGATAGATAGATAGATAGATAGATAGATAGATAGATAGATAGATAGAATGATAGAACAATGGATGGACAGACAGACATACAGACATATAGATAGATAGATAGATAGATAGATAGATAGATAGATAGATAGATAGATAGATAGATAGAATGATAGAACAATGGATGGACAGACAGACATACAGACATATAGATAGATAGATAGATAGATAGATAGATAGATAGATAGATAGATAGATAGATAGATAGATAGGTAGATAGATAGATAGATAGATAGATAGATAGATAGATAGATAGATAGATAGATAGAACGATGGATGAATGGACAGACGGATGGACGGACAAATAGATAGAAAGACAGTCATATGGACAGACAGACTATCTATCTATCTGTCCATCAGACAGACAGATACATAGATATAGAAATATAAACGATAGAATGATAGAACAATGGATGGACAGACAGACATATAGATAGATAGATAGATAGATAGATAGATAGATAGATAGATAGATAGATAGATAGATAGATAGATGAATGGACAGACGGATGGATGGACGGACAGACAGACAGACATATAAATAGATAGATAGATAGATAGATAGATAGATAGATAGATAGATAGATAGAACGATGGATGAATGGACAGACGGATGGACGGACAGACAGACAGACAGACAGACATATAGATAGACAGATAGATAGATAGATGGAAAGACTGATTAATTGACTGATGGACAAATAGATAGAAAGACAGACATATGGACAGACAGACTATCTATCTATCTGTCCATCAGACAGACAGACATATACATAGATATAGAAATATAAATGATAGAATGATAGAACAATGGATGGACAGACAGACATATAGATAGATAGATAGATAGATAGATAGATAGATAGATAGATAGATAGATAGATAGATAGATAGATAGAATGATGGATAGAACGATGGATGGACAAATAGATAGAATGTTAGAATGTTAGAATGGTAGAAAATGATGGATGGATGGATGGACAGATGGACAAATAGATAGAATGGTAAAATAATAAAACGATGGATTGATGGATGGATGAATGGATGGGCAGACAGATATATAGATAGATATGCATTCCAAACATTTGCAGGATTAATGTCCTGCTTATGGATGGTGGGTCACCTGGAGTATTCAGTCTTTACCCAGAATGCCAGCGCTATGAATGTAAGCAGCGCTCTGATTTGAGTTTTACTCCAGATGAAAAGCTGCTGCTGGAGAGACTTTCATTAGCGTGGAGCGCTGACCCGGGTTCAGCCGCTGTGTTAGTATCTCTCTGCTAATGATTTCTGCAGCACAAAACCCCCTGACCTGCCAACATTCTCAATTTCCACAGAAAAAGAAGAGAAATGGGCCAGCAAGAGGAGGGGGAGGGGAGCGAGGGATGAGAGGGGAACGAGAAAAGAAAAAACAGAAGAAAGAATACATATATTTTTCAGATTGGAACGGCATGAGAGAGCAGTGATTTGAGGCATGCTGGGAGGGTGGTGCATGCTGGGGCATTGACTGGTTGTAGTTGCACTGACACACATCTAGAGCGTCACATCGTGTGTGTGTGTGTGTGTGTTTGTGTGGATGATCTTTCCAATAAACCCTCTCACCCTTCAGACTTATAGATTACATCCTTCACTTCCTTGAAACACATACCTGCAAACAAACACTTACAAGCATACAATTACTACAGTGTCAGATATAGTATAGTGCTGTCTGTGTAAGAACTGATATACACACACAAACACCATCAAAACATTCACCAGCACACCTTTGTAAAAAAGAAGTGTAATTATTATTAAAATAATGAAATAAAAGCTACATATATGTATTTAAAGTGAGTACATTTTCATGACTGTTTCTTAACACACTTAAGTACTCTTCATAATGTGCATTTTGTAATCATTTAAAACTAAAAGTTTACTTTGAAATAGTGCTGTGCATCCATTAATTGCAATTAATTGCATCCAAAATAAAAGTTTTTGTTTACATAATATATGCATGTTTACTGTGTGTGTATACACACACACACACACACATACAGTATATATTTTGAAAATATTTACGTGTATTTACATGAATAAATTTATATTCATCTAATTTTTATAATATATAAATATATTTAATATATAAACATAACATTTTTCTTTAATATATACATGCATGTGTGTGTGTACGTATCTATACATAATAAAAATACAGTGCACACAAATATGTTATGTAAACAAAACCTTTTATTTTGGATGTGATTAATCATGATTAATCATTTGACAGCACTACTTTGAAGTAAATTTTAAATCATTGTTTTAATTTTTTAAATATTTTAAAGAAGTAGAGTTATTTAGATATGTTCACTATACTAAAGCACATCTAAAGTAATTGATTATCATTTTAACAATAGTTTGTTATTCACCATTATGTTTAAAGTTAATGTATTTTAAAAGCAGTAAACTGCAACTATATCTATTGCAAATATATTTAACTACATGACAAGTTTCAAAAGAATTGGCATGAAAGTATATTTTAGTTTATCTATATACTTGTTAAAAGTAATTATAAAATTACTTCCTACTTAAGTAGGTCAAAAAGCACTCAGAAAATCAGCTAATTGCATTTAATATCAATTTAAACGATAAAAATAATAGTAATAATAATAATAAAATGCAATTAATATGCAAGTCTCCACAAGTATATTATTTTAAAAATGAGTAATGTCTATGTTAAATACTTTATTTTAATTTTTATTTCACATAATGCAAGATCATTGCAAAAAAAAAAAATAAATAAAAAAAAAAAATAACAGGCAGTAATTATCATTAATAATTATTATAAAATTGATTAGGCCCTTGAATCATACCACAATGATGACTTTCATCAAACTTTCATTAAAACTTTAATTACTGCTTCTATTTTTTTTAAAGTACAGCCTGAGAAAATACATTTTTTCCTGTTTTTATAAAATAAGGAACACTCTAAATCTAGACTAGATTCATTCAAACACTCATGTTTATACAGCCATGGTTAAAAAAACAAACAAACAAACAAACAAAAAACAGTGTAGCTGTTGCCCTATTTCATACCACGGTGGTCTCCTTTATACACACGGGGGCAAATGGTGGCGCTGCGTGTTTGTTGCATGTATGTTGGTGTGAAAGTGAAGGCAGTGTAGCGAGTGTAGGGTCCTCTGATCATAATCAGGGTGTATTGTGGAGGGTCGTCCTGGCAGTGATTAGATAATGAATCTCTGAGACACTTAAGGTCTGATTCAGTACAACCATCATTATATGGCAGGGCTGCTAGCCGGCACACAGACAAAAAGCAAAATTGTGATTCGTGCGGAACAAGAACCAATCACTGCCCATGTTACAGGTCTTCTCAGAGGTAACGAGTCACAAGCCTGACCAGTCACGGCACTCGGAAGAGGTCACATGACCTGGCATGAAGTTTTTAGTAATTCCATGGAAAGCCTGCATGCTGTGTGAAACCCTAAACAGTAGACTCATCATTACACAACCACACAAACACACACACACGCCATATACATGCATACACATGCTAAGTTTTTACAGTTCAAAAAATGCGTTTGCATACCAAAAATGTGATCAAGTATTGGTACTTGCAAGCTGAAGACAGTCTATATTCATTAAGCAAGCACACTTTGTCATTCATAAATCGTAGATGTCTGGAGCCCAATCGTCAGGCGGGGGACATGAGTGGCTATGATCGGCATGTGTGTTTTTTGTAATGGGCCTGAAGGCATTTTAGCTGACACCTCTCTGGAGCCGGCCGATGACAGCACAGCCCCTGCATGCAATACGTCATGACAATTATTCATACCATCTATCTTACATGTCACCCTAACGATGTCAAACAAGTTTGAGCTAGATAATATTGATGATTCACTTACCTAAACAATGACACGAAACTGATTTTGCTCAGATAATTATAACCCAATTCCCTCAAATTTACAGCAATTCTACCACAAACTGCTCATAAAACCAATCCCATCATTCAAAATAAAACTTGATAAAACCTTGATTCAAAACAAGATACAATACAATAATGCTACACTTTGTAGCAGTCCCATGATTCTATAAAAATGAAAACGAGATTCCATGATTCTGTTATCAAACAAAACAAAATGAAAATGTAAATTTGTAGTAGTTCTATAATTCCATATACAAAGCAAAACAAAAGCCTCACTTTCAAATATTCCAAGATTCTATAGATTAACAAAACAAAGCAAAACAAACCAAAAAGCCTCACCTTGTAACAGTTCCATAATTTTATATGCAGTGCAAAACAAAACAAAAGATTCAATTTCAAACTATTTTATGATTCTGTTACCAAACATAACAAAGTGAAAGTTTAAATTTGTAGACAACAAACACAAAACAAAACAAAACAAAACAAACAAACAAACAAACAAACAAAAAAGCTTCACTTTCTAATATTCCATGACTCAAAAGATTATCAAAACAAACACAAAACAAAAGCTTTACTTTCTAATATTTCATGATTCAACAGTTTATCAAAACCAAACCAAACCTAAACAAAACAAAACAAAACAAAACAAAACAAAACAAAACAAAACAAAACAAAACAAGACAAGACAAGACAAGACAAGACAAAACAAAACAAAAGCTTTACTTTCTAATATTTCACGATTCAACAATTTATCAAAACCAAACCAAACCTAAACAAACCAAAACAAAACAAGACAAACAAAACAAAACAAAACAAAAGCTTTACTTTCTAATATTCCATGATTCAACAATTTATCAAAACCAAACCAAAAAAAAAAAAAAAACCAAACCAAAACAAAACAAAAGCTTTACTTTTTAATATTTCATGATTCATCAATTTAGCAAAATAAACCCCAAAAAAACAAAACAAAACAAAAGCTTTACTTTTTAATATTTCATGATTCAACAATTTATCAAAACCAAAACAAAACTAAACTAAACTAAACAAAAGCTTTACTTTCTAATCTTCCATGATTCAACAATTTATCAAAACCAAAGTCAAAACACAAAATAAAACAAAAGCTTTATTTTATTATTATCAAAACAAAAAAAGCTTCACTTTGTAACAATTCTATGATTCTATATGCAAAGCAAAACAAAAGATTCTATTTCAGTTTTATGAATCTATATGTTATCAAACAAGACAAAATAAAAGCTTACAATTGTAGCAGTCCCATGATTCCATGTGCAAGACTAACTAAAGCTTCACTTTCTATTATTCCATCGTGCTTAAGTTATAAACAAAATAAAACAAAACAAAAGATTCATTTTGTAACAGTTTCATGATTCTATACGGCAAGCAAAACAAAAGTTTATTTTGCAAGATTATAATATGCAAGATTATTTTACAGTTGCAGAATTATATGTGCTATTAAACAAAACAAAAGCTTTAATTTTTATCAGCTGCATGATTCCATATGCAAAACAAAACAAAGGCTTTATTTCGTAATATACTATGATTCTATAGGTTATCAACAAAACAAGAATCTGTTTTTTTTTTAATAAAATAAAAAAGCATCATCTTATTTACTTAATAATTTTGATAAATTTATTAATAATTTGTTTATTGTATTGTCATTATATAATGTTTAACGGATCTGGAGTACATTCACCTATGAACAAATATGAAATATGACATTAAAAAAAAAAAAAGATCTATCAAGCGTTGTATATAATCTACCAATGTGTCTTAATATTATTAATAAAAAGTTTTATGAAGGCAACTTTGCCCTGTGTCATACGTAAGGTAAAATCTTGCACTTTGCAGAAAGCTGTCATGACGTGTTCTGGTTGTCCTGCTGAAATGAAGTTATCCAATTACTGTGCGGCTAATGAGGCTGTTTTGGTTGCTCTGCTCTCTCTGAGGTACTCCACAGTATAAACAGTTCACTTACCCCACACAGAAAGGGGCTAATCAAGGGAATTATTGTTTTGCTGCTTCAATTTGCCGGCTCCCAGTTCTGCAGTGATTGGGAAGAAAATGTGCTATTGTTCTCTGCGTTAATGCTTGAACTTTAAGAAAAAATGACACGAGTCGTTCCTGGATGGCCAGAAATGTATAAAAATATATCTGCTCATTTAAGCACCATTGTATTTTTTATATTTAATTCCTCAAGGGAATCTCTCTTTCGATATTTTACTTTTCATTTGACAGGGATTCCTTCAAATCAGTATCTACCGAATGCAGAGCAATATAACTATGCATATAAATGAGAATTCTTTATTATTATTATTATTATTCATAATAATAAATTATAACAAATTATTTTCAAATTAAATTATAATATTGTTAAGCATAGACAAAACTAATACTAAATATATATAATTAATTTAAAAGCGAGGAAAAAATTACAGGTATAAAACGCAAAATATAGTCCTGAATCTTGAGCTCTCTAGCATTTTTTTAATATTTACATTTCCCTGTGAGTGAAAGCATGTGTTTGATGTTTGAATAAACACGGATAGCAGAGGACAAGCCGAGGGGAAATCTCCACAATTAGCTCTTTAACAACAGGTTGGGTAAAGTTCTCTGAGAAGACTGCACTTATGAGGGCACGGCGCCACAGCCAGCCGCAAGAAGAACCGTAAAAAAAAAGGGGGGAAAAAAGAGCTCTGGAGGAGGGAAAGAGGGAGAGCGGCCTCAGAAGTCAAGTCTATCTGGCAATTACCATTTTACTGCTGTTCTTTAGTTACTGTATGTTTGGAGGGGCCATTAGCAGGTGTGCCTGGGCTGTCTGACCCAACAAAAGCCTTCATCTTTAAAAGAACAGCCAAAGTCTCACTGAGAAAAGAGATCTGTAGGGCCACAACACCAGCAAATACAAGTGTTCATACACACGGACACACACACAAAGAAATCACATTTGAGATTGTTTGACTGCCTATGAAGAGATTTAACACTTTTTCACAGAACAGCCGTGCAATTTTTTAAAAAGAAAATTTGAATTTAAAGAATTTTAAAAAGGAACAAAAGACAAAAGGTGTCTACATTTTAATATAGAAACAATATATGTTTATATATTAGATGTATTATCTATATCTACATAGCTATATTCTATAGTATCTATATTTGTTGATATATTATCTATAGATGATCTGTGTTTTTCCATATGTGACCCTGGACCACAAAACCATAAGTCATAAGTGTCAAATTTTCCAAATTGAGATTTATACATGACCTGAAAGCTGAATAAATAAGGATAGGATAGGATGGCTGAGATACAACCATTTGAAAATCTACTGATTTATATGTCTTTTCTATAGTCATACATCATTTAGTATCTGTAAATTGTATTACATATGTGTAATTTTAGTTCCTGAAGCTTTGCCCCTACAGATATTTGTGTGTTTCGTAAAAGGTGTACTGAAGATGTGCCGTATAGTCTAAAACCTGTGATTAACTGTACATATTGCATTATATGTGGGTTTTGTGGTACAAGCTATCATACACTTGCACAGCATTGAGGATTCGCCATATTACAGATATCTAGCGCAAGGCACGTCCATTATTAAGCAGAAAAACATATGACGCATTCAGGACAGATTCTGATGCCACGACTGTCTCTTTTGTTGTTGATGGCTGCGAGACCATGTGATCGACATCATTCACTCAAATTACAGTACTCAGCGGCAGTCCGCTTCCTGTGCATGTTCTCACACGTGAAAAGGGAAGAGCACATCTAGATCACTTGCATTCCTTGGCTCGCTGTTAAGACGTTCTACACGAATGTGCCGCTGCAATTGCCCTGGTATTCAAGACCGTAAAAGCTACTTTACGAGTCTGTCAGAAGAAGAAGCCATTCGCCTCTGTCTACACAACAGCAAAATAATCCGGTTACGCACACAAATATAATGGACTCGCTGCGTTTACGGAGCGTAAACAAGACGAGTCCTTGTCTGGCAAATTCGAGGGGACAAACGGCTAACGTTTGTCGAAAATACCTCATTTGTCGCGGGCCGAAATGTTTGCTCTCTCGCCAGATCTTTTCCGAAATACTTCATTAACATAATATTACAGAGGCCGGGAGCGGTGGTAGATGAGACATTGAGAGGTTTCACTTGACAGGGAAGATAACCTTTCAAACGGGCTCTGAGATTCACGCAGTCAAAGAATAGATATATCAGGACAGTCCCAGATTTCATTAGCTTTGAGAGACAATAATGGTTTTCATTCGTCTTTCACGGGAGCTCTCCGTCTGTCATTTCCCTGGCCCGGTGCGCGTCTGAGAGCGGCTTGATTGAAAGGAACCATCATATGCACATCCGTGTTGTCCCACACCATTCCGAGAGCAAACCGTTTTAGATCCTTAACTATAGCCGCCGCTATGATTGCTCAGCCACCGGCAATTTCCTAACCAACCACCACCTGAACAATGATGTGTTCAGCCCTCTGCTCTCCAGGCTTTCTGAGGGGAATCATTTCACAGTTTGGAACGAGATCTCCATAGCAACTCCTCTTTGAGGGGTTTAGAATCACCATCCAGTAATTCTATGATCATCAAGCACAGCCATTCCCAACCGTTCTTTTCACAGCGGACACGGGGTGGGTTTGGGGGGGCGGTGGGGGGGGGGAGGTTGGATAGGGAGGTTGAGGCTGTTCGGAAATTCTACAGTCTATTTCAGGCAATTCATCCAGCCAGCCTCCATTAGAATTCAAAATATTTCGACCTTCAATCACGGAGCGTGTTATGTGGAACTGCTGCGATCTCCAGTCAAGACGAGCGACCGTTTTAGTCTAATCACCCAGGACGAGGCAAGGCAGAGAGAGACTCCTCAATCGGAGCCTAATCAAAATGCTCGTTTTAAACGCTGACAGTCTCTCAACACGGGCCGCAAACACGCGCCGCCGGATTGAAACCCCCTCCTCACGCTCGCTCGCTCGCTCTCTCGCCGTGCCTGTCTGTAAATGGCGCTCAAAATACAGTAGATTTTCTCATTGACTGCAATCACATAATTCATCGTGGTGACAGAGTGTGTAAATGTTGTAGTGTGTACTGTACATCGGGAGGATTTCTCCTTGATAAATCGTTGTGCTGTGACATCAGTGCGAGACCCGGTGTATGTGTCTGTCTAGTGCCTCAGGCACTTGTGTGCACTTAGGCGGAAAAACGGTACAAATGCTCTCCATGCTCCTCGCTATGCCGTAGGAAAAATTAGAGCTGAGAACAGGCCAAGCTGTTCCTCTCGAAAACCTTTAAAACGTTTCAAATGAACAACTCAACTCAAAAATCACCGCCATGATGCAACGGTGTTCTGGGTAGCTGTCAGGGCGTTCTATGCTGAAAAAAAAATGGTGTACTAAATTTCACTAATAATTCAAAACTATTTTTACATTTTGGAAAACTGATTTCAAATTGGTATGAATTTGTAAGAACTCAAACGATGGTGCGTTTTCATGCGTTACATCCCGCCAAGGGTTAGGTTTAAGGGTGGACCTTCATGTTTAGGGACAGATTTACTAAACAGGGCAAATTAGTGCAAGGATGCAGTCTCATAAAAATTTCCAATGGGAAAGTTCTACAGCTGATCTACTGACAATGCGCAAATTAAAGAACACTGACACAGTCAGATCATTTCCATAACTATCAACGCAATCTACTAAGAGCAGCACAAATTAGCTTAGGGTGGCAAACAGAGCCAATGATAATCAGGCGCGGGAAATCTACTAACAACACAGAAGCACAGTGGGTTAAGGCACGGGTTGCATCTGAAATCGCATACTTCCATACTATATAGTGAAAGAGTGGGCAAAAGGGCTTTTTGCCTACTAATGAAAGACTTTTTGCCAACCTAAGCTCACTGGAAATACGTGCCTCTATTTACATTTTGACAAAACTGAAAAAAAAGTACCTATTTGTCTGCCATTTCCAGTTGAAATTAACACTAGAGGCAGTAAAACTAAAACAACTTTTATTCCTTTTCACACAAAGTATGATTTACAGGTATAGAGTTTTGATTAATAAAGCCTAATTTTTACACAATTACTAGCAGAATTTCTATGTTATGACTTCAAAACTATTTTAAAGGGGTCATATAACGTTATTTTGTGTATTTGGTGTAATGCAATGTGTTTACGTGTTCACATTATTTTCCACATACTGTACATTATTGTTGCTCCTCTCTGCCCCACCTTTCTGAAACATGTTGATTCCCTGTTAAAAAAAAACAAACAGCATATGGTTAGGTAGATTTTGATGCTGGGATGCTAGTTTATGCTGATCCTTTTGCTGGTTTATGCTGGCTCTTTGCTGGTCCTTAGCTGGTTTAAGATGGTCCTAGACCAGCACATGACCAGCAAAGGACCAGCATGAACCAGCTAAAACCAGCATCCCAGCATCAAAACCTACCTAACCAGCATATGCTGGATTTTTCAGCAGGATTTTTACAAGCTCATCATTCTGAAAAACACAGTGATTGGCCAGCTATTCAGTGAGTTGTGATTGGCCGAATACCTCAAGCGTGTAACAGAAATGTTACGCCCCTTACCATTTTGACACTGTGCCCCGATGCGACAAGCCAAAGACAATGAAAACCCATTATGAACGACAGACAGCAAACTCTGGAGGGACAGCAAACTCTCCTAGGTTCAGAAAACAGTCCTCCGTACAAATGTGCTGCACACAGTCGAATATTTGGGCTGTACTGTTCTGGAGCTTAACCACTGACTTCTAGTTGTGTCCTCTTGTGGAAGGCCAAACAAAGTAGTTTTTATTTTGCAACGCAACACACACTGCAGCATCAACAAATGCGTTTTTATATCACTTTCGCATTTGCTAACAGTATCGGGTAGGTTTAAGGTTGGGTTCGGTGTAGGAGATATTTCTAACATGATAGAGCATTACCTTTAGCGGCACTCCCCAGATATTCTGATTCTGAACAGCCGTAATACGTACCTCAAGCAATGCAATACAAATGCAGCAATACGTGCTTGTAGCGATGTAATAAAACCGTGCCACAATCGCGTATTGAACGTGTGTTTTTGCGCCACTCTCTGGGCATTTTACTTTGAAACTACCGTGAAATGTACAGTAAAGTATATAATTACCAGTGTTGCCATGTCTGGTTTGTTTTCATGTCCACGAGTTAAAGCGACCCCAGTAACGTCATATATATCCCCTGAAATGCGAATTTTACCAGGGGAACCCCGCCAAAAACGTGTATTTGAGCTGCAAAAATAACTTGATCTCATGATAAAAAATATATCTGTGAGACATTTCTTTGCAAGACGCAAAATATGTACCAATAAGTACGTATCACTGCAGTTTTCAACAGAAATGAACAGTAGAGGTGGAAAAACAGTGAGCACTTGTAATCGTTTTCATCATAGTCATGATTACAGCTCCATATGTTTAACTTCCGGATGTAACAAGCTTGCTCGGTAGCTCAGCCAGCAGGGAATAGACCTTTATCACAGTCTGCGTGTCGTCACTTCCGGCTCCGAATAGTAGCGTAAAGGAATTTCTGCCTGTATTATTGACAATGAACAGACGCTTTTAGTTTAGTGAGAAAAAAATTAAACTGATTTAGTTGTACTTCGCAATAAACGGCAATATGCAAAACTGTGTAGTTTTTACTGACAACTTACTATGTATGTCATCCTTCATTTTAATGTGTAAGTTTATCTGATCGACGTGATTGTCAGCTCAAATTACTCCCAGAGGAATAAGCGGACACCCACCCCATAGCATAGTAAAATGCTATTCAATAAATGCACTCAATCACAGAGGATATGACTCATTTATGATGATCAATATTGTTTTGGAATAAGCGTCTATGGGCTGTAAATATTACTTTATTTCAACAACTTTAATTTGATGTCATTATTGAGGATTGCATCGTAAAGTAAGTGCATGAAAAATATGAGCATTATTGCTGAATATACGTTTTCCACTGAACCTTTAATTTAATCATTCAAAACTTTGAAACATTCTTTAGTCATAATTAACATTTTAAGCTTTGGCTTTGGTGAAATGCTATTTGTATAGTTTTCTTGCAGTTTTGTAATAACATAATGTGGTCAGACTCTGAAGTGCATACAAATACAGTATGGCTTGCGCTCTCCCCTTTACAATGATTGTACACTGAGTTTGGTATTTTTAGAAGACGTATCTGTGCTGAATCTTGCATAAATAAACCACAACTATCTCGTGCTGTGGGCACAGCCATTGATAAAGGCTGCAGCGGAAGTTTTTTTACGCTACTATTTGAAACTTCGAACGCAGAATGGTGATAAAGGCCCATTGGACTTAGGATGTGGAATCGTTGGGTACAAATCCTGTGAAAAACATGACTCACGATGAAAGAGCTGAAAAACATGCTAAAACGGCATGCTTGGGATTGTGTTTTTACGTCACATTCGCTTTGGTTCATACTTTCAGGTAGGCTTGGGTGTGGAGCATTAGAGTTATAGCGCCACTCAACAGACATTTCTGCGGTGACGCGTACAAAACATTTCATATGTACGTTTATCTGTTCTGAGGAAAAAAAAACTTTTAGCACCCCGCAGTGGACATTTCACATCGAATGTCACAAAATATACAAGGTGGTACGTATTTCGCGTCTTGCGAAAAAGTTCCCACAGGTACGTTTTCATGAGATCAAGTTAAAAATAACTGCTGACAACTTTTGATCGCTAATATATTTTACTGCGTGGCTTTAGTAAATCCTGACAATAGTTTTTTTTTTGTGTGTGTGTGTGTGTGTCAAACAAGGGTTTGTGCTAGTGCATCTGGCCCTTAGGTTTTTTTTTTTTTTTTTTTTTTTTCTAAAAGATGTATGTTTTCAATTAAATCCTTGCAAATTACAAAACTATGTTTTCTAAGTACAGGAATTGTGTTCACAAATGGTGCAGGATGAATTAAGTTTAAAATGTAGGTTCAGCAGTTTGTTCAACCCTTGTATTCACCTTTAAGCCATGTTAATGTTGCTTTCTAACAGTTGTTTGTGTCTTGAATTGCTGAACAGCGTTTTAGAACAAGCGACTAACTGTTCATTTAAGGTGGTCAGAAAGATGAGCACTCAATAATACAAAAGTGAAAGCCTGGATTACAATGTGACAACACACGTTACATCACTCTGTGTTCCATGCACTTGTTAACCTTCTTTTCAAACTGCCCTTGGGAGATACAAATTACACGAATGTCTTCCCACAACAAAGAGACGGATACTGGTTATTGTTGCATGTGGACAGGATGTTATCTTGCTAAAGACATATGTCTAATGTTATCACCCGCACCACATCACAGAGCATCTCTCAGAGATATTTTGATGAAATATGAAATATGGTCAGCTTCCAGCAGCTGCAGAGGTGCCAGATGCTGAAATTTAAGATTTTGAGGTAAAGCACTGCAAAACTCAGTTTAGGGTGTGACTATATTCCAAGTCGTTTGAATCTACCGCATTGGCTTTCTTCTTCCAACCAACTCAATGTAAACAAAATGGGATTTCTGCAGTTCTACAGTCATGTAAGTCTCTGCAACATAACAGTCGTCTGCAGCAGTCTGCGTAATTTCCACAGAGCTGCATTTGATATGCAGTCGTGTGCAGGTGTCGGTGTCGGTGTGCATTTAAAGAAGCCAAGCACAACAACGGCAATCAGCCCATGTGAAAATGCATGGCTCTGGGAAGCTTTGGGCCACTGACGGGACTTGAGCAAGAATAACAGAGCGGCACGGAAAGAGGCTCATAATGTGTACCAGACTAAGGCAAATGAGATGGGAAGATTTCTACACTCACAGACAAACCACAGTTCTCCCGGCTGAAGTAGAGCATCGGTTAGCTACCGTGAAGCTACATGAGGCACGCCGAGGCTTCGGTTTACAGCGCTCAGATCCCCAAACTCCTCTCTAATAGTTTTTGGAAGCTCGGAGTGAAAATAAATCCACTGTTTACACAGCCTTTTTGAAATCATTAGAGTACCAGAAAATATCTCGGCACATACTGCAGGGTATAAGGTTGAGCAATATTTCCTCGTACTTCAAAAGTTTCTGCAAGAGCCTGCAATTCCAGTCCAACCGCTGCCTGGCTCCAATCACTCGCTGATAAAACACCCTCTCTGTCTGGTTACAGCCATACAGCCAGCAGCGGTTAAACCCATGAAACAACCATGACTATCATAGCAAGACACAACGAATGACTGACATGCTCTTATGTCCAAAAAATGATCTAAAAAGGGTTCAGATTTGTCCAGACGCTTAAATCTTACATGATACACAGTGGCACAGATGGGTTTCAATAGTCTAAAAAACTCTGTTCTGCTAAATTCTCATCAGATTCACATTTACTACTACCAAGTTTAGGGGTAGATTGCTGTGCGAATCACAAATGTGGAATTCACTAATAAAGAGATATGCCATTTGCATTGTCTGGATCAATGTGCCTGGTTCACTAAAGGAATTCTGCAAATCAGGAAATGTAACTTGCACTATGGCTGTTTCTGAATGCAAGGGTGTGGAGGATACAGCAGATCACCATGATCTGGCATACTTTACTGGACCTTAGCACCAGAATCTGCTCTTTAAAATGCTGAAAGTGCACTCGATTACACCATGCATTTAGATACCACACCTCTGCATCATTTGACCATCATTCCATAAATTACTGATATCATGGATCAACAAAAATTTCACAAAACCAGTTTTTAACATATCACACAAATATGATAACATCAAAACATTAATTGCACCTGGCAAATAGATCTCACTTGTCTAAACAATACACAGTCTCAGAAAGGAGGTGTGTTTGCACTTAAAAGGATGACGATTCATTCATTTCAATAAGCATAATGGTAGACTATCTCAGGATTAAACTAGTGTCTGGTTAAACTGGACTGGGATGGTTAGTGAAAAAGATTTTTGGAGTGAAGTAACATGCAAAAGTTTTAAGGTCAACAGTTTGATTTCCAGTTCGAACAAATGTAGGGCTGCAACAAATGACTATTTGATAATCGATTCTAATGATTATTCAACTAATTGTTGATTATTTTTTCAATAAAACATGGTTAATGAGTTGCAGTTCATTAAAATATTGAGTTATACATATTCTTACACATATAGAGTTGCTTTATGGCAGGAAATCAAGTTGTAATTCTAACTGAGAGTGAAATGTGATGTGACTTTAGGCTGGCCAAAGACTTTATGCCAATTTTGAGCCTGATTTGCATGATATATATGGGGGGATGGCCCAATTCCAGGCTTGTCACAAACGACTTTTTGTCCAAAAAATCCATTCAAAATCATTACAATTATTTGAGTCTACACAATACCAGTTTCTCTTGATCAAAAACTCAGGGTCCTCTGACTTAATACCCAGGGTTGCCAGGTTTTCACAACAAAACCTGCTTAACTGCTACTCAAAACTAGCCCAATCTCGTTTCGAGGGGGTCCCCCATTAAAAATCGTGTTTGGGCGGATAAAATTCACCCATTTTTTTGTCGGGGTTCCCCTGGTAAATTCGTATTTCAGGGGCTAAATATCACATTATTGGGATCACTTCAACCCATGGATATCAAAAACAAACCGCGGCAAAAGTAGCTCAATTTCGCGGGAAAACTGTGGACTTGGCAACACTGCTGATACCCATGATAACCAATAGGAGAGAGCATGCTTCACCAACCGGATTGCATGCTTTACTGTTGAAACTTGGCAGCCACAAACATGACACAAAAGTGGAGTACTGAGAAAGAAGATCAACCAAAATTCACGCCATTTGTTTTTCTTCACAAGTCACGTTTAACCTTGCACTTCTCCATGAGAAAATCAAACTACAATTGGTAAGTGTGTGGTTTTGTGGTCTGGCTGAATCAATATTGTTACGTTTGAATCATGTAGTGTATTCGTTCAAAGGATTATAATATTGAACATTGGTTGAAACTGTCCTTAAGCCTGCGGTCTCACCAGTTTTAGAATTTGTTAAGATTTCAAAATCATCTGTGTCCCAGGCTGTTGTGCAAACATCCACATTGCTATGATCAGATGCTTTCTTAACTGCTGTTTTCTCACCGCTGTTATGTTTGCTGTGTGTTGATTTCGTTATTGAGAGGAAGCGTGCAGCTCACATCCCATACTCATCTAAACACCGGCACTCAACAGCACCGTATTGTTCAACATTAGTAAACCGATGCTTGTGAAGAACAATAAATACTTTTGCCATCAGTATATCATGGCCTTTACACATCACAGCATTTTTTTGTTTGCAGTTTTGTAACATTTTCCCAGCTTCAGCTGTGGTTCAGCTGTGTTTGAATCTCTCATAATTAGGTCTTCTTCTACTGAATTGCAGTCTCACGTAGCCAGACCTTCAGACTGACAGCAGAAGGTTTGGGAACCTTGGCCGCTTTGAATGGCCAAGGGATGCCCAAGAGGCCATATGACTGACAGGTAACCAATCACATTTCGTTTTGTGCGTGTCATGTTTAGGGGTGTGGAAATGTCCCCACAATAACAGACTACTTAAATGTAACTCTTGAACATAATTTAAAGATTTTGAGACATCTTTAAAGATCAGACATTCAGCCAACGGTCCATGGACGTGACTTCTGAGGCTGAGACTACTAGGAGGGTCTTATGAGATCAAATGACTATCCGATGACAAAAATATTTGTCAACAACTTTTCATTGTCCACATTGTCGATAATGTTGACTGTTTCAACCCTAGTTCAATGTTGCATGTAAATCTTTTCACATAACAAGGGTAACCACCAATACATGACCTAGTAACACAGAACTAAACCCAATCATGACCTCTGATCCTCATAACCAGCAGTTATCTACACCGAGCCTATAATCAATGGAGACGACTTTCCGGTTTGCTGTAAGGTGTGAATGTCTGCGCAACCTTTCATATGAAGCTGTGAAAAGCAGCACGTTCACACATATTCGGGCAGATATTTGTGCCACAGCAGTTTTATGTTGAACACTCAACGCATTTGGCAAACGTTCATCTCGATGCAAGAAAAAGCGTGTTCCCACTACCATATAATCAGGAGATAAAAAGAAGAGCCCTGGATGTTGAAACATGTCCCTGCTGACACTGGATAAAACATTTCTATAATTACAAAACAAAGACAGAAATTGTTAATGGTTAAGTGGTGGAGGAACCATTTATACTCAGTGGAATCTGTTCAAGGAAAACAATGGCGAGTGAAAACAGTGAGCCGTAAATTCATAAAAGAAAACTGTCTGTTTTATGGGCTGGTTTTCCAGTTCTATTCACAAGCTTTGTTTATGACAGAGATTAAAAAAAGAGCTGGATATGGTTAAACATACAAGGACCCATAAAATACAGCAATATCACAATGAACTCTGGGAGCATTTAATCTTTTTAATATGCAACCCAAGTAAAGACAAACCATATAGACTGGATGCTTTACATTTTTTTGATGAAGTCTTTAGTGTATAAATATGGGTCTCTTCTTCAGTGTAAGTATATGTTTTATCAACCACTAGGAAAAACTGCAATTCCTATTACTTAGAAAAGAAGTAACACACTTCACACCAACAAGTCGCACAATTTTAATTATAAGACATACAAAGATGCTTGCTTTAGCACACGCACTATGCAAAATTGTATGCATCGTCCAAATTATGCAGTTATAAATCACATACAAAACCTGCTTCACTGAATTACACATGGTAGCCAGCAAACAAAACCAATATTAATGTACAGCTCTCCTCCCGCCGGTCACAGTACATCAGCCATATGTGTCTTGGATTATACAAAACTACTGGATGCCATACATATGCACACATTGTACTTTGTCCTGTTCACCCAAACTGAAATCTTCATCCACTACATAGCCTTAATGGAAGCTCCAAAAGGGATTTGTGGTTTGTGAAGTTGTTACTTACTGACAAACCCTGCCATTAGGCAACAGATGAGTGGAGAAATGAACTGATAAACCAAATTGTATTCCAGTTCCAATCTATATAATATGAGCATTGTGAGACTGATCTGCAGTGTTGGAAGTGTGATAAAGTACAGTGGTACATGGTAATTTGACCTGAAGCTGCATCTGAAAGCTGTTCGAATACCACAGAAAAGCAAACACGGTCTGTTTAACGGGACAGGGGCCACTTAAATATATCACTAGAGGAATCACAACTGCAGGTAATAATGCTACATTCATGTGCCTGAATTATAACCACCATTCACCAATGTATCCGATCCAGTGCCAGTAACATGGCTACAGTTTGACAAATTACACAGTGGCTGCATGATAGTTACTAATGCCAGCAGAAATGATCAGACTCCTGGTGTTTTTTCCAGTAAAAGCTATTTTTGATTAGCAATGTAGCATGACAAGACGCTACATCTCTATTTTGAGTGATATTGTTTTGCATATGCAGCTTGGTTCTAATCAAACATCTTTGCCAAAATGTCCACCCTCTCATATAAAGCTGATTCATTTTAGTGAATTAGCTCATTCAGACATTCAGACAGCTCTCACTATTAACTATGACTTTTGCCTTAATAAACTCCTAATTTGCTGTTTATTAATGGTTAGTAAGGCAGCTGTTTAGTTTAGGATTAAGAGATCTAAAATATAGTATAATATAAAATATACAGAATAAGGCATTAATATGTGCTTTCTGAGCACTAATAAACAGTCAAAATGCTAGTAATATGCATACATTCTTAAAAATAAAGGTGCTTCACAATGCCGTAGAAGAACCTATGGAGAACCTATGTTGTCTAAATGGTTCCATAAAGAACCTTCAACATCTGAAGAACCTTTCTGTTTCACAGAAGGTAAGAGAGAGATGGTTCTTTAAAGAACCTTTGACTGAATGGTTCTTTGTGGTACCAAAAATGGTTCTTCTATGGCATCGCTGTGAAAAACCTTTTAAAGCACCTTTATTTTTAAGAGTGTAGTGAGAATTGGTCCCTAAACAAGTGTTACAAAATACTGCCTACCTAAAAGCTTGTGGTGTGGCTAACGACATGTTTGTCAAGCTACCGTTGTAAAGTAGCTTCCCCAACACTAATTGGGTGATTTTACAGAGAATTTGGAGTCACCACAGACCTGCCTTAACTCAGCCGTGTAAAGACGACTTCATGATAGTGGCACACACATTCAAGTCAATGGAGGAAGAAGCCTTCCTTCTTATCGTAAACATCTCTTGTACATGATGATACTGCTATTACACATTAAAATGCATTCAAATGAAGACAGCTTTCTTTTCAGACAACAGAAATGCATTGTTATTTATGTGCTTTCTTGTCAGGGACTTGAGGAGGTTAACCTCAAGAAATGCTTCACATATAAACTCATTACTGCACATATAGTCTGGCTTTCATCCTCAGGACTGCACATCTGCACGTGGACATATCGGATGAAAACAATCACTTCCTGACAGACATCCGCATTACACGCAGCTCCAGAATAATAGTTTTCACCTGCAGTCTGAGGCGAGCATGAGACGCATAACTGTGCATTCACCGTGTAAAATATGAAAATCTCACACGCGGGGACGCGCGAGCCAAGAGCCTTTCAGAGAGTTTCCAAAGGTAAGACTGACGCAGCCTGTCTCGCCTCACAAGGGCTGTTGAGCATCTATCAGAAAATGGCCTCGGAGTCGCGATGACACCTTTATTCCCGTGTCCAGCGGTAATGTCGAGCAAAAAGATCCACTAAACAATGCGAATAAACGCTCGGTATTGTAACCCTGTCCCCTCCGCCTCTTGCTCGGGCGGCAAACGGCACATCCACTAATCAGAGCTCTTCTCCAGTAATGGGAAAGTCAATAGCTGCATACAATCAGTAAACAAATTCTGCTATTTTTAAAAAGAGCCTCCGTCTCCATTTTAGTGCCGGCAATTTAAATTATTCTACCGTGTAACACCTTAATTGTGTAAGACAAAGACGATGTCGAGAGCACAAAAGAAACATGAGAGGAGCGTAATTTCTGTGCTGCCACGCAGAGATGACATGTGATAAGCATTGAGTGTGGACCGCTCCGCCGATGCCAAATGACAGTTTGTAGTTAGTCGCCATAATAAGGCAGAGACAAACAGTTTGTCTTTAAGCTGTTGTGAATGTCAGCCTCTTAATGAAGATAAAGAAACGCAGTTAGGAGCATATCAAAGTCAGGCCGCGCACAATTCTCGTCTTGGATTTCATTATTGGCAGTTAAACAACGCGGTTTTCATTTGCAGCATTTAAACATTGAGGGTTGCCTTTCAAGGATATTGATTCTTTCGGAGAGATGGTTTTAATCCACTGTTTCTTCTGGGAATGCTGTATTTATTATGCTGTTGTTAGTGACCGACTCTGACTTGCATTTGAGATTCTATTAAACTCAAATTGGACTTAGATGGCTTTTAGCCCATGGCTGTTCACTTAGAGACCATTTGCATGCCAGTGTACTCCTAAAAGCCGACAAAGGGGACTTTTGGAAGGTTTTTACAGAAATGTGCAGTCAAAAGACCCCAAAATGGGTCATTGATGGGTCACCTCTTATTACCACCTTTCTCTGACTAACACTTGCTAAAGCAAATCATGATGAACCTTCTTTCAGTAGGGAATACGTTTAACGGTTTCTCAGACATCCTTTTCTCCTAGTCCTTTTATATGTTTAACTTGTAACTTTACATAAGCAGTCAGCCTGAATCTGGTTTTGGTTTCAAGTTGGATGGATGACAGAGAGCAGGATCTAAACATACCTACACTACCTTTCAAACGTTTGGCGTCAGTAAGATTTTATTTGATTGATTCATTAATTGATTGAAAGAAATTAATACTTTTATTCATCAGGGACAGACTGAATTGAATAAAAGTGAGAGTAAAGGCTTTTATATTGTTACAACATATTTATATTTCATATAAATGCTTTTGTTTGCTATAATTGCCCTAGTAAAAAAGGTAATATATTTGAAATACATCTATTTCATACTAACATATTTACTGACATCCTTAGAGACTGATATAAAAAAATGTTATTTAAACTTTATTTGTACTACCTGTGCACAATGCACATTTCTTAATATTAACCCTAAAATGTGTTTTAATGTCACTATTAATGAGGATTGTATGATCTTTGAATAATAGCAGTCTTTAAATGCAAGATATTTAAAGTGTACCTGAAGTATACTTGCAATAGTTTCACTTTAGCACAATCAGATATACTTCAGTATATCTTTAGTTGGACTTCAGAACTACTTCGGTACAATTAAAGTGCATAACGTACAAAATTTGTTCCAATTTAGCAGACTTTAGGTATAGCAGTTTAGTATACCAAAAGTACAACTGCAGGGTATTTTTATTGAGTACATAAATATGTAAATGTATTTGTAGTGTACTTAGCATGAAATAAATGTATTTCAAATACATTTTTAGTATATTTCTTTTTCACCAGGGTGGTTTCCACAGAAATCTTAGGCAGTGTAACTGTTTTCAGCATTGATAATAATAAAAATGTTTCTTGAGCATCAAACCAGCATGTCAGAATGATTTCTGAAGGATCACGTGACACTGAAGACTGGAGTAAAGATGCTGAAAATTCAGCTTTGCATCACAGGAATAAATTACATTTTTTAAAGGAATTAAAATAGAAAACAGTTATTTAAAATTTTAATAATATTTCACAATATTACAGTTTTTTATTATATTTTTGCATTAAAATACTTCATTAAAACATTTTAAAAAATCTTACCAGCCCCAAACTTTTTAAAGGTAGTGTGTGACAGTAGCAAATCCCTTTTTTTTGTGATCTGACCTGTGTATTTGTGTAAATGAATACTGATTTGAATGTGAAAATGTGTTATTTGATAGCTTCTTTACTTGTACTTGCAATTAACATCTTGTGAAGCTAAGCTAAGTACAAAAGAGTAGCTTGTGCATAATTTAACTACCTTATGAGTAGCTGCAGACAGTTTAATACGACTCTGTTATCGTGCAAACTCTTTTCAGACCAAAACTACACGCTCTGAATAATGTCGGGCCTTGTGATTTCGTGTTAAGCAACATGCCAACATGTGGGTGCACTTTTGTGGATATATTCCTGAAAGCTCCTGCACACTGCTGTGATGAGTAACCTCCATGATGAGGTAGCCATAAAACTATAGGGAGTCACTGCATTGCTCACGGTTGCTGAGGTAAACGAGTGTGAGAAGGAACAGGTGCGGTCCCATCCCGACCCGGCCAGACAGACGCTCTCATTCATGACTCAACGCCGAACATAAAACTATTGCGTGACAGGAAGCCTTTACATACCGCACACACCTCCTTGACAGAAAAAAAAACATACATTATATACATCCTACGCACCCTGAGAGAAACCATTAGAGAAAACCGAGACAGGAATTCTGATCAACAATATCACCCACTTCTGAGACTAAAAAATATATACAGACGTTCAGTGTGGGGTAAATTGACCAAAAAAAAAAAAAAAAAATTCCAATTTCTAAATAAACCTGAGTCTGCCCATTTTAAAGATATTTGAGTATGCAAAATATCTAACCAAGCAGCATTTGTTTTAAATACATTTTGCACAAATATCAAGCAAATTAATTAAGTTCTGAATTATAAAACATGTTTTCTGGAAAAGTGTAATTAGACATTTTTAATGACATGCATTGTCTAAATGCATTTTGCCACTGTAAATATAATGAACTAAAAATCTGTAGAAAAGTGGCCAATTAAATTAAATAAAATTAAATATTGCAATAAAATTAGCAATAGTGCAAAATAATTGTTTGATTAATCATTTTATAGCATTGACAGGACTCCAAAATGTATACGGCCTGATATGTTTATTTCTTAAATCTTTCTTTCATTCTTGCACCTTAATTGACTGTGTCTGGTGCAGAAAGAAAGCTTTCAACAAACACAGACAGACAGATGCACAGTGTGAGACAGACAAACCCCATACCTGGCAGGTGTGTGCGTGTGTGTTGCGAGGGCAAATGGCAGCGTTGGTGGTGCCTGAATTCAGTGTTTTTATCTGGCTCAGTGATGCGGAAGAGGAAGCCTTGAGATGCGGCGCGCTGTTGTGTCGAGCAGACTTCCTGAAAATAGAGACACAGCGCACACACTGACATAACGTTCGCGACTGGATCAGAACTGTATAGACACTAAAGAACATGGTCACATTGTCTCATTTCCAAAAGACAAAGGAAAATAACATATAGCGGGTGATCTGAATCCGAACTGACGCTCTACTATTATTCCAGCACAAAGCCTGATAACAAGGCCTTTAATCCCATAATAGATCTGTTGGATTTGGGATTCAGGGGTAAATTGTTTGCGCGGGTGGAGTGGTGGTGTGAGACCACGGCCCCATGTTGAGCGGGATGAGCGATTTCTGCGGCAGCTGAAGAGTCCTTCACTCGGGGAAGGGTGACCGCGAGACCAGCTGTCTCCACCTCACCTGCTGCTGGGAATGTGAATGACTGCTTGGTCGAAACTCAAAAACCAATAGGGCTGAAATTGCTTTAGATTGATGACATAGGGCTCGAGGTCTTTCGCTGCCCACAATAACGCATCCAATCTGACAGCAGAATATAATTCAAGGGCACTTTAAGAGTGACCTCTAAAGTAGTGAAGGAACCTCTCTGTAAAGGCCGTCAAATCTGCTTGGACTTGCTAAAGATGAAGGCCAAGAAATTATGCATGAGAGCTGTGATATCATAACATACAGTCTGTCAGTTTACAGAAATTATACATCAATGTGTCACTGAAGACTGGAGTAATGATGCTGAAAATTCAGCTTTGCATCACAGAAATAAATGATATTTTCAAATATGTGACCCTGGAGCACATATTTGTAGCAATAGTCAAAAATGCATTGTACGGGTCAAAATCATAGATTTTTCTTTTATGCCAAAAATCATTAGGGTTTTAATTAAAGATCATGTTCCATGAAGATATCTTGTGAATTTCCTACTGTAAATATATCAAAACTTAATTTTTGATTAGTAATATGCATTGCTAAGAACTTCATTTGGACTTTTTTTTTAGAGCGATTTTCTCAATATTTTGATTGTTTTTGCACTCTCAGATTCCAGATTTTTAAATTGTTTTATCTCAGCCAAATATCGTCCTATCCTAATAGACAGGACAAGCTTTCAAATGATCTGAAATCTGAATTTCCTTATGACTGGTTTTGTGGTCCAGGGTCACAAATATTCAAATAGAAAACAGTTCTTTTAAACTGTTATAACATTTTACTTTTTTTTTTTTTTTACTTTATCTTTAATCAAATAAATGCAGCCTTGGTGACCACAAGAGAGAGAGAGAGAGAGAGAGAGAGAGAGAGAGAGAAAACGTTAACCTTGCAAATAAAGTATGTTTGCACTATGGTTCATTGATGGTATCCGATGAAAATACCAGAGTACTGAATGGATTTTCATATAATATATTGAAACAGTATTGGCATATGCCAAGGTACATCTTTACCTTGGCATATGCCAATACTGTTTCAATATATTATATGAAGCGTCTTAGCATCCTCATACACCATCATATGTGACCATGGACCACAAAACCAGTCAATGGGTCAATTTTTTTTTTAAATGTAGATTTATACATCATCTGAAAGCTGAATAAATAATTTTCCATTGATGTATGGTTTGTTAGGATAGGACAATGTTTGGCCGAGGTGCAACTATTTGAAAATCTGGAATCTGAGGGTGGAAAAAAAAAAAAAAAAAATCTAAATATTGAGAAAATCACTGTTTAAAGTTGTCCAAATTAAGTTCTTAGCAATGCATACTTATCAGAAATTAAGTTTTGATATATTTACGGTAGGAAATTTACTAAATATCTTAATGAAACATGATATTAATATCCTAATGATTTTTGGCATAAAAGAAAAATCAATTTTGACTTATACAATGCATTTTTGGCTATTGCTACAAATATACCCGTGCTACTTAAGGCTGGTTTTATGGTCCAGGGTCACATATTAAAATCGTACCTGTAACTAAAATGCAATAGTATCATAGTGCTCTTTTTTGTGGTAATACTGCAAGCGGTTTAATTTAATCTAGTTTAACCATATTCTCTCTTTCTGCTGGTGACAAGTTCATAGCAAACCCCTCGCGTCTCACGAGATGTTAGACGAGTCCAAACCCAATTTGACAGAGCCGTCAGTCACACGGTCACTACAGAGATGAGCAGTGGTGGACCGCAGTACTTCTTCTCCACACAACCCATCCCTCTGCGCCAGAAATTACAGACGAGAGCCTCGTCGTGTAGTGTTTGAGCCGTGGCAGCGCCGTGGATCGAGGGATTTTTCACTAAGCACCTGTTGGCGCTTGTGTTTATCTGAGCTGGATCCTCCGAGCGCCACAGACACGACAGAGTCCTGACAGAACGAGTGTCGTGATTGTGACTGCAATGATAGACACGTTTGCGACTCGGAAACTCAGGGAACAAGACCTAACATGCTAAATGCATTGCCAAATGCATTTTTTCTCGTTTGTTTTGTTTTGGAAAAGCTACTAATAAAAAATATCACTTAAAACAATATTTAAATTCATTTTCATAAAATTTGTAAAAGAATAAAACTGTTCTACTACTACTAATATATTAAATCTAATTATAAAATAAAACATAAAATCGAATTAAAATATAAAAATAAAATAGCGTGGGAAAAAAAATGGCAAGTTAGTATCCCAGACTTAAATATCCATTAACATTAGCAAACACCTAGAGAGAGAGAGAAAAAAAATCGTATGGCATACATATGCAAATTTCCAAGAAGTAGTCGTGCATTAATGTGCGCAGTGTCACTGTTGCTCTATTGTGACACGAGCATCAGACAGGCGGAGAATAGCAGATAACATTCACCGGCCACTTAAGAACAAACACGACATCATTCGCCATGACCTCCGCGCTGCTTGTCAGAGCGATCCACCGCAGGGTCTTTGTCTATGAGCAAATTATGAAATCATAATGTGCACGGATAAGATCACCATGTTTGGATACTGAAATGGCCACAAAAGGCTCTAACCCTAGTGATCTGTTCCTCCTGTTTTTAAGATGAAATAATGCTAGATGAGCAAGAGAGAGAGAGAGAGAGAGAGAGAGAGAGAGAGAGAGAGAGAGAGAGAGAGAGATGTGACTAACTGCGGGCCCCTAAAATGCACCTGACACTGGACTTCATCTGAAACTACACAGTTTACACCTTATAAACAATAACCAGCTACGTGACTGTTTTTGATTGGTTTAATTGCGTAGTGTCAACAACTATATTAATAGCTGTCATGCCGTAAAATTTGACTTCCAGAGGAATTGCAGGTTTACTTGGAAGCGAGTGTCGCGGCGGGCACTTGTTACCGGTGACCTGTGCGCTTCCACACCTGCCTAAAAACAATAGCAACGTATCCAACAGAGATGTGTTGTGTGAATAAATTAGCGAATTTATTATAAGAATGAATCTGCAAATCGAAAAACCCACCCATCATTTCATCCATGTGTTCTGTTTTTCCTAAATCTAACAACTGAAATAATTGAGGGAAAACGTTCTGCTTGGAAGCACAAAGGCGTTTCTCTTCACTGCGCTTTGTTTTGCGCCACCAGCGTAAAGACGTTCACCAAACCCCGCGTCCTTTCATACGGGTTTATTAAAAAAAAAAAAAAAAAAAAAAACACACAGTTGTGTAGTGCACAGATGAAGACTTATATTCCTCAGTATTTGGTTAGAACCTCGAATCACGGTGAGCTCATTGAACATGCTTGAACCTGTCAACGGACATAACAAGCGTTTGTTTTATTGTCAAAATCATGAAGTGCACAAACACGGGAAATTTTTTCCTGTTGGCCACAGAAGAGTTTTTCCAGATAGAGACATTTAATCACAAAAGCAACCTGCGAGGTGCCTGGAGAAGTGACACTATTTGAAAAAAGCAACTGAGATGTGAGTTAATATTTGTTTTGACTCTCTTTGAATTGTTAGAGGGAGGAAACCAGGCTGTTTGGGGTGATCAAGTGAAGGACCTGTAGTAGAGAGGGATTTAAAATGAGCCAGATTAGTTAATTATCCACAAATGCGCTTTTCCTCTTAAGGGTGGGGACAAATTAATCCCAGCGGCAACCGACAAAAATTCTCCTCTGAAAAGCCCTCTCTCCCTGCTTCTGTACGAATACAGGGGTTTTGGAGCGGGCCAGACCCTTTTAATGAATAGGTCCGGATTAATCATTCATCTTGTGTTGTTTAACGCTGTGATGGATGTATATCGTCACTCAGGCTCAAGACAATAGATGCACAGCGTTTTGTTCTTACCAAATAAATCACTCACATTGTTTAAGGTACATTGATCAATCTAATGACTTGTAATAGGCTCCTAATTACCACAGAAAAGTGCTCGCAAGCCACCAGCCGGACTGTGTTTTTTAATACAAATCTAGTTTGAATTTAAATATTCAAAGCGTGAGTTTGGGTGATCGGAATTAAACTAAATTAAAATTATGATAGCATGCATGAACATCTAACTTGCTTATTTGTAAACGAAGGACTAGATTATTTTATTATTATTATTTTTCTAAAGAAAATGGGTTTAACAAATTCTAAAACATGTATTATTAATGTTTATTTTTTGTCTTTATTATAAAAATGTAGCTTTAAATACATTTAGCTTATTTGACACTTAAATGCTGACAGGGGTAATCAATCCACAGTTAAAAGAAACCACTCAAAGTGAATATATTAATTCATCTATTAATTGCGAGTGGTCTGTTTAATGACCTGTTTTCATCAGCGTCTCACATTGAACACACTGAACTGTTAAGAAATTTTATTTCATTTGAAGCAGCAGCAGTGTAAATAGACATGCAGTACATGCGCATACATACATATCTAAAGATGTAACCTAAACCTCTCCGAGGCTCAGGCCAATTTGTTTATGCTGAACAGACGTTTAATAGTGTTAATTGTTCCTCCGTCAATTTGCAGTGATTGCGGAAATCAAGCGATTTTCGAGACTCCACCACTTGGATTTGAATAAATTGTTTTATATTCCCCAGCTCTCTCCATAGGAGGGAATTTAAAGCAAAGCGCTTTGGAGTAAATTGCATCCAGCCTGACTGGCAGCGTTCAACCGCTATAATGGCGCATTATTTGGTCATTTTGAATACTGTAATGCACAGCGTTTCGGCGGGGCCATTCTCAAGAAAATTGCTTTAACTTTTAAAAGGAGGCGATTCACTCCAAAGCAGGCCGTTGTTACATTATGTCATTACCCTTAAATGTTTTAACAAGCAGCGCAAGACACTGCTATAATGCATTGATCTTTATATATAAAAAAGAATTACTGAGAGAAAAAAAGATAAAGTATCTTAATTAATTATTTCATCTGTTATTTATCAAAAAGGTTGGTATTTATTTTATTGTTATTTTATTTATAAATAGCGCTCAAACTTTGCTTTAAGTATTTTTTTATATATATATAAAGTATAAAAAGAATAAACGTTTTAACGATTTTCTACGGTGTTTGAGTCATGTGCTCGCGTGTTGTTCTGAAGGCATTTAAAGGGTGCGCGCGCGCGCGCATTAACACCCCAAACCCTAACCTGCGCCCCCCACATCCCTCCCTCTTTTTCTCTCTCACACAGAAACACTCTCAACAAAAGTCTAACACACCTGTTGTGGGATCAGTGGTGCCCCTCCGTCCTCTTCCTCCAAGACGTGTTCTTGCATTTCAGTGACCGGCTATAATTTGAAAGTTCGACATATTTTAAAATTTGGAATTTTCAGTAAGTTCAAAGCATGACTGAAACACTCTTAAATTTTAACAAATAATACAATTGATAAATAAAATGACATTGCATGACACTTATGGCTTTGTATCTACTCAAAACATGGCTGCGTAACGTCACGTTATAATAACGCTAACGAGCCTAAACAGAAATACCGTTATGGTTTTAATCCTCACATCAAATCACAATATAACCACCTACAAAATAACCACATCCTTAAAATAATAACGCGATCACAGCTGCAAACGCTTACGCGTGTGATCCTTTAGTTTTAAGCATATCCGTTTGCACATCGACACACAGAACAGATATGGGTATCATGCATAAAATCAAGACGAGCCGCTTACCATCAGAAGATGCCTATTAAATACCAATATGAGCTGAGCACTATAGTGTGTGCAGATTCTGCGCCTTGATGGCCATATATATATAAAAAACGATGAAAAATAGCTGATGGCTTATTGCTTGACAGTGGGATCAGTACCCCAGTCATTGATTGACGTGCAGCTTTAGTATTTCTGTCATGGTCGCGTCGCTTATTGGTCGGACGCGGCTCGTCGTGCGCTCAGATTGGCTGAGTATTGCAGCCAGCTGTACTTCAAAGCACGCGCTCACTATACAACTCGAGTAGAGAGAGTAAAGCTTCAGCGCACTGTCCCTCAGTCACACTGGAACACAGAGTCATTGTTCTCTTCAACTAGCTGTCTAGGAAAGGCCCTGGATATGGCTACGTCTATACTTGGGGTAAGCACTTATTTATTTAAATTCGACGTATTTGTCGTTCTTTTAGTTTTAGTTTTAATGGCGTTGACATGTCAGTGCTGCTTGTTTGCTTGCTTGCATGCATTCAGACTCTTCAGTGGCTTTTATTTACATTCTTAAAAATAATAGTGGCACAAGAGAACCTTTCACAGAAACATTTAAATTGTGTAGTTTTTTTTTTTAGAAAATCAGCTTTTACTAGTACTTGTGCTTTAAATGAATGCGCTGATCTGAAGAAGCTATTATGAAACACAGAATTTGAAAAGCATGTTCAGCGAAATGATTCTTTCGACAAAATAATAATAATAATAATAAAATAATAAAACAAAACGCAGAATTTTATAGTAGTGTGTTGTTTATTCTTCAGTTATTAAAAATAACAATACTACCTTGATGTAAACGTGATATTCTTTAAGGACTTTTTTAAGACTTAACAACTCAAAAACTATTTTGAAAACTAGCAGGAATAAATTCACAAGTGAAGCAACTCTCGCTCGACTCTTTCTTTTGGTTTTATTCGGGCGATTGGTTTAGACATGTTGGATGGTTTGATTTTCAAAACAGCCCAACTATGTTTTACAGTCTAGTAAAGAGCATAAACTTCTCATCCAAACAGGAAGAGCCGCGGTTTGGAACTACCCCTTTAGCGATGCTGGCTGCAACCTGCAACAAAATTGGCAACACCAGTCCCCTCACGACTCTCCCCGACTCCAGTGCGTTTTCTAAAGGCGGATTTCATCCGTGGAAGAGATCCTCGTCGAGCTGCAACTTGGGCTCCAGCCTGCCCGGATTCACCGTGGCCACAAGCCGAAGCACCTCCGGACTAACGACCACCACCGGCACGGGAAACAGCGCTTTCTGCCTGGCCTCGACCTCGCCAACCTCCTCCGCGTTCTCCGCCGAATACAGCAGCTTGTTCTCCAACACGGCGAGCGTTTCCTCGCAGGAGTCAGGACAGTCCGCCTTCATTTCCAAAGTTCACTCGTCGGCAGAGACTTTATACCCGCGTGTCGGCATGGCGCACCCGTACGAGTCGTGGTACAAGTCCGGCTTTCACTCCACCATCTCGGGCGAGGTAGCCAACGGCGCGTCCACGTGGTGGGACGTGCACACGAACCCGGGCTCGTGGCTCGAGGTGCAAAACCCGGCCGGCACTTTGCAAAGTTCGCTGCACTCCGGAACCCCACAAGCCATCCACTCGCAGCTCAGCAGCTACAACCCGGACTTCTCCAGCCTCACGCACTCCGCGTTCAGCTCCACCGGCATCAGCCCCACGGCGTCCCACCTCCTGTCAACCAGCCAGCACCTGTTGACTCAGGAGGGCTTCAAAACTGTGATCCCCACTTACACGGACGCGTCGGCCACAAACGCCATGATCTCCGGCGCCAGCTCGGGCATCGGGACCTCGTCCAGGTCCTCCAGGAGGTACTCCGGGCGGGCCACGTGCGACTGCCCGAACTGCCAGGAGGCGGAGCGGCTCGGGCCTGCGGGCGCCAGCCTGCGGAGGAAAGGACTCCATAGCTGTCACATCCCGGGCTGCGGTA